>JASJOG010000040.1:600000-942500 GCA_030142905.1 Heliopora coerulea
TCTCAGCTTTTGTACTAACCTTTATCTGTCCTGAAGTCCATTGCATTCCTCTTGTCTGTAACAATTTCCTTCAGTTTAACAATGTTCTTATGCGACAACTGCCTTAAAATTTTTATTTCTCTAACTGCTGTGATGGGGAAACCCTCTTTCTCATTATCCAAACGAACTTTCTTCAGTGCCACAACCTCTCCTAAAGAACACAAAGGGAAAGTGGCCAGGAAGTCAACAGAGTGTTTGATTTTTTACATTGCTTTAGAGATCAGTTAACCTTCACTCTCAAGATGTCCCTCCTTTATGCACAACACTAAGTCTAATCAATGGGCCAGTTGTTGACAATCAATCACATTCATGATATGAAATGACAAAAATATGGGTTGCACAGGGTTCTGCCCAAGACCATCTGAGGGCCAGGCACTTGCAGGTCTGGGGTCATACTCCCCACAGTCACCAGACAATCTGTTCTGGTTTTGAATGGATATCTTATTTCACCAAATCACCAGCAGGTAATTGTGTCTGCATTGTAGTGTTAAATTTAACCAAATAATGGTCAATAATATTGTTTAAGTAAAAAAAAATCACTGGAGGTTTTCTTATCACATATTTGACACTTTTCAAGTGTAAGGTGGAAGGGGCCACTTTTGGTGGAAGTGCTAGGCAGCAATGCTGAGTGCCTGGCACAACTGCCCAGTGCCACCTACCATGGGCAGAACCCTGGTTGCATACTGGAGAAAGTGTTTTTAAAACTTATCTTACAGTATGAGCATGCAGGGGGTGAGCAATTGTCAATGTATCATTAAGTAATTAATTTTGAGTGTTTCCCAATAATGTACTGTGAACTTTGTTCTTGGCCGCATATACCTGTACAGCACCTGTATATTACTTAAAATTGTATTTAGAATACTAGTCCCTTACTCACAAGAACTGGGTTTTTAAAATTTTATTTGGGGTTCAAAGTAAGTAAAGGGAGGTACAGTAGTAACAAATAAGACAAAAGAACAGTGTTCTGAAGTCCATAATAAACTAATTACAGTACTTTAATACAATCCTGTATAAGAAAAGTATGGTACTTTATAAGAATAAATACTGTACAGCACCACTCTAATGAAACTTAACCATCCTTGAGACTTTTTTCAAGCAAGTTCCATGCACATACTGTATCTAGTGAGAAGTGACATATGATCATGCACTCTATAGCCATCATCATGACCTCTTGCTTATTCCTTGCAACATTCTCCATTCTCAAAAATACTCACTTGATCCTTGAAACTACACACTTGATCAAGATTCTTTTACTCCTCAAAATTCTTTCTAAATTCTCAAACTCATCAGTTGCCATCTTCCAAAAACATTCCATTACAGAAAGTGACACAGACTGAGGTAAACCAGAAGATGCAGTTTCACGCAACATGTGATGTGGCACAGTATAAACAAATTTGCTTTGCTCATATGTTCACAACATGGTTGTCTAAACTACAAAGGTAAATCAGGTAATAGTTTGTGTCACTCATAGAACATCAAAATCTTCAATATACTTAACAAACAGTACCAACTTGCTCCATTTAAAAAGCTTTGCCATACTGTGTTTCAAATTCACCACCACAAATGAAGCTGTCTGTTTGATTATCATGTAAAGGTTGAAACAGAATTTTAACTCAATACCTTGTTAACATGCCATTTAATTTGCCTAAACAGATCCTAAATACACCTTTTGCTGTTCATTACCAGAAAACATACTATCATTAACACCAACCTCAAATGCAAAAATGCATTCATTTTAATGAATCCACACTCATCAATGCTTTTGTCATGCTCAATTAAAATTTTTTTTTTTAATTTTTTTTTCTGGAATGTAAAAGTTGATGTGTGTTAACAAAGTACTGTGAACTAAAATACAATTTAAGATTCCATTTTGTCCCTGCAATAGACTGAACAACTATCTTCAGTTCCGAAATTCAATGTTGTGAGTTAAGACAGTTCCAAAAAGGCTCAGCAGAGCAGAGTGTGGTGAGTAGAGCATTTTACATAGCAAAACAGTCATTGAAATATCAACAAAATAAAAGAGGTTTGAACTGTCTAACTGAATTCAGTTTATATATGAATTATGATAGTTTTATGCCATTATCTCTTATAGATAATTGAGAGCACAGTTTGTTCTTGATCCTCATAGCCTGTTTCCTAATACTCGAAGTAAGTTTCCTGATTCTCTGAAGCTAATGCAACTCAAGACAAGTCTTGTTCATTCAATACAAACACATTACCCATTTGAATGCAATGCTTGCACGATTCATGAAGTAAAGTTTCATTAGAGTGGTACTATACAGTTCTTCCAAAGCTGAATAAAATCTCCTGACATTAGGAAGAATAAGAGTTGACAGCTACTTTGTTCCTTAAGCTAGACAATCTTTGACTTTTTACTGACCAAATGCCAAATTCTGTTCAGTACAGGTACAATCACCTGGCATTAGCCTGGTTTTACTTTGGTAGGGAAATAGTCAACACAATATTTAATGATTCTCTCCATCTACAAAGAGTTTGTTGATGTTCAAACCTGTCTTTGTCTAACTTTACTTCCATAATAAAGTACAACAAACATATCTGGAGTTTGATTATCTAAATTTATGTTCTTCTAGTTACTGTAACTTCAAGAACAAGTACAAGAACCTACAAATTATACCGTAATCAGAATGTACTGTTGCATATTATTTTTAGAATGCAGAGATAGATGGAACCTTTCCTAACACAAAATGGGATATAATTATACAGTAACCCTAAATCATGATCAATTGGTTGAAGCTTTTGCTTTTGTAATTGCTTTTGATGTAAAGTGTGCATATTCAATATACACAGGCAGGATCAGTCTTCTATTATTTTACCCTGGTTAATGCCAGATACTTTTTCTTATTTACAGTTCATCTTATCACATTTACTCTGTAACATAATTTCTCATTAAAATTTATAATAACCAAGGTTCACACTAACAGTACATACCTGTGAGCTTTTCTTTTGCCTTATACACTTGTCCAAATGTTCCTTCCCCAACAATTGCAATAATATCAAACATATCCACACATCTTTCTCCCCACTCACCCTCCTCATCAGATTCATCTTCTGATTTCTCAGATGTTGAAAGTACTACTGGTGTAGTAGGTTTAGAGTCAGTTAGAGTTTGAGCATCCTTTTCACCTTCTTCTTTTGGTAACTCAGAAACTTCAGAAGATTCAGAAATTGGTGATTCATCTGGTAATCCTGGAAGCACAGGTGGCAAGGGAAGAGGTGGGAGAGCAGGAGGTGGGGGTTTTTCCTCCTCAGGTGGAAGTGGAGGTGGTTCATCACTAGGTAAGGGTGGTGCATCCTTAGACTTTTGATCTTCTTGAGGCAATGGCACTGGAGGTATTATCTCTGGACAAGGTGGTGTAATTGGTGATAAAGTTTCTGGAATTGCCTTTACCCCTACTGTTGAAAGATTGTTTTTCTGATTTGCCTGGACTGAAGTATCAGTTGGAACCTTAGGATCAGGTTTTGTGGTGGCCCTATCTTCAGTCAATTTTTTTGTTGGAGATTTCCTGAGTGAGCTTTCATTTGATTTAATTTGATGTCTTTTGGTAAGTACCGAATTTCTAGATGATCCTGGCTTGCCATCTAATTCAGTTCCAGAATGTTTACTAGCCTTTGATTGTGACCTACCTGTAGACTCAACTCTTGACTTGCTAGCAGAATTCTTTGAACTAACAACAGACTTGACAGACCTATGAGGTGTAGGACTTCTTCTTGGAGAGTATGAATGTCCAGATCTAGATTTATATACAGGTGATCTTCTGTGAAATGTATGATATGGTGACCTTGTGGGAGATCTCCTAGGTGACCTGTATGGTGATCTGCATGGTGATCCATAAGGTGAATATGACTTATTAGGGGTCCAGTAAGGTGACCTTGATGGTGATCGGTATCGCCTCTTCGTTGATTTACGAGGTGATGGACTCTTCCGTCTATATGGGGACCTTGACTTTCTAATCGAAGAACGTCGTGGCGGTGATAACGAAGGAAAACGTTCAGGTGACCTGTATGGACTTGGACTAGACGATTGCTTTGGTTGATATGCTCTTGGAAGCACAGGTGACTGAGCTTTTTTAAGTTTCTGTTTCTTGCTTTTCTTTTTAGCTGGTGGTGAAGCATACTCACTATCATGATAAACTGCGTGACTAACACGTGTGTGCAGCGGCGGAGAACTCACTGGACTTATTTCTTTGTATCTCTTGATATAATCTGGTGGAGAAATTGGAGAATGGATCACTTTATTGACAGAAACCAATCGTTTAGGTGACAGAGAACGCTTCCTTTTTTGCTTAGTACTTTTTGGGGAGCCTTTATTCTTCTTGTTCTTTTTCTTTTTCTCCGGTCGCGGCTTGCTCTGTATCGGAGGAACAGGAATTGGTGATGGACTTCTCTGTAGTGGTACAAGGACAGGAACTGAACCCGGTTCACTTGCTTCATCAGACGCCGGGGAAATATCCTCATACTCTTGTAATGCCGCTATCTTAATTTTCGGGACATCATTCTTAACAATCTTTTTGGTTTTATTCTTTTTCTTATGGGACTTCTTCGTCTTTACACGGGTGGGATTCGAAGACGAGCTTCGATGATTCGTAGTTGACATTTTTCACTATCGTTTTAAGAGCTCATCGCGCTGATGACCGTTCATTTAAATAGATCAAGAATGAAAATTAACTTGTGGTTTAATCTCCCTAGCTCAAACAGTATCGTATGCAATGGCGAAGGCGGATGCAAAAAGATTCTGCATCTGCCCTCTCATCTTCTTACGAGACCGCCATTTTACCATTTTCAAAACGTTTAACTTGTCTGTGGCAAATGGCCAATTGCGCATGTGCAAAGTGCGAGGAACGTACTGAATATGGCATCCCAGGAAGGAGTATTTGTCGAAGAAGAAAATGGTGAAAATCTTGTCGGCCAGAATGACTTAAAAAAGTTAAGAGATGCCCATTTTACTGTACGTTAGCTCACCATTCTACGCTCTGTTGATTTTTGATCTTTCTTTATTGCTGACTTGTTGAAAGTGCTTGTAAAAGACAGAAACATGTTAGTAAAACAAGTGATTCGTAGTATCGGGGGGTTAACGGATGAGAGACAGGGTTTCGCTTGACCTCCGCTTGTGCAAGACAATTAGAAGCAGTTGATTAGAGAACAGGATGTAGATTTCACTTCCCATGTTTGTCGCACCATGTCATGCTAATCCTTTCCTCCAAATTTGCCGAAAATCATAAAGATAAATCCGTGTCGTTTGTCAACATGTATATTTCGCATGTGGGGTTTTAATCATTAGTCGGACATAGGAGAAGAGGTAGCACAAGCTGCTGTAACTTGTACGATGTAAAAATATATCTGAGATTGATTTGAAATCTTCATATTTGTCATGGGAATAAAACAGTAAGGAAGGAATCGTGAAGTGCAATTTGGGAAAAACCGTGTATGAATTTTTCAGATTATGAGCTCTTTGGCAAACTTACAAGTGCATGTTTTTCCAAATTCCATGACAGGGCATGAAAAGTTTGGTATCTCAATATCCACGGGATACTAGATTTTAGATTTGGATAGTAGGGGTCACAAGCTCAATATCCTGATGGAATACCATGAAAATGTCAGGATAGTAGACAACCATCCAGCACATATCCTGGTTGTGCTGCTACACCGTACACATCAGAAAGCCAAGACTTTAGCACTAGGAACTAATCCAGCTGTATCAGCTTTCCATTCAGTGAATCACCAGGATGAATTTAAATGGACCATTCATATGACTGACATGCAATAAACTAGTATAAAAATATAGTGCTATCAATGCTGTATGGTACTTTAAGATATCTCATGAAAAACGTGAACTTGTTTGCAAATCTGTTGCAGAATTTTAAATGCTACTCCTCAAAATTAAGACATGAATGATTGGAATTTCATTCATTAATAAAGAAAATTTGTGTTTATTGTACTGCGATTTTTTTTTCTTTGTTTGCACATAGCACACTTGAATGTCTAGAATCCAAAAGTAGGATACTGGATGTCAGGAAAGGATACCAGGTTCCAAAAAGCCTTGTATCCAATCTGGATACTGGTGAAAATTTCAAATCTCATGCCCTGCATGAGAAACAATGCTATTACCAATTAACAATATACATTGGAAAGTAATAGTGAGTGAAAAAGGGCACATGTAATTCAGTACTAAAGAAAGATAAGGCAGTGCAAATTACTGTTATCTTGAAATTGCACTGCTTTTAGCCAATCAGAATCAAGAATTTTTCTGGTATATTATTAAATAAACAATATGTTAACTTCATTGAGAATTAGCTGACCAACTTTCATTAACACACATGCTTGCTGATTTAAATTACTCAAAAACAAGATCATGATTAATTCTGGGTGCACTGCTTAAGTCCGCATTTTTATAATTCTCCACGCTACCAAAAAATACCAATTTTTCAGTTCAGTCCTATTTTTTTGAGATCCCGGATGATAACTGTTAGGGGAGTAAGACTACCAAATGTTTGAAAATAGTAGCTTTATCAGGTAATTTGTTGAACAAAATACAATCTTTGTTGTGCAGTATGTCCAAACATGCATGGTCATTTGTTGGGACAGACTATTGGCCTAGTATATAGGAGAGAGTATAAAGTAAAATAGCAATTATATTCAACACTATTGCATCTTGTGCAGCAGCTGCAGCAGGGCTTGATGAAATTGTTGTACTGTTGTCCAGGACAAGTAAATCTCATTGTTGGGAGTAACAATTTCAACTTGCCCAGTGGGCAAGGTTTCAGACAAGCCATCCCCTGAGTAAAAGATTTCCAGGCAAGTGGATAAGTGTCTTGGGCTAGCTAAAATTTTAGAGTTGCTTTCCTGAAGGGCAAACTGGAATGCAAGTTTTTTTCTAAACCCTGTCCTGGTAGCTTTGTTCCTCTGCTCAGTTCCCTACCGATCGTGTATAATGAATTAGTGAAGGAACTGCATTGCAAAAACCTGGAGCTAAGCTGAATATTTGATAAAAAAAGCATAGGCTCAATACAGGATACTGAGGTGATAATTCTATAGTTGTCAGGATATGAGAAGCCATGCCCTTCTTATTGGGCAATTATTTTTGCCATCCCAAATTTCTTATCCCTCCCCCCAGTATTTATAACTTATTTATGCCCCTATTGTGACCTAAAGATCCCCTGATCTTGAGATAATATCTTGAAAATATTGCTAAGTTTCTGAAAGAATATGATTATATGAAAGTAACTGGTACAGGAGTCATAATGAAGCAAATATATTCAGAATGAACTTCTACATTTTTTCTTGTGAGAGTTTAACCATGTAAGTTCTACAAGCCTTCATTGAGCTGTCTGGGGTTGGCCAGAGTAGAACAGAAGGTAGTGAGGTGGTTTGACACTCTTGAATGTGAAAGGGCTATAAATGCACTGCTGTTTAATGCAGCTCAGGTGATACAGCTATGAGTTATATTCATTGGGTCCTTGTAAAATTTATTGCCAGTGGAAATATGCTTGTCCAAAAGAATAGCTTCAGAAAATTTTCAAACACTTGTGATCTTTGGGAGCCTAGTGTCTAAAGTAAGCAAAAAACAATACCTTGAGCAATTATTATTAATATGTGTTTGGCAACTTTATTTCAGCCTCTTTTTTTTTTAACAATTCTTTTGCTGCTTGGAGGTATAGGTACTGTAATTATCATTATATACTGCATATGGACATTCCCTGGGTAGTTTCCTAAATAGATGTAAAAATTTCAAATTGAGGGAATAAGAGATATATTGTCATTGAAGTTCTATGGTATTTTGCTGTAGCTTGGTGATAAAATCTGCCATCTAATATGATTTAAATCAGATCACTTTTCCTTCAACAAAATGTCAGCTTTCAGTGATCAGTTGTGGTGTTATTGTATGTGATTCAATTGTATGGATGCACAGCAGGAAGTAACTTTCCCTCTTGTTGCATGTTATCATGAATATAGCCAGAACTTAATTATACAAAATTTAGTACAAGAGTTATGCATTGAACAATAATTGAATAATTAAATTCAGTAATTATTCACTGTAATTAATCATTAGTACTTACTGTATGTCATATATCTTAAAGGCAGGAGTCAGGGAAGGAATTAGTGCTGGAAAAGAGTACACCTTACAAAGTGGCTTCAACTGTGGCTATAAGGAAGCATTCTGTAAATCACAAAACCTTGGAAAACTGAGGGGAGTTTTAAGGTGCCTGTATTCCAGCTGCAATATACTGCTGCAGTAGTTCACATCCAATCTTTCCCTACAATAGCTTTAAAATATGAAGAATAGTTGCTAATTTTGAGTGGTTTTAATTGCTAATCATTAAAATGGATTAGTATGGCCCAGACATGACCAAACTCTAAGATCTAAAGGTCTTTAGAGGGTGTGGGGGCTTGTACCGCTCAGGCATTAACCCGTTAAGGGGCAGGACTCATCCCCTTGATGAGTAAAATCATCTGGCGATTGCCAGAGTAAAATTGTAGAGTGTGCCCTTACCCCTTAATGGGTTAAGCAAGATCTTTTTCTCATCCCCATCACCCAAAGTATTTCATTCATAACAATGTCATTTGGGATAAATATGGTATCAGGCAGATTTTAAAATGATTCTATCTGATCATGAGCAAAAACCAATCTCATCATCCATTATCAGTGGTTAAGTTTTTTTATGTAATGGTCTTGTCTCAAATATTTTATGTTTTAAACTTTTCCTATTTTTCCCTACCAACAGCGCTGTTCTATCCTATGTGTCAGCAGGAGGTGTAGACAGCAAGACCACCCAGGAAAATTGTGAAAAAATCAAAATATTGCTCACAGAACTTGCAAACGTTGAAGCAAAACAGATCAAGGAAATGAAAGCATGTTTCAGGGATGGAGAAATTACACAAGAAAATGTACTGCCTTGCGACTGTGGTAACTCATTCAGTATGGAACAGAAATCAAAGGACAATTCAAGACACCCTAACGTTACAGAATTATGGAACAAATGTAAACATTTGTGTAATGAAATTGGAATTGACATTCAAAAGAGTGAGTTGTGCCTTAAATAATCGCTGCTCCTTAAAGGTGAATCCTGAACTCTTTCTGATCGAGCCTTGATCCTTTGAGAAGTCAAGGTTACTCTTAACCTTCAAAATTGCATTCCGGAAAGACGAGAATGCTTTGTTTAAACTTCAAAATTAATAAAGCAGGGAAACCTGTGAAGCCTAGAAATCATACTACAAAGTCCAAAGCAGAAAATTATTCTTACTATCAAATTTTGAGAACATAGGGCTTATTACCGAAAATTGACGGACAGGACTGTCGGTTACAAAGGTTGAATTAATAGCTTTGTGGCAGACCCGCATCCCACTTTTTTATTTAGGTTTCTCATCTGAAAAGACCAATATTCAAAACCCAATCAATGATGTAAGAACAGAATACTGCGTAGACACTGATAAATAAACTTTAAACAATACAGCTTCCGGTTTTATGTTGAACTTGCTGCATTTGAGCGTCACGTGATCGTGAACCTGCACAGTTGTCTCAGTTTTAATGGTGTAAAACATGGCCAGTTCGAGCTTGATCGTGGAAAACGATGAGGTTAATCTAGAATTGGCCTTGGCATTAGTTGACGAAGAGCACATTGATGAATTTGAAGCCAATCTACACCAATCTTTGGCAGAAATAACCGGCAATAAGGGATTCTTCCTTCCAGTAGCTGTGTTGTACCTGAGCTCGCACTCAGGATTTATGAAAGGGGGAGAGCAAAGTAAAAAAAAATTCACTCCATCGATAGGGAGGTGGCGGAGGGACCTCCAGAAAAATTTTACAAACTAAGAGCCTCGATAACGCTCTTAAAACACATTTACTAGCCAAACTATTTCAACAGACTCGATTTTCTTGGAAAAAAAATATATACAAATTTCTGTTGAATGAGGAATTTGTCCTACCCATGCGTGAGCAATTTACCCCACCGACTTTGGTTGCGCCCCAGCTCTCACTGAAAAAGTTAAAAACTAATGGTTACTTGACTTGGATGAGAAAATTACTGTAATAATCAAATCACTGGCCTGAACGCAAGTCAAAGGAGATAGAGAAGGCTGGAGCCAGGACTCATAGCTGACGTCAAATCAATTAATACCTCAATTTCACAAATAGCTGTGTTATTATAATTCCACTGATATAACTATACAGTTTTTTGCCATTAATACTTTGTTACCTTGTATTATCATTTCCGGATAAGCTCAAATTGTTATATCCGATCTGAGACGTCTTCCCTTGTTGAGTAAAATCGTCTGGCGTTAGCCAGAGCAAAATTGAAACCGGGTACTGAGCGAAGAGAGATAAACCTCACGATCACAAGCGGTAAATGAGTCAGCAGACATCAGTTACGACCGACTAAATTGATTGTTGGTCGTGAATGTTTAACGCCTAAATAACACTTCCTGTGTTCAAGAAAAAGGACCGTCGAGTCATTCCTAGCGTTTGAAACCATTCAGCACCGGCCATTACGAGGGAATAATAGCGATGTGATACAGCATTGTCATTAGGAAAATAAAGGCGTGAAAGGTAGGGAACTCGTTGGTTGCAGCCTATAAGAAACAAAAACAAACACGATTGCTCGAAGATTGCTTGGTTGGTTGGGTTCCTTTATGTTTGTCGGTTAGTTACATATCTGTCTGGTGTTTTGTTTGAACTGATGGATGGTTTCTTCGTCCGATTTCAGGGTGGGGTAAATTTGGATTGAATAAGGCGGGATAGGAGGGTTTGGACAGAATGTGTTGTGTGACGCGATGAATTGAAATAAAATAAAGGGATGGTTGGATTGAATAGGATGGATGGAGTGAATGGAATGGAGGAGATGTATGGAATGGATAGGATGAGACTAGATGCATGGATTGGACGAATGGAATGGGTGAAATGCGGTGCATTGAATCCGTAGGAAGGGAGTGACGGGTTTGACCACTACCATAAGTTGACCAGTCGGACGGGTTGACCAGTGGATGCTTGGGATGCACCGACCACGTAGGAAGGGAAGAATGGAAGGGAGGGAGGGAGGGAGGGAAGAAGTAAAGGAAGAAGGACAGGAGAGATGGAATGACGGATGAGGGAAAGGACTAGAGGATTAACTTGGTAGTTGCTTGGTGTTTCCGTAAGAAACAAAAGGAATAGCTAACGTTGAAGGACGACGAGACAAATGAAATAGAAAGTCATACAACTTCAGTCGGAAAGAGAAAGTCAATTCTTACCAGTTTTCCTTGCTCCACTCTGTATTCTCTTGCTCAATCACGTGAAAAGTGTAAATATTTCGTGATTTGTTTGATTTGTTTGGTGCGCTATAATGTACCACCTGACCGTGAATGATTACCATGGTACCTAAATTGGTAAAGCATATTTCAGACACTTGGGAATTGTCAATCATTTATGTTCGAACAAATACGGTTGTTCAAAACATGGATAAGGTCATGTCACACTACATCCACCTGGATATTCACCCGCTGAATAGCGAATTTATTCACTAAATGTAGCTTGTTCAAAGGACAAGTTACCCAACCCTTGAACAACTGATCCTTGGCGCTTTTCTCTGATTGTCATTGCAAACTGGTGAATATCAAACTGGTGGTTATCAGGACTGGGCTTCGTTAAACTTTCCCGGCTTACCTCATCAAACTCAGCTGCTATAGCGGAACAGCACTTCCTGCGTACCTAGTGTCCGCAGTTTTAATATTACGACCATTTCTACCGGAAAAATAAGACGCGGGTTACAAAGAACGCGCCTTACACAAGGCACGAAGTGACCCGTTTATATCAGTGCGACTCGCGCGTCTCTTCTTGCACGAGGCTCAGTTAGACATGAACTAGATTTTATACATTATACACGAGCCTTTTGAGTCGTATCTAAGATGTGCATTAGGTAAACCGCGTCTTATTTAGTCTCGCATAAATAGCCGTCATACGAAACTCAGGCTTTACGCCATTTTTCTACTCATTAAAGCACACTCCCGTCTTTATAGGCACTGGTACAGCCGAGAATGGGGCAGGGCAGGAGAAGGCAATCGACCATTAATGGCCCCAAAACTATTCTCCTAAAACAGACAAATCTGACGAGGAGTACATGAAAAGGAAGTGACCACGAAATACTTCTAAAGCACGAGAATCAGAAAGCATGCTTCTAGAACACCCAGACATAATACTTTTGAGGGTCTGTCCACTAAAGAAAAGACCCCAGCTCGGCCACTACTTCTTTACTGCAAACAGAAACAAGTTGGCGATAACTTACTCACAGCGTTATAGTTAAAAAATCCAAAGGACAAGATCATTCGTTATAATAATATAATTACTGACCCGCATCAAAACCTATTGTTTTCACTAGGCATTAAATCAATGAATGCAACGAGTAAAATTATGCAAGTTAAGTTTGTAAAATTTTGCTCGCTGCATTCGTTGATACAATGCAGAGAAAACATAATGGGTTTTTAAGAGAGTCACTAATTATAACAGATAATTACTTCGGTACACAGCGTTATTGGATATAATGCTAGCAGCTTCGGCCTGCGGTCTCAGCTGCCTGCATTATATCAAAGAAACGCTGCGTGTTTATCTTTTTACCTGCCTTCACCTCGGCTGGAACAAACGTGCTCAGGTCATATTCAACTGACAGACCTTTGAAAGTCATGGCAAATTCTGACTCGGATGGGTCACGGACAAAACGTTTTGTCACTTCATCTAAAAAGAAAATCCGACACACGAAGGTCACGTTTCCTTCATTTACCAATACAATTTCTCGTTATTGATCAAAAGGATATTAAGCTTTCATTCAAAGAAAATCCAAGATAGTGCAAGCGAATTTGTATGAACTTGAGTAATCTCGTACTGGCATCATACTGGCCAAAAGAGTGAAACCGTCGACTTCCTACCGACATACTTTAAAAATATAATATAAAACAAACTCCCAAAAGAAGCATCTGTCATCTTGGTAGCCAGAATATGAGTAAAAGCACAAGGGAAAACTGAGAAGGCAATATTTCGACTATATTACACAGTCATTGTCAAACCGAAAAGATGCTTCTTTTCTAAGTTTGTTTTATATTATATTTCACCGACTTGGGAATTGCATTACAAGAGATGACAAACAAAATGGCAATAATAACAGAAACTCTGCCAATTACACTGATCATTTAATGGAAGTTTAATACAGCAATAATCCTACCAGTCATCTATCATACACTTCTCGTGTATGATAGAAAACTTGTAAGAAAATCCCCGCATTTCATGTCAAACCAATCCTTATTTAGTGAGATAACCAGATCAAAAGTACTCGAAATTTTACGCTAATTAAGATCAGATATCCAAACGCCATCTCAGCACTGATCCCTTTTGTTTTTTCCGCATGAATTACTAATGAGTTTGAGTTATTAAAACGTCAAAACATGTGAGGTTCATGCTTAACGAACGATTCTGCCAGAATCATGTTAACGAGTACCCTTGACGTCACTTAAAACAAATGCAAAACAAGGCAGCAAAAATGAAGGTCACGAGGGATTGAATTTCAACACATATAAAAATGTGAACACACATATAAAAATGGGATGCTGCGTGGGCAGTATAAAACAGCACAAAAAGTTAAAAGGTTGGTAGACTGCCGAATTTATGATAAAGAATTCTAACGTTTCGACCTACGGCCCTTCGTCAGAGAGTGAAACGAGTCCTAAAAGAAGAATGGTGTAAAACCTACTCTAGTTGCCATTCCTCCTTTAGAACTCGTTTGACTCTCTGACGAAGGGCCATAGCTCGAAACGTTAGAATTCTTTATCATAAATTCGGCAGTCTACTAACCTTTTAACTTTTTGTGCTTAACACACATATATACATATATCGTTGAAATTTTATGCTATTTTGGAATCTGCCGAATCAAGAGATGCGTCATATGAAAAACATCAAATGATATTTGACACGGTTTTAACAGCTGTAAATAATTACTACGATATCGTTCTTCACAACGTATTTAAAAGTTACTGTTCATAGAAGGAAGCCTGGATCACAGTACAGCTTATGACTTCCAAATGGAGAAAAAGTAAGTAACCGGTAACTTGACTGTCTGCTGACTTCTATCAAGTTGTTCTGGAAAGAGAAATGAAGAAACTCCTGCTTCTGGTAAATTTAATAAACAATTGGCTATTCATTTACCAATTGACTCTACCAACTGATTCTCCCATGTTCCTGCTTTGATATCATCAGTCTGTTCGGACCCAGACTTTTTTCCTTGCGAAAAGCTTTAAAACTACAGGTTTTTTGCATCTTTGAAGTACGATATCTCTGGAAAGATCCTCTCTGTTGAAGCGGATACAGGGGAGTCACAATTCGGAAACAATAATATGATGTTATACACACTTTGACGAGATCGCGCGAACTCAAGTCAACGCCCTTAACATAACGACATACAAAAATAAGGCATGTGCCACAATGCACCATAACGAAAACATAGTCACAACTTCATTTCTTTGAATTCTACTGAAAAAAGAGAAAAGCTCTCAATAGTAAAGTAAAGTTAAATTCACAAGATTGAAGTTGATGCTATGCAGCTATGCGCACTGATAATGCACCTGTGTATGAACAATGATGGAATGATGCACTGTGGTGTTTGTGCGATTTGTCCATGGAAGAGAAACATATCTTTCAAGGCTTGGCATCTAAATGATCTAATGCCATGCTCTTTCATTAGAACGTGATCTATGGTTAAGCGTTTAAACTTGTCACAAACTTGGCATTAAGAAGGCTGCGTCCTTAATATAAATTTATATATATATATATATATATATATATATATATGTATGTATGTATGTAAGTAAATTTCATCTTACTAAGTGTAGATGTTTGTAAGCTTGAATATATATATATATATGTATATATATCGTAAACTATTATGCATAGTTTGAAAATTGAAAGTTATGAGAGGGCTACCTTTATGTGAACCAGGGAGGAACCGGAGGCAGCCGTTTTCCATGGTGCAGTCTTCAAGGGCAATCCAGTAACCAATTAAATTAATCGGGGCTGAGTGGAGAAAGGTTGCATCTTGATGTGGAGCAACTTTAACAAAAACAGAACAATTGGATGAGATAAAATTAATAAACCTACATACTTAGAAAGGTGCTCATAATTTAAGTAGCCATGAAAATAACCACCAATTTTTATCGTCAGAGCGAATGAGTGACCAAATTATTTTTTCAGTGCATTAGCATTAAACTTTTTCGGCTTGGTTCAGAGGTGCCAACCTAGCACTTCATTTCTGATAACCCAGAATTGGACCGATCGCCTTTCAAACTACTAAACCCCTGTGCCAAGTACCTTCACTAATTATAACAAAATGTAGGTAACGCTAGTTAGCATAAAACATGTTGCCAGCGAGCTTCAAAATTAATGCCGCACACCAGTCATTGTACCCCCAGTGAACTTTTCTTTCCTCACAAAAAATGTGAGTAACATCAATTTTCTTGTTTCGGAAATTGTTGCTTTTATAACAATTGGAGAAGTTTAGTTTGGGAAAATGCGGGTGTCTTGTACCTCAAAAATTGTGCGTTTTCTTTGAAGTGGAAAGCGTTGGTTGGTTATTCAGCCTGATTCAAGGTATCTGACTCAATTCGTTGACTTATTTAGACGGTCGACATCTCACAGACTGCTATTGCTTTGTGAAACTTGCACTGTTCGGCGTTTACGAATTTTGTCTTGTCTAGATTTTACGACACCACAATATGACAGTTTTTTTTTGTTACAAAAATTTCTATCGTAATACGCATTAAAATTGTAAGTCATGATTAAAAGATATTTTCTTTTGGTTAATCATTCGTCTTTTTATGCCAAAGAAGTAACATGTTTTCTTAAGACTAATAAAACGATGGCTACAATAGTGGACGTTGTATTTAAGCGTTAAAAGGAAAAAAGGGAAAAATATCTATGACCGGTAAATCTCACTTTTAAACCGGTCATAATCACTGGTAGATTTCCAAGATTTATTTCGAAGCTTGGTTGCTAGCCTATGATTAATGAAAAATTTTCATGATCAAGTTTGAGGCTTGGTTGCCAGCCTCAAAATTTAAACAAAGGCGTACTAGAGACTAGTCGATGATTATCAGAAGATTAACCATACCTTCACCTCCGATGTAAGGTTGCTAAAAATAGCGGGAATGAAGAAAACAATGAGTAAAAATAAAAAGAACAGAAATTAAAGAAAGCTTTGAAAAAATCTCTAATTGTATTTTATAGATGGACTGGAGTAAAGGTTCACTTCAAATTTCTGATGACCAGTTGTTTTACATGTAACTGCATCGGAGTTTTCGCATTTACCTTAAAGATATACATACTCTGACAAATAGCAGGTCTTTTGAAACCAAGACACCGGGTGGAATCCTAAATAAGGGAGCTTCTTCAGAATCAAATATGATTACAAATTCAAATTGTATAGATGGGAACATATTCACAAGATTAGCAAGATGGGAAAAGTTACAGAAACAAGAGCACTAATTTTTCTTTCGTTGCCAGTCAGGATTTCATGACTAATAAACAGTGGGTTGCTTCGATAGCAATTATTTGCTGCCGCATGTGCCTATGTCATTGCCGCTCAATGTTATTGTTATCGTTCCTCTCAACATTTTCACCTTTGTTGTTGTAATTGTTGTTGTTTCTGCCGTTGTTGTTCCTGCTGTTGTCTCTATTTTTGACGTTCCTGGGAGAAAGCCGTCTCACATACCTATATAGAACTGTGTTTAATGCGATATTACTGATTCCACATTCCTGTCGGGAAATTTCGCGCTTTCAATACAGATGGATTACTGTCCAATGGCCGGGAAGAATTCTGCATAATTCAATGATTTCAACTGAGGAGATCCATAATATCGTATGTCGAAGTAGATTTTCTTGAAAGAACGGTAGTCGTGGTGATTGGCAGTAAAGTAAATAGGGGCTGCATAGTTCTCCTATTTGTCTCTGAGCACACCACCGAGTCCAACAAAATGACAGGTCACCTCTACGATAGCCTTTCTCAAGAATATACTAACTTAGATCAATGAGAGCAGAGCAAAATTTTAAGTAGTGGGCTACACATCTAAGAAGATGCGAGAGCATAATCCCCCAATAAATTCTAAAATAAGATGTCTGAAATCGGTTTATTTTATAAATAGAAAAAAAAACAACTTCTGAGAAAAAAGTGTGAGGAGCTGAAGGTCCCATACAGCCTCAGCTCCATCGTGCCTGAAAATTTCAATAAATATTCTGTAGCATGACAAAAGATTTCGTTGAGAGAATTTGTATTGAGAAAAAATCATTCTTACTAGTCACATGAATGCGGATAAACCCTGGACAGGAATCAAATCTAACGTGTGACGTTTTGATCGCAAAAAAGCTACATGGGCTCTGATGATGAAGCAAGAGATTAGTATTTGTCTTGGTTCGCAATTAATATGACATTAGCACGGCAAAGTTTAGTGTTTGTCTGTCAAATATAGATCCAATGTCTGTGAGTTCTGAGTAGTAAAACTCGCGAAGCATGCGCATTCATGAAACTATAAACACGAAGCTACTAAATCTATTCATCTCTATACCATCATTCTTACTTGTATCCTCTGATCAAAGGTAATCTTCTTGAATTCAGGATTCAGAGCATGTAGGGCTAAAGACCAAAAAGCGCAATCAATTGATTTACAATCAAGAAAAACGCACTACACTGAGTATACTTTTTGCCTTTTTAATGATTTTTACATTAATTTTTTTTAATGATTTACTATTTGCTATTTTGAGCTCAGTTTTAGAATGAATATATAACATTTTTATACAGTAAGATGATTGCTTTTATATGGTATGTATGTACTTTATATGTAGCATATATGTATATCGTATGTCTCCCTTTATGTAGAAAAGTGTCTGCATTTGTAATTAGACATATGTTTAATAGTCGTATTTTAGCAACTGTTTTAAGGACGATCACATTGTCACGAGTTATATTAATATATAAATGAAATATGAAACATGCTATAAAAAAAGCACCTTGACACAACAATGCTATATCAACGTAATCCAGAACTAAGCAATAGTAAAGTCAAAACAGCAATGAAAGGCATTATTTTTAAGGCTGTGCAACGCAAGGAAAAAGGAAGAGGTTATTCTGGCCTCAGAGGGACTTCTGGTAACGATGTAAGAATGTTATCAATCCTAATCCTAATCCAACCTCGAGCCCTGATCCTAACTCTGACTATAACCTCAACCCTGTCCATATGTCAATTTTTAGTCGAAACTTTTAATTTAGTTTCACATCTAAAGATTTCATTTAAATTCAGTTTTTTAAAGAAATTTCACCCTGAGACCAGCTACATGGTCTTTTCCCAGGAAAAACTTATAATGCTTATTTGACATAATGCAATGAACAATAAAACAACTACGTACACCTATATGACACAGAACTGTAAAATGAGATGTAACCCACTCCTGGATTCTCACATGAGCGTTTCCACATACCAGTCTAGACTGTCTGTGTTCTTGCTACCCTGTCTAACATGGCTAATCCAACTTTCCTAACAAAATAACTGCATCGGTAAGAATCCGTCGATCTGCGAACTGACTTATATTGCTATAGTTTCGTGGATTATATGTTAACGCGGATTTAAACACGGGCCTTGCGATTGTCATCCTGGTGTACGCATTATAGTCATGAGAGCCTCGAGGGCGAACTGGAGCGAATCATCAGCAGTCACCATACTGCGTGGATGGTCCTGGGGTTATTACCATACACCAAAATGATAAGATAATATTACCAGCTCCAACCTTGGTCACAAGTATAGGAGATTAATAAGTAGAAATGGTTATAAAAGGTGGTTAGCTAACTGTAATTGAACACAAGGCTAATCTAGACAGTTAAATGGTAACAATACAGAAGTAACTACGTTTTAAGTTAAGGTTCAAGGGTTATCCCTTAACGCCCAGTTTCCTATACATAGGATACCAAGAACGAAAGAGCAAATGAAAGAACAAAGCAAATACAAAGAGAGAACAAAGAATAAAGGAAAGAAAATTCAAGCGTTAAAAGGGTTAACGACGTATATTTATGAACAAATACTCTAGCAAAAAGGGTGTGAATGGGCAACGGTTGTTTTGTTTGTACAGTGCTTAGTGGCGTAGCGAGGGGGCCTATCGAAACAATGGCCCCCCGGGGGGCACTTTCTTGGGGAGCGGCATTGTAAAGAACTGTACTCATACAAATGAAAGAAATCGGAAGAGCAATTTTGTAATCAGTTACTAGGCTTCATGCGGCCAAGACGTCCCAAGTAAATATTAACTAATCTCGTCTGATCTGGTTTTGGCGGGAAACGTACGAATATTGCCAAACATTACACTGTAGGGAAAAGTCTATAAGCGGTTGTAAGTTCTTAACTTAAATGATTCTTTACGAAAGACGATTTGAGATTTAAGATGTCCGATCTTTTTCTTCACTTTGCCGTGGCTCAATTCCTTGCAGTTAGTAAGCTCGCACATCTCCTAGGCACGAGTACGGCCCAAAAGATGAGAAGCCGATCTTGTGTTCTTATCAGGTTCTCACAATGTACCTGCGTGCTCCCTTGCGTCCAGCGCTGGTGACAGTTGGCTCTGGCAATTGACATATTTCATTCGCTTAAACTGTTTGTAGTTGTATTAGTTGTATAAGTAAAACTGTTTGTAGTTGTATAAGTAAAAATCTTCCCAGATTTGGAAAAAAGTTTCAGTCAAGACTTCCATTGGGGGCTGTCTTTTCCATGCGGCCCCGGCCGCAAAAATGCTGTAGTTCTGTGCACCAACGTAGATGTAAAACTGTGGAGTAGACGGTATAGACGTAAGATACAGTAAAAATACTCTTGGGATTACAAACTATCCATTCCTTTTGTTTTGAATGAAAATTTCTACGGTAAGAACACGTTGCCGTAGACGTTGGATCAGTGTTTGCTTAAACTCCCTAGTATGCAATGTAACAGAACACAACGCGCAACACAACAGCAGTCGAGGAAGAGCTAAAGGTCTGATCATATGGAAGAATTTCAGCCCGGCTAACCTGGCTGAAATCTCAAAAAGCTTAGCTCAGCCTGATAGTTTCGTCATTGAATCGAATGATAATATTTAAATTAATACTTAAAATTTCTTTGTGAGGTCAGGCTCACAATTTAGCCCCATTAACTGTGCCGGGATTTCAGCTCGGACTGAAATTCTTCCGTATAATAAGTCTCTAAATAAAACACAGAAGCTATAAGATTACCATGGCCAATTTTGTTCAACGAGAAATGCTTATCCACACAAAGGTTTCCTTAAAAATAAAGGATAAAAAAGAATTTTGCTATTGTATATTAAAACGAGTTCCAATGTGTTTAGACTCCGGTATCAGAACACGAGAAGGTTAATGAACCTTGACAGGCGGAGCAGTTTGAGATTTATTTACTTCGTAACAATGTTTTGTTATCGTGGTCAAACACGCCGAACCAGTTATTTTTTATATTGCATCTCAAATATACGAGAATAAATGATTTGGTGAGCCTTATATCCATTGCCAGTAGACAATTTGAAAAAAATGTAAGACAAAACATAATCCGAAAATAGACATCTTGTAAATAACACAAGGTATGAGCTCAGGAACAAGACGAAAGTATGGTGATAAAGTATGATAGATATAAAGTATGAATGTATGATAGCTACGATATGTTAATAATTCTATTGAAGGAGACTGATATCGGGAATGTGGGCGCTTGGAGGTATACATTGACGCTAGTAGGACGTTCGTCAAGCTCAAATTATCCTCAGAAAAGGATTTCTGAGCCCCAGACGGGGATCGAATCCGCAACCTTCTGATGACCGATGAGACGCTCCAAGACAAGTTACGTTGTAAGGGCCAACAGTACGTTGTGAGATGCAATACATTACGTTTCAGATGTTACGTTGGGATATCGTTGTTTGGGTGGAGTTTGGAGTCGTGACACCCCATTAGTTTCAGAAAAACCTATCATTAGGACGAAGGCCGAAAAATTCAGCGAATAGACATTTCGATATCAAATTCAGGCAAAATCTGCCTTATGGAGCAAAGAGCGCAAAAACTCGGGTACACTTTATGAAAACCTCCCAATCAAAGTGTGTGCATTAACACTAAAGGTGACCGAATAATCTTTGAAAATGATTCTATTTGTAGCCAGATTGCCTACCTCGTATTTAGTGAGAAGGTCAAAAGAAAAGAAAAATTATCACAACCAACCTTCCTCATTAAAAGCCTTTTCTTCAAAGAAACACCTGATCTTGTCTGAACTTTTTATGAAATATTCGTCTGATACCTAACCAAAGTAGATCAAGCAGTACAGTAAACTTAAACGTCATTCAACGTAAGCTACAGTTGTTCTAATACAGTGAACTCTTTCTTAACGGAAACCTCTCTAAGACGGACATCTCTGTAAGATGGACCTCGCGTTTGGTCTCGGCAGTTTATACATTATTTCACTGTAACCAAACTCTCTCTAAGACGGACAACGGACACTTCTCAGGTAGATAAAGGTTCAAAATACTTCCCAGAGAGGACAGATAATGACCTGATCAATAGATTGGGGTAACGAAATTTGAATATGCCACAATAACGAAAGACGACTTCTTTTCGAAAAATTCAGCAAATTCTTAGTCGTATGTTCAAGTACCCGACATACATTGAAGGACTTTCGCTCGAAACGTCAGTACCTTTCTATCATGGCAGAATGACAAGCGCTGAGTAAACGATGCTTAATCGGTTTAATCCTGATAGCCGGTGTCCGATTACGTCATCTCTCTTTAAGACGGACACCTCTCTAAGACGGACAGTAAGAGCGGTCCTGAAGGTGTCCGTCTTAGAGAGAGTTCACTGTACCTCATATTCAAGAGTGATATAATTGTGACAGTGCGCTGCAGAAAGCTATTAAAATGCATAGAATAATATACATTTATTTAAATATTTAAATATGTACTCCGTAGCGTACCAAAGCCTCCATAGTTGGAGGGGTGCATGATCAGATTTTGCCGACGAAATGGGCGTGGTCAGGGTAAGGTATAAAACAACTTAGTTGTCTTCTACAATCTATTTTTCTAAAACCACATACAACACAAGAACAAATATCAAAAGCTCAAAGCTTTTCAAGTTTTTATTATTTTACCCTGCAGTTGAAAGTCGGATTACAGTATAAAATAGATTGTTAAACCAAGTTGTAATAGCCTCAGTTGGTACATGAACAGGCCTCATGTTTTCGAAAGGAAACTTCTCAGGAGTACAATGTATAATATTATCACAATACTACCGGAATTTATCACATTATAACTGAGTATTTTGCATTAAGTAAGAAGTAATGCTCTGTTGAAAAGCTAACAACAAATTTAGTCATGGTAATCTTCTTAAATCCTACCAATTCTAATGTCAACATTTCATGGAAAATAACCACCATTATCAAAATTTGAACCTAAAAAACTGAGGTCACTTTTGACCGAAGTACGTATATTAGCCAATTGTAAGGATACATTTCCCAGATTTCAAAATTTTAAATGATAGACTGTCTATCCAATACTATGGTGTATCAGAATTGCTTTTATTGGAAATAGGTGGGTGCATGTACAGCTGTGTGCCAAGGCCGAATTTACCACGCCGCCTTAAACTGACCGCAAAAATGTTATTACTCTCTCTTCACTTACTTCTCCCTGTACTTCGGTCATGTTTGTAGTTATAAATAATCATAGGAATACTGATTAATCACTTTTCAGCTACTGCACAAAATCATGTATTTTTCCAAAGCTTGAATAATTCCATTGTTTCACGCCCCATGTCCAACATGGCGGCTAGGGAAATTGTCGAACAACAACAATTACACGATGTTTTTGGGAAGTCTGACAAACAAGAAGCGTTCTTTGGCTTAGACAATCCCGGAGGTATCCCTGATATAGCTTTCAAGGGTCTCAATTCTGAATCAGATGATGAAGAAACTCAAGAAAGCGACAAAAATGACGGTGACAGGTTACACGTGTCTGAACCTTGGACTTATTTTTGGCCAATGTCAAAGTTGAAGACCTTGTTTTCTCCTGCGGGACCTACTTTTAAGCCACCAAAAACTCCAGGTCGAGGAAGGGTGAAGTTCGGTGGGCCTGAAACGAGGATGTTTGCCAATGTGTATACGTGGTATCCTCACGGACATACATACACAATGACAAATTTTCAAACGCTTAATACGTTTATGACGTAATATTTAAAGGCCAACAATGAGGACTAGACCGGGTTCTCAAGTACGAGGAATTCGTTCTAGTCCCAGGCGAAGCCGAGGATTGGGACGATTTTGGAATATTGCGATAGGACTTGAACTATTATTTCCAGTCCAAGGACTGGAAAAAACAGTTCAAGTCCTCTGCCCAGTATTTACATGGTAATTCAAGTTCTCTCACGTGATGCCATTCAGTGCGTCTGATAGTTTGAGAAAAATCTCTCAAAGTTCAAACGTAATAGCAAAACTAATTAGATTTTGTAACTTAAGTAATTTACGATCGCGTTGATGGCATGGCGAGAACACCGGTATACCCTGGATGGAACATTGCTATAGAAAAGCGTTTTTGCAGTTGCTAATCGTTGTTCAAAAGATCAGTTGATCAAAAGTCATACTACTACTTCGTCACTTGTCTTTCAAGACAAGTTATGGGAAATTGGAAATACCGTATTTCCTCCATTTAGTTCGCCGCCTGTTTTTATCCCCCCTTTCTAATAAGCCCCCAGTTAAGAAATAGAAAAAAAATAAGCCCCCGCTCCTAATGGAGGTAGTTTTATTGATTAAAAAGCAGATATATTTCAATATGCATATCTGATGAGCACTAAGAGACAACTTTCTATGAAGAAGCGCAATCGTTTATTAAAAGTCGGTATATTTAAACGTCAGCGTAATAAATTGATATTATTATGATTTGATACTGTGTTTATTTTATCAGGGCCGCCCAGAGCCAAGATGGGGCCCAGGGGAAGGTAGGGTCGAGGGGACCCTAAATTTTTCTGAAGTCAGAGATTAGAGACAAATTTTTACATGCATTCATATTGTATAAATCATATTTATTTACTGTTCTATATTATTTGAGAATGCCTAAAATTAATTTATTCTATATCATTAAGAAAATTAGCAGATTAGCGCGGCACGGCTGACAGCGGAACCCTTGCGTGGCGCGGGACCCGGGGCAGTTGCCCCGGTTACTCTCCTCAGCGCTCCTGATTTTTACCTTGATGAATTTCTAAGGAACATGAAAATTTATTAAGCCCCCAGTCCAGAATCACACTGAAAAGAAAAAGTTCCCATATGGCTAAATAGAGGAAACACAGTAGCTCAAAATGAAATTTTTGTAGCCAGTCCTAACATAAACAGTCATATTCGTAAAAATTTGGTTTTGGAGCGCAAAACTGTCGATTCAAATATGAACTTTATTCAAACAGAGTAATCACGTTAAAAAGGAACATATAACTATTGGTGCACAACTGCCAGTCAAACCATGTGTAAGTTGAAGTATTTTATATAAAATACTCCGACTGCGCTCCAGTTGGTTATCGTTTCACAGCAGCATTAGAACGCATGCATGACGGTTGCGTTTCGGGAAATAATTCAGAAGTCGCTCGGACTGTTTTCGTTGTCTTCCGCAATCAATCGTGCCACAATCGACTGACGATTAACCTCACTTTGTTGTGCTGCGCCAGCTACTGCAGCATTACAAATAAAATTATCAAAAAATGCAGGTTCCATCAAATTTGCTTCAAAATTTTATTTCCCTCAAATTTTCTTCATTTCCTCAAAATTTCCTTCACTCGTTAAGGGTGGAAACACTGGAATCGCTAACTTGAAATAAGCAGACACAGGCGATAGTGTTCCCCTACGGATACTATCCACCAGCGGATACTGTCCCCTTTAATTAGATTCCCGCGGATAGTGTCGAAACCAAGGAAAGATGGCATCAAAGCTTGGATGGCTATTGGTTGATCACTCTAAGGAATATGGTTTAGGTCACTATGTCGTCATGAGTATGACCAAGCCATACTGGAACAAATTCTATCACCATAATTTCTTCAATTCACCAAAGCTAACGGTCGACTTGACCAACAAAAGCACATACGTATGTGGAACGTATGTGCAAAGGACTCCCACCGTCTCCTCCAAGTAACCTGAAGCCAGGCGAAAAAACTGTCTTGTCAAGAATATTACTGCCCAGCATATTATTCTTAGTAGCATTGTTGAAACAAACAAAAACGAACCAGTTGATAATAGAAATAATTTTTAATCACTAACGTTTCGTTACATAACGTGTAACATCATCAGAGTAAGTGATAACTATATACACGTGTCGGGAACTTTTAAAGCCTAACGATTACAAAAAATAGAGCGGAGTGGTGAGTGTTGCTAAGGCATGACGAAAGAGGTGGCAGGTAATTAGTAAGAGTGTAACTAAGGAATGACGAAAGAGGTGTTAGTAAATAGGAGATGGTGAAATTAAAATAAGGAGAGAGAGAAGGATCGAATATTCTTATTTAAGGAAGGTTTTAGTTTGGAAGTTAATAAACTTTCATGGATTAGGACATCAAATTGTGAAGTGCCACTGGCCAAAACCGAAAAATCATCGTATGAGATGGGATGTCCTGTATGTTTGCTATGCATGAGTACACTAGAAAGACTCGTCTGAGAGATTATGTTGCCAGTATAGGCCGAAATACCCCCAAATGATCAGAGATTCTAACATGCAGTTGACGGCAGGTTTTCCCAAATACAACGCGTCACAGCGTTGGCACTGAAATTTGCAAACGATGCAAGATCTCAACTTCATGGGAATTCGATCTTTAAACCGAAAAAAAATTTGACAAACGAAAAGTGTGTCGAAAAATGATGCGGAGATTAATATGCGGATAGGCCGATGATAACAGTTTAATTGTTGTCGGATTTGAAGCGCATGATTGCCGGTAAAAGGCAAGAGAAAGGAGAGAAGATACTTAGGTGCTGTGCTTTGTTTCACCGGAGGACTGAAAGTTTTATCTAAAAAATCGCGAATGCATTTTTCAAAAGATTGTCGTTCAGAAAAGCCAAACCAATTCAGTGTTTAAACAGCGACACAATAAACGAGCAGTCAGAGTGCTTTCCACCAACGCCTGCTCAAAAGAATCTGATGTTCCCGTTCAGCGTCGGCAAAGAAACAACCCTGAGCTTCCCTGAGGGAGCAATTATAAACAAACCAAAGATGATTGTTTCTTACAACAACAATATGGAGCATGCGGCGTAGGTCTTTCTGATTAACTCCATTCATGTTATTCACTTGCAAGTACTTCACACAAGTGACAAACATGTACTATTACTTTACTTTTTGTTGGATCTTACCATTGGCAATGCTTATAATTTGGAGAAGGAACTTCTCACATGCGATTCTAAAGCTGTCAGTTTACGTTTAATTTGGTATATGTATAAACGGACAATTCATAAACGTTTAAACGTTGGAAAATAAAGCTCCAAAATTCCAAATTATTCTATTTCTTTTCAAGACACAATGAACATTAAATAGCTTCAGAATTTGATATTTTTATTCAAAAAAATCAACGTGTTGACGTTGTCTGGAAGCAGACAACTTCTCTTATCATTTACTATATCGCCTGCCGTAGAAAACACTCTCTCAGATGGAACCGACGTCGCAGCTACTGCGAGCTATTTTTGTGCAATTCCTGAAATTGCAGGAAAGCGGGAAGCATTTTCTTTCCACCACTGCAGCGGGTCTATTCCGTTGTCAACTTGAGCAGTTTGCAAGTACGCAGCGAGCTCCATGACTGTAAGCCTCATCCGTGATAACGTTTTCGCTCACAGTATTTGAACAAGAACCTGAGAGCAAGAAGTCTATGCCGGACGAGAGTTTGGACTTTTTTAGAATTGGACTTTCATGGATGATTTTTGGTGTCAGTTTTTTAATTTCTTCCTTGATGATGGCGAAGGGATCTTTAGTGCTTTCTTGGTCGAGGAACAGCAGGTTTTTCTAGCGCGGGTCAAGAAATAATGCAAGCATGGAAGGACTCGTCAGTGCTACATCGGTGTAGAACCTCTGCTTAAGATTGGCTGCTGTTGTTTCTTTAAATGGGTGGTAAGTCGTCTTCACGAACTTTCATGTGATAAGCGATAAGGCTTCTCATTACAGGATGGATAATCGAAGAGCTTACGTAGGTCTCAGTTGACAGCACGGTAGTCGCCACCTGTTTAACGAAAGCAAGCAAAAGTCTGTATATAAAAAAAAACAAACTTGTATATGAATAACTTGTAAATGAAAAAAGCTTGAATTTTTGTTTTTAAAAATTCTAGTTGTGTTCAATGTATTTATTTCCCTAGCAATCCCTACCTGAAGTGGTTTTAGGCAAGCAACAAGATCTTTCATCAGTTTCCACTGCTCTGGCTTCAGGTCTAAGGTCTGTCCATCCGAAAATTCGGTGTATCTTCTGTCACTCAGGACAGCGCTAACTGGCCATCGTGCCTCAATTAGGCGTTCCGGCATTTCAAAAACAGAGTTCCACCTTGTTTTGCAGTATGAAATACTGTAAGGCGGTGTTTGGGGCAATCCATCTGCTGTTGTTTTACTTCCAGCACTTTCGTTGCCACCGTGCTGTGTTTAAAATGACCAACAAGACGATTGGTTCCGCCGATTAAAACTTCAATGGCACTGTTGTATTGAAGACCTTTGTTGAATGACAACTGCAGTGTATGAGCTGCACATCCAACGTCGGAGACACTCGGCGAACGGTTTCCAATGTCCTTTATATTTGAAGCGTAGTCATGGACTACAGCGCTTACCTTTTGGTCAACTCCCCACTCCTCAGCTACACGCTTTAGCTGTTTTGCGAGAGCTTCGGCAGTATGTCTCTGTGGTCCATCGTTGTCAACGTCTCCGCCGTCTAATAAGCCCACAGGAGATGTATCCAAAACAGTGGTGTAGTGCTGCCAGTCTTGAACGAAGTGGGCTGGCACCGTCACGTAGCCTTCCAGATTAAACGATGTCCAACAGTCAGTCGTTAGACTAACAGATTCTGCTGCTTTCAAATTGTCTTTGACAGCCTCTTTCTTTGTTTGGAACATTAGATTTAGCTGAGCAGACACAGTTGTGCGACATGGTACCGTGTAACCTGGCTCAAGATAGGGGTGCACCGGATATTGTATCCGGCCGGATAGTAGGGTAATGGGACTATCCGGTACCCGGCCGGATACCGGATAATTTGCTTTTTTGACAATTTGTGTTACTTGTACCATACTAACAATAGACATTAATGTAAGAAACAATGTAAACTCGTGTTTTGATCTAACGTTATTTTTTAACAAATAAACAGAAGATAATCGTCTGTTACTTGATAACAATCTCAATAAGTGACACATTTTGATGCGCATAACAACCATTTTACACAAAGTTGTTTGTAGTCCCACTCTAGTTTGTTATATAGTGGCATTGTCAGAATTTTCTTGCATTGTGATGAATGAAAAGGAGTTTCATCTTCATATTCATCTTCAGTTCTGTTGCATTTTTCCGCCATTTGCAAGTTGCAACTCGTAACTTGTCTAATTAATGCTTGTAATAATTATAGACGCCAGTGAACAAGTAATGTTTTAAAGTAATTACTTACAAAAAAAGACAAATCACATTTGAACTTCAGTGTAAAGTTTTAATTTTTCTCCTCTCAATCCAAACCTAATTTGGGTAATAATTGATTGATTTGTGGCAAGTGCGAGCTTTTCATCCAAAATACCGGTATCCGGCCGGATTTTTTTCAATTATTCAGTAAATCCGGTATCCGGCCGGCTATAAAAAAACGCTATCCGGTGCACCCCTAGCTCAAGATATGCTAATAACTTTCGGAATCCATCAGTAGCAACCAAACTTATAGGAAAGCTCTCGGTGGCAATCATTTCCGCGATCAGTTCGGTGATTTTCTTGCTTCTCTCGGGATCACAACGTTTAAGGCTCAGAACAGATCCCAATGTACTTTGCTTGCTAGTGCTTGCAGGTTTCCTACTGGTTAGGCATGGATGTTTCAGCTTAAGGTAGTTCAGCATGCTGCCGGTAGATCCCTTGTAGCTTAACGCTGTGCTGCAGATTTTGCACTTAACAGTGTTTTCGTCGAAAAATTATTCCAAACTGAGCTTAGTGATTTACGTGGCATGTCGCGTTTAACAGAATGAGAAAGCAGGTGGAACAAGAAAACCAAAGTGCACAAAATGACGCAAGTCGACCACAAGCACGACGGACTGCCTAAGGAAACTGTTAACTTTTCAGATCAAGGCTAGAAATAAAGTGCATGTGGTTTGCACTCAGTAAGTGATGTCATCGGGAAAGAATCTATTAACAAAAATATTAAGCTGCAGAGAAAATTTAAACGCAGAAGTAAGGAAATTATTGCCAAGCAGATAGCTTTAAACAAAACCATAACAAAGTAAAAACGGCGGAAGAATGGTAGGTGTCATGTTCAAATGATGAATCACTAAAACGGCAACAAAAAAGATTAAAAGGTGTTAAAAGAAAGATCTAACGTGTTCAGCAAAACAATTTTCGTTTCCTTAACCCTCATTAATCTACATTTCTCTCATCCCATCACCTTCTATTTATATAACAGTTTAGCTATACTTATGCCTGCTCATATACTTGTGTATTTGTCACTTTGATGATGTTACATGTAGTAACAAAACGTTAGTATTAAAATATTTTCACTTTTTTTCAGATCAACTTGTGTTATGGTTCTGTTCAAAGCTATCTGCTGAGCAATAATTTTCCCCACTAGACTTTAATTTCTGTTAACTTCCTCAATTATGACGATTTTGACTCAACTGCGGAAGCCAGAAAGAGGTATGAAATTTCTCACTCCACTTTTTCTTTAGTAGGCAACTTTATTTTTAGTAAGTGATCCTTTTGAAATAGGAAGTATGACCATCGGAACAAAAAGATTTAACAAAAACTATGACTGATAGCTTTTCAAACTTTGAAGTCAATTAAGTGGATATGATGAACGGTAAACGGTTAAACGCAGAGTCATTTACTTAGTAGTCCTTACACAGAGAAAGCACATGTCTGTGGTAATGAACTAATGGCATTGATTACCTGCACTCACCTGTTTGGCTGTACGAAAGATAGATTTTGTGAGATGTTGAGAAAAATCAAAATCATCCACAATTCTATAGCACTCATCTCGGAGTGCCTGACATTCTTCAGGTTTGAAAACATCTTCAAGGATCAAGTAACCATTGTCTTGAAACTGTAAGATGAAAAACAGATACTGGTAATTATGCCTGAAATGCAAACTCATGGTGGACTAAGAACAGAGGTATATATCAGCAATCCTAAGGCTTACACCTCATTAACTATTCAACAATTTATATTTCACAGCATTATTGGCTGACAGTAAATAAAACCAAACCAACTCAGTCCAACTTGTATGCTCAGTATAACTAATCTACATCAATTTTGGTGTAATATTTGAGTCAGAAATTGGTACAACAGCAAGTTCAAATATAAAAAAATGCATGACCTAGTTTTCCCTGAGCTACAGTCTACACAAGCTTATTGTTTAATCAAATTGCAGGCCTAAAGGCTGAGATTGGGGATGAGTAAGCCTTTTTAAAAACCATTCTCTCCAAATGAGCCTCTATCCACCACCTTGGGGACTAGTCTGAAGTTTCAAGTTGAGAAGTTCAACAAAAGAATAACTTACTATTTATGGCTTTAAATGTGCAAATTTGTATAAGATATATGTTGGCAGTCAAAAAGTAATAAATAGGCAAGCAACCAGGAACTTTGCAGGGCAAGGATCAAGACCTTCTACAGATAGGGTAGTGACTGTGTCATTCTTCCCAACCTTTCCTACCAATGATGTTGCATTGATGCATGTCCTTCCTCCAAAAGCCTACTTACTCATTATGATCTTCAGGCAAAGGATCACTCATTACATTGATCTTCTGTTTACAGAGCACACAGAAGACCTCCCACAGATAGACCATGGAATGTGACTTATCCCCCAACTTCCTTTAGTTCCACCACTAATGTTCTACACATGTATGTATGCAATATCATCAGAGAATGAAACATAATATGATAAAACAACCACTAAAATATTAGTATATGGTTAACTGTTAATGATAGTTTTATCGTATTATATTTCATTCTCTGATGAGGTTGCCTCTTAAGCAACAAAACGTTAGATCTAAATAAACCTTTTGACACAAATGTGCCTGTCACACGAATTTTTTGCTGGGCCTTGATTTTCATCCTTCGAATACAATTTCCACCCGGTTCTTCAATGACATTGATCTTATTCTGAGTTCCCTTTTGAATAGTGTTAGTCATCACCCTTAGTTCCTGACTAAGGCAGTCAGTTTACGTTTAATTTAAAATCCGTTTAAACGGATGTTTCATAAATGTTTAAACGTTTAAACGTTTGTTTCCAACTAGCAATTACCTCCCAGGGGGTTAAAGACCGAAAGTGGCAAGAATGCAAAAGCGCAAAATTGGGCATGAAATTTTGATGCAAAGCAAAGTTATCTTTTTTTGTTAATATACAATGAACATTAAATAACTTCACAATTTAGCATTTTTATTCAAAAGAAATCAACATGTTTATGTTATCTGGCAGCAAGCAACTTCGCTTGTGATTTACAATATTGCCACCCGTCGAAAACACTCTCTCCAACGAAACAGACGTGGCCGGTATTGTGAGGTATTCTATTTCAGAATCATCCTCAGGGTATAATGAAACGAAACTTCACAATTAACCTACACTGCTGAAGTCAACTGAAAAATGTTGACTCGATGGCTCAACAGGTAGTGCGGCGGACCAGTATCCCGAAGGTGCGAGTTCAAATTCCGCTCAGGTCAACATTTTTCAGTTAACTTCAAGTTTTGTTTGTGAGGTATTTCTGCGCTACTTTTGAAATTGCTGGGAAATGGGAAGCATTTTCTTTCCACCACTGCAGAGGGTCGGTTCCATTGTCCGCTTGAGCAGTTTGCAAGTACGCCGTGAACTCTTTGACAGAATCCTTAGTTATGTCTGCATTTTCGCTCGCAGTATTTCTTCAAGAACCTCCAAGCAAAAAGTCCATTCCGGGTGCAGGTTTGGACTTTTTTGCAACTGGCCCTTCATCGACAATCACTGGTGTGATTTGTTTTATTTCTTCCCTGATGGCTTCGAATGGAGCTGCTCTACTTTCTTGGTCATCAGTGCCTGTCAGTGCTTCATCAGTGCAGAACTTGCGCTTCAGATCGGAGGTTGTTGTTTTTTTAAACGACACAGTAGGTGGTAGGATGCTATATTGCACAATAGCTTTAACCAATTTTAACCTGCATCTGTTTCTTATGTACTGGCATGTTTGTGATGCAGACTAAACAGTTCTATATGGCAGCAAAAGAGGCTAGCATTTACTGATCATGTGAGGGTTTCACACTATTCTTGCTGGTAGATTACTGAAATACTGAGCGTTCTAAAGTTAAACGGTTAAACGTTTAGTCATTTACTAAATGGATATTGATCTTTCTAAATGTTTAAACGTTTAACTGTTAAACCGTGACAGCCTTATTCCTGACATATGATGATGATTATCATTCTAACGTGAGAGATCATGTTGTGGAGCCCTAGGACATTGCCTACTTGGCTTATGCATTAATCCAGCACTGTTCCAGCTACCTCTAGTTGCACCCCTGATGTTGCACACATGCATATCTTTCCTGAGGCCTGTTTACTCATTATAACCTTCACTTGCATATCTCACCCTGAGTAACACGATTCAGTCGTTAGAGTCTCGGCGTCCATTTTTCTACTTTTGGTGTAATTTCAGGGAGAGATCAATTCGGAACACCCTTTACAATACCATGTCATACCGAGCCAAGCTGGTACAATATATCAGCGCTGATGCAGTTTTGCACCTCAACCATATAAATGGAAGTAATTTAAGCAAATTATATATTATTCGACAGTTTATTACCTGGAAATTACAGTGATACCATGATACCAACCATTCACTTCAAGCATAATGCATTATAGCCTTATAGAGCATCCCTTTTACTTAGCACCATGTTGAATGTTTCTTTGTACTTCTTCGAAAATGTGTATAAACCCAAAGGTTAAATTAGGGTTAGGGTTAACATTAGCGTTAGGGTTTATACACATTTTCGGGGCTTTTAAAGAGCGAAGAAACAGTGGTGAGGGAGTATACTTAAATTGTAGATAAATCCATGAACTTTACGGTCTTGAATCCTCGGTGCATTGTTGACATTCACGAACTCCAATGTGTCTATTTTATTGGCTATAATGCCTTATATTTGGAGTGAATTCTTGACACTACTGTATCATTGTAATCTCCAGGTAAGAAGCTGTCGACTGATATGTGATTTACCTATGTTGCTTGTGTCTATATGGTTGAGGTGCAAAACTACATTAGCGCCCAATATATCAGTGTGGCTCGAGACAGAACTCATAAACCAGGCCTTACTGTATGTCAGCTTATAGCTATGGTAATAAATTTTGAAACACACTTACCTCCTTAATTTTTTCACTACTCAAAAATTGTGTCATTTAGAAAGGTTGCCACAGATTCGTTACTCTTTCAAAAAAAGTAAAATCGTTATTTTTCAAAACTTCTTGTTCTCTCTTTCTGTTCGCGCTCCCCCCCCCCCCCCCCCCCATCACTCTTCGGTCCCGCTCCTGTCCCTCGCATTCCCGGACCTCCCTATCTCAACTTTTTCGTTTCATTTGATTACCAGACATTAAACTGTTCATTCACTATAATCCACTGACTGAATGACTTTAAATCGATTACTTTGTTTCCAAAATAGCAAATACCTACATTATGTTTCATGCCTGCTTCCAGTTTGGTAGACGGTGAAAGCAGCCTCACTGTCCCTCAACTAACAAAACCAGCTAACATCAAAACATTTAGCTAAACCGCTGACACTCAAGGACTACGCTATCACAACCACTGGGTTTTGCGCTGATCACAGAATAATCGCGAAGTGTGTAAATCGTCAGTTCGGACACACTAGTGTAACGACGATGTTGACCCTTGCTGCAAAAGGTGTTTGGCGTAGATCAGCATTTGCTGCTCTTTCGATCTTTGTGAGGTCAGCTCACACACTGCCTGACCTGCCATACGATTATAACGCTCTTGAGCCACACATATCAGCTGAGATAATGGAACTGCACCATTCCAAACATCACGCCACTTACGTGAACAATTTAAATATTGCCGAAGAAAAGTACTCCGAAGCACAAGCAACAGGTACGATGATCTGATCTCCGTTGTTATATTTATTATTAAAAATAGATAAAAGTGTGTCAGTTTGTGGTGTCAGGCGGAATCATTGTCCAGTTTCAAACACTGACGCTGGGCTTTGGCCATTGCTTGGAGGAAGACTTGTTCAGGGTGACTTGGAACTACGAGTGGTGCTTGATTATGAGGTTTGATTTTTGTGCAGGTAAGTTGTGAAGGTATGTTGAGCGAAATGTGCTCATGTAACAACAGTTATTCTGCTTGATGGAATCATTCTAGCCAGAGGTTTTGAACTCTAGGATTTCTGAGGTGTCATTTCCTTCATTTTACGAACACCTTTGTGCAAAATCTGAAAAAAAAATTTACGTTTCAGCTTCCATAAGGCAGCACGAACATCTTTGTGCAAAATCTGAAAGTAAATTCATGTTTCAGCATCCATAAAGCAGCAGTTTTTAGCCTGGAAGGATGGAAAGGGACAAAATAAGGGCAAACATGAAAAAAGCATTAGACAAAAATAAGATTGTCCAGGAAAGGCGCAGGAAAGGAAAAGAGAAAGTGAGAGAGAAGCATGAAGGTGTAAGTGGGAAAATATTTGGCAAGGAAGTCAAACATTGCCTTCACAGGGTTACCAACTAAGGTCTCTTTTATATTGGCCTTAAGAAAGGGAAGATAAATATCAACTCCAGTTGCTGGTAATCATGGGCTTCAAAGATGGTCAAACAGTCACTGGGAAAAGGATAAACCTTTGCCCCTACTAAGAGCTATTAAACTGGTTATGCCACTGCCAAAAAGCTGTGAGCAACAAAACCCACATAAAATTAGTTACTTCAAGAAGAAAATTTTGGAAATTGCACCTGTAGGAAATTCAGAAAGCAGTCAAAACAATACAATATTGGTATGGTGGTGACAGAGTATTGTTTTTCAGCAGACTATAAATGTAATCATAATCAGTTCACTGATTGCTAATTGCTGTCTGGTAAAAGCCTATGCTAAGGGAAGTCAGGGAGGACAAATTTGAAGCTGGATGTTTGTGAAGCTCACCATTTGAACCTTCAATGTAACATCTAATCCACTTCATATTAAAAATATTATTTCTAGTCATTATTATTTACTCATGAAATAATTCTGACCAGGGCCCAAAATTAACTTTTTAGGCAATGGACAAATTGGCTAGTGGAAAATTATAGCTGTTATACATTAAAGAAAGTGTCAGTGACATTTAAGAAGATCTTTAAACTTTTTTAAACTCTTACCCAGGTTTAAAATAGTTAATAGTAGAATAATAAAGGATGAATTATGTCAATGATTTAGTTTTGCATAGTCATTTTACAGTATCTCACAAGCATTTTGTTATAGATTTCCATATTTAACTTCATAAAAATTGTGCTGCCAGTAAACAAGTGACTTACTACTGATTGCATTTTGCTTTTCATTAACAAGAAAACAGTGTTCATTAACAAAGAACCAAGTTTTTGAAGGAAAAGAGACAGAAGCTCTTTTGAAGGGTTAAATTCTTGAATTATATACCTCAACAATAATACAATGTATCTGTCAGCATGTATATTTGCCACTGATAATGTGACATAATTTAGCTACAGTTATACCCCCAGAGTTTCTTTATGTTCATCCACTAATGAATCCCTCGAGAAAGATATCTGACTACATATGAATGCAAATTAAATCATGATGAAACCATGCCAAACATTTAGCTACAGTTATACCCCCAGAGTTTCTTTCTCTTGCTACAATTAAGAGTCAGCCCTTAGATCTTTCCCAGACAGAAGTTGGAAAATGTGAGTCATGTTCTGCCCCCTAACTATAGTAGAATGGGGTGCTGGTGGCACAGTGGTAGTAGCTGATAGGGTTAACCATGGCAGTATAAATGAAGACACACGCAAACAGATATTCAGATAATTTGTAAATCAGGAATCAATGTTTCATGTGAAGGCCCAGCTAGCTGTTTGAACATTATTTTTTAACATTAGTTGATAATTGTTGGTCCAGCATTATAAGCTGGTTGGATGGATCTTTTATTTTGTTCTAACATTTTTTCTCACAAATGATGATTTGCAACAGATCTTTTAGTTTGGTTGTTTGGCTGCTTTTCCATGCCCAGAGTGTTGATCAGTGTTTTGGATAAATGCAGAGATGTGCTCATGTCAGGTAGCACCAGGTGGACCCACTGATTGCAGTACACACTGCTGCCCAGCATTAAATAAAATTCTCAAAATCCTGCTGTTTCAAAGTCAGCTTTTTCAGTGTTGTCAAGTTGATGTAAACAATAAGAGAAAGTCATGTACTAAAATAACTTTGGTGCTTGCCTTGGCTTTGATAGTGCAGTAACCTGTAGTTTTTATCTTGGATTCAGAATTTTCTGAGCATATACCTGTAAATGTTCTAATGTTTAGCCCTGGCTTCAGTTTTTACAGTCTTTCAGCTTATGCCCATGGACTTCCTATTTAATTAACCTGTGCCCAGATGAAGTGTGCCATTTGCTCATTGGATACTGTTCCACACTAATGAGTGTTTGATGAAATTCAATGTAACTACTTTTTGATTGACATCATTGAAGTTCATGTGAATGGAATAATTGGTTCCATGTTGTTAATGAATTTGCATTGGCATCATTGAAATTTGATAAGCCTTATTGAAATATGGTAAGTTGTTATTGAATTTATGGACCTCTGCAATGAACACCTTTCCCCCTTTGATTAAGGACAAGAGGTGTTTACAGTACATTGTTTTTGGCAACTTAACATATCACCCTGCAAGACAGCTGGTTTAGGAGTTAATGAGTTAGATAATTTGTATTTGTAATTATAATTTGTAATTCCTAATAGCAAAGTATTGAACAGCTTAGCTTCTGTAGTTGGAATTATGTATACAATCTCCATGTATTCTTCCATTCCTACTTACACTGTACATGAATTATGAGGTGTTATATCAGACGAAGGGATTGTATCAAGATAACCTATTAAGTAATGCATTAGAAATCCGATTTGATGCTCACATCTGCAACATCCTGATTGTTTTTGGCACTTAGCAACTGTTTTCAAAATACATGTGATAGATGCTCATATACGTATCTGTTTTAGAATAGTGAAAGTGAGTCCATTCTCTACCAGCAGGTGCCATTCAGTCCGAAAGGCAAAAGTTAAAAAACCGTCTTCACAAACCGTACATACAGTTCTTCAATAATAAAATCAAAACAATTTAAAACACAGTGGTAAAATCAAATTCGTTAATTACCAAACCGCGTGTATGCTTGTGAAAGAGAAAATGCTAAGCAAACGTAAAACGCAAAACGAGCGGAAAATGTGAAGCGAACGGAAGATGCTAACCTAATAAAAAATGCGCAGCGAATGGAAAATGTGAAGCGAACAGGAAAAGCAAAGCAAAAGAAAAAAACGAAGCGAATGAAGAAAAGCAAAGCAAACGAAATATGCGAAACGAAAGGAAAATGCGAACCAAAGAGAAAGTTTGTAGCGATTAGAAAAATACAAAACAAATGCAAAATGCGATCGTAGCGTTAACGCGATTGTTAAAGCTAATTCAGAATTTGCTAAGTTGCAAATGGTCATAGGACAGAAAATACGACGCAATGCAAAATACGATCGTAAAATATACTGCTATTGTGTATCTAATGCCGACAGTTCTTGACTGCAAAATCAAATGAAAAACTGGAGTCTTCAGTATTAGTAGGAATAATACCTCATATTCAATAGAGCCTCAAACGCCAATGAAGGTGACCCAGAGGAAAAAAGAAAGAAAAGGAGGATTAGTAGTGGTCATAATAATTGCGTTAACACTGGAAAAAGTTCTTCGGTTTTGCACATTTTTGCTAGTCGACACTCGTCGGAAGTGACAAGCACTCATTGTACAATTTTGCCAGTAACTGGTTGATCATTCTGGTACAGAAAATTGCCGTCTGCTGCCGTTACAGCGACTATTTTGAAAGAGAAGTCAAAAACTATTTGCTTCCTCAAACATGTAGTTTACTGAGCTGTGCTTAGCTCACCAATTTACAGGTTTCAAATGGAAGCGAGCTTTACTAAAATCCCATTTTTTGCGGTAGTAAATTTATCTTCGTACTTTCGAACATTTACAATGACAGCATAGTGATTATAGACGAAGGATGAATCTATACCTTCCAGGTTGATATTTCTATAATATGAGGAAAAGGGGTAAAACAGAGGAGACAAGCAAAACGATGAAAAGCCACTTGATCTGCTGAGGTACTGACCGCGGGATGATCCATAGTGGATTTGAGATTGTAATATATAGACTGTAAGGCTTTGTAGATGGGTTAAAAGTGACCCTGGAGCCGCACTGAATTCTGGATAGAACGATCTCTTCTGAGATAAGGGGTATAACTCTCCAGCTCTCGTGTCATTTTCGGTGGGAAAGGAGGGAGACGGAATTGATTGGAGATGAGAGTAACCATGCTGCAGGGAAGTGTGAATCAGAAATAAGCGATGATAGTAACCCAAGAAGCATGGGTAATGTGGCTGGCCCAAAGATGTGAGCTAACGTCGAGATTGCCGAGGGGAGAAATGCTTATGTGAGATATTTAGTAAGTTTTCTGTTTGTAACAGAAATCTTCCACATTTGTATGGCGCACACTTGTTCGATCTTTTACTCATTTACAACTCATGTGCAAATACTATAATCAGTGACATTATTAGCGAGACACGAGTTCCCCCGAAACTATTCCCTTATGTTCCCTTATATTTTTCCGTGACTTTTTGATGCGAAGTTTAAAGTTATCTTTGGTAATTTATTTGAGAGGTAAAGAAACATTTTGATTGTACTTTTTAGGTAATTTAACAGCTACTATTGCACTTCATCCAGCTTTAAGATTTAATGGTGGAGGACACATAAACCACTCCATATTCTGGAATAATCTTTCCCCCAATGGAGGGGGCGAACCAGAAGGTAGTGTGTCTGAGATGTCTAATTGGAGCAAATAGGGCTATGAAGAGTTGAGTCAGAAGGTAGTGTACGTAAGAAAGTGTATGGGGAACAAACCGGGCGTTGAGGAGGCGAGCCAAAATGCAGTGTACATGAGAAGGTTTAGGGGGGCAGACAAGCCGTTTGGAGGCGATCCAGAAGGTAGTGTACATGAGAAAGTCTACGGGAGGACAAACCGGGCTTTGAGGGAGTGAGCCTGAAAGTAATTTACATTAGAAAGTCTAGGTGGGACAAACAGGCCTTTGAGGGGGCGAGCCAGATGGTAAAGTGCATGAAAAAGTGTAGGAGGGACAAACAGGTATTTGAGGGGTCCAGCCAGAAGGTAATGTACGTGAGGAAGTCGAGTTGGAACAATCATGAACAATAAGGCCTTTGAGGGGGCGAGCCGGAAGTTCGTGTACCTGAGAAAGTCGGGTTGGGACAAACGGGGTTATCAAACTCAATTTCGCGTAGACACGATCTTTGGTACCGCATACAGTATTTTCTATCAAAACAAGTTCACCTTCATCAGTCACTGCTCATGATCTCAGCGTTATAGATCACCAGATCCATAAACAGAAAAATACAAAATGAGGAAACCGGATTACATGGTGAAAAAGAAATCGTATTTGCTTTTTCACCTGTCGAGCGCTATTTGTGAAGATTGAGTCGTACATAAAAATCTGGGTTTAGCGCCAAACTGTTTCAAAACGTCTGACATATCCACCTAGTAAGTAAGGTCATGTAATCATTTGCATTCAAGTGCAAACAGCAAGCATTGTTTTATGTTATTTCACATTCGAGCTAATCGTTTAAACTTCTCGGTTTTGGATTACGGATCAAACACGTCGTTTCGTTAATCAGATATTTCATCAAAACGCTGATAATTGTACGTGGAAAATGTGGTGCCGCCGAGTACTTTTTTACGAATTTGAAGGTGATTTGATATCTGGTCGAATGCCCTAACGAGTAGCTAGCATTACCTATCAAAGAAATCTGTATATTAGGGGAAAATTTGGTAAAAAGTGGGCTTAATTTGTAAAATGCGTGTTTCATCTTGGTAAAAAGACACCTCTTGGTTAAGATTATCCCTTTCTGCTTCCTTCATAAAATTTTAATGAGTTGGAGAATATTGTTTCTCATACTCTTTAACAATTCATGTGGACAGCACGAAGATAAATCGTATATCATAGACGAGACATGTTTTGATACCACGATCTAACAGTTCTATAATTTTAAAGTACCTCTATTTCCTTCCAAAATATTGGAAAGGTCGTTGTACTGTTTGATCTCAAAATCAAGCTCTTTCCTTCGGGTTTCATGAAATATATGGACTTGTTTGATCTGCTTACAAAACACAGAAAGGTGAGTTGAAAAACGAAGCAATGACCGAGATTTTGAACAGACTTTGAGAAGTTTGGAAATCAGGTCAAAAACGACTTTTGAGTGTACGATACGGCTTCTCAACAGAATCAAAAGTTAAGGAAAAAATCGGGTTAAACTTTGTCATGATTTTAGCCTGTTAAGATCACATCTCCAAACAAGGTTTCGGGACTGATATCCTTTGTCTTTTCCTCATGTATACTAGTGATGATTGCGAACTACTGTATCAAACAAAAGCATTCAGTGCTACATCACTAAAATATTCATGTATTTACTAGTGCGTTGTTTACTTTAAGGAGCTCTGATGGACGCCATCAAGAGAGACTTTGGCTCATTTGAGAACATGAAGAACACACTAAAGGCAACCTCAGTTGGGGTCCAAGGCTCAGGATGGGGTTGGCTTGTAAGTATTTAATCATTAATTTGTGCGGAACGAAAAAATCTAGTCTCGCCTGTTCAGTTGTTGCATACAAATACTCGGCCTGATGTATACGATTTCCTTACAAGAATTATATGGACGTATTGCAACGAATCATAAGCAGGAATTATGCCCCTAAACGACAACAACAAAAACAATAACAATAACGGCCATTAAAACAACAACAGCAGCAACAACGACAACAATATAGATGAAGCGCGGCCAGGAAGAGACATAATTGAATACAAGGGGTTCTCTGACCTGAGATTTTTATTCAGTAGTTCTATTCAAATTTTTATTCAGTAGATTTTTATTCGACAGTTCAGGTAGTCGAAAGTTCGTCAATAAAAATCTCAGGTCAGAGAACGCCTTGTATTCAATTACGATAACAGTATTAAAAATCAACAACCAATATCCAAAACCAACAAATACTAAATCAATTGTATTTGGGCAAGAACAGAAAATCAGAATATGCAACAACAAACACATTTTTATTTGTGTAAGTTTGAACTCCGGCATATCCATTAATTACTGAGCATGTCCAGTTGATAAAGTTTAGAGAAGCTAATGTGATAGAGTTAAGCCTCTGCAATCGACAGTTTTGTTTTATAAAAAGTTAACGTTAAGGATCATTGGTGTATCCCACTGCCACCGCTATTTCTTGTAGCTGCTAAGCTTTCATAATGCTTTGATTATTAATACATGTTTTAGGCATTCATCCTTGCTATTGTGACGTTTGTCGAGACATGAACTGCTTTGCTTTGACGCTTCATGAAAAACCAGTCTAGACAAACTTACACGACTAACAGCACTGAATCGACGGAGAAAATTTCCGTTTAGGGTTACTGCAAAACCAGCCAAACGTTGAAAATCGCAGCCTGTGCCAATCAAGATCCACTAGAATCTACAACTGGTAAGTAATATCTGCATGTAACAAACCTGGTACACGAATACTGAACTCGGGAACTGGTTTAAAAGAGAAGAACGGGAAGGGGCTGAGCTCTTCTTCGTCAAACTATTGGAGGCTGGCTTCCGTCTTTTTTAGAACAATAACTTCATTGTCTAGAAAATTATTAACAAAGCTATGTATGAAATGTAGGTTTCTTGTCCACTGTAGGTGGCGCCAGGCGGTTGCGCCCGGTACTCAGCAGTGCCACCCGTCACTTACGCCAAAGCGGACCCTTTCGCCCTGCACTCGAAAAGTAGCAAATATATGATAAAGATTACCTCTAGTGATCCTTTTTTTTTACTTCAACAATATTATTGACCATTATTTGATAAAATTGAGCAACGCAATGTGCACACTTTAAACTGCCGGCGATTCGGTGAAATATGATATCCATTCAAAACCAGAACGGATTTTGTGATGACTTTGGGGGATATCATCCCGGGCCTGCAGGTACCCGGCACTCAGAACTCTGGAAATGTAAAGTATTATATCTGTTTAACTTGCTACCACTCCATACAACGGTTTCTTTTTCATCCCATTTTGAGGTTATATCAATGTAACCTGTCACTCTTATTGACTCTCGGCATTAGTCATTGATAGACATTCTCAAGTTGGTAGATATAAGACGTGTCTATTCGAGCGTTTTTGTGCCTTGCGTTTGTCATGCCAGCGTATTGAGCTACCAGGGATGAGGTGCTCCATACCTCGACATGGTATAACAGGTTTATTTACAAATACACTTATGCAAAAATTACGTTTGCTGTACTTGTATTTTCCCTGCAAAAATTTTACACGTCGCTTCACATGTGAAAATAGTATATAAATTTACCATTTCACATGTGAAATTTTGAACCAAGTCATTTTACATGTCAATTGGGTATTTCCAGAGCTGTACCTAGTTGGTAATTCGCCCGATGGGCAAATCCTGTTGAAGGCGCACCCTCAGCACTCTCTACCTTACCCCAAGCTCCTTATATTATAACAATTGTGTACCAGTACTACCGGTATTAACTAAACGAAGTACTTCTGTAGGAACAACTGTTTTTAGTTTTTATTACTCAAAATGTCATTGAAAGTTTGAAACAGGCATTTCCGAGCTTCGACAGCTGCTAAGCCGTCAATAAACGATAAAAAATCGAGACGTTTATTTGACATTTCGTCCATCTTTGCAAAATATCTTTAAATCTAGAGAGAAAAAAAGACCAAAACGGTCGAATTTTGGTTTCTGAAAATGTCGCCCCACAAAATCTTGCGCCCGGGGCAAGCCCCCCACTGCACTCCTTGGTACGGCACTGGGTATTTTACATGTGTAAACGTTCCGATTTTACATCTGAAATGAAAATTTCATAAGTAAAAATGTTCCAATACCATATGTTTTTGTTATGTGAAATTTTTGTAACGACCGGTGTTGTCGCTTGTCTCATTCCGAGTTTGTGTAATTCGTTGTTTTTCAGGCCTGGTACCTTTGCTTGGTATAGATGTCTGGGAGCATGCGTATTATCTGCAGTACAAGAATGTCCGTCCCGACTATGTCAATTCCATATTCAACGTTGTAAACTGGAAGGACGTGTCGGAAAGATACTCCTCGGCAACTGATAATGCATAACACACGGTGTGCGAGTCCCGTGTTCAACGTATAGTTATATAGATATAGCGTCTTGAAAACTGTCGAGCCACTTCAACAAAATAGTATCGCCTACCTCTGCTAAGAATTTGCTTTACTGTAAGTTTACAAATTAAAGAATATAGTCACCTAATGAGGTTCTTTTGTTCAGGTCGTTTTGAAAATTTCCAATCGGGCAGCGCAAACGACTGAAAATTAAATTTTATTAGCCAACGTTCCTCTCTTTACGAATGTAAATTTGGTGGAACATTAACAAGAGTCTTATTAAATTCTATTTTATGTAGAACTAGCATGGCAGCCGTATTCATGGTTTGCAACGAATCCCTTTAAATTCAAAAGACAATGATAAGGCGGCCATGTTGGTGCAACATAAAATAAAATTTAATGAAATTTTTGTACCAATATGGCCACCAGAACGTTAGAACGTTAGGATAGTCTTGAAAAGGACGAGCGTGGTCAGGAGCACGAAAAATGGCAAGGCAGTCATCGACCAAGCAGAAAAAAATTCTTACATTTAGCCAGTAGTCTGGAAAACACGGACACACGGATACGCGGACACCAACACGTCTCTGATTTGTCAGTCGTCAAGGTTTAAAATCACTAAAAGAAAGTATCTGAAAGTATCACGGCAAAAGTTTGGCAAAACATCGCGGCAGAAATAGGTTCCCAAGGCCGACTCTTGTTTTTTGTGGAAACATGGATGAATTTATGTGAGTAGACAGTCAAGTCTACATTTATTTTTATCATAATTGGGTTTTAACGAAGTAAAAAAAAGTTTGTATATTTCTAAATATATGTTATGTGCTTGAAATATATCAGCTTCTGATTAAGTGAGATTTTATTGTATGATACCATCTCGTTTTATCAACTATGGTTTTTAAAATAACTTTATATAAGATTTGTCAAAGGATTAATGTAATTTTGAGAAAGCATTTGAGTCAAAATATAGTAGGGCTAAATTTGTCCTATAAGGTGAGTTATTTTTGGAGTATTTGATGACATGTTACAACATTCTTGACCATTAAGGCCCCTACCATACCTCTAGATCAGGTTGTCTAGATTATGAACTATTTAACTTCCCCGCAAATCCTTATCTGACATATGTTGCCAGTCAAATTATTTGTCTTGCAACAAGCTGTCTTAATCTTATCCCCTATTTGGTCCCATAAAGGACCGTAAAATATACATCAATAAATACTGAAAAGTTCAGCACAAGTTTTGCCCAAACATGAACAATGATGGAAAGATTAACAGCTTTGGGCTTTTGAGTATGCATACATTCTAACGACGGCATTTTTACATATTTATACTTCACTGTTCACATCATAGAAAATTTAGACAAGCATATGATTAACCTTTGTCCAGGTACGGGATATGTATATTCTCTTTGATGCCCATGACCTCCAGTAGCCTTGATCCTGATATTTAGCTTCGCCAATTAATTTTTCAAGAACAATAATCCAAGAGCAGAAAAAAATTTGCATCACGAATGCTTGAAAAGTATTTCAAGATTTCATGATTTCCATATGTCCTCAGAATTCTGTCGGCAAACAGTAATAATTTCGCATGTCCGCGTTTTCCGGATTACCCAGTTTGCCAGCTAATTATGTTCATTTACATGTTCTAAAGTTAAACCATCCTTCCACGAAAGTATGTCAATGACACTATTTTAGGCGCACATAGCGCTTCTTGTTCTCTTTTAATTCCGTGTATTTGTCACCTTTTAGAAACTTAATACCCTAACATGTAAATAGATATATAGCTTCTGTCATGCTTAGTAAACATTCACTTTGAAAGTGTTGCACGTGGCAACGAAACATTAAATGTTCCCTCTCTGGTCATAGTTTTGCATTTAAATATTTTGAGCTGGGCTCTTTATTCTGCGTCTAAATTTTCCGTCTGGAAAGTCTACAGCTATACCATTTTAACTCGTCCCAGAACGTTGCAGGCGTTAGTATCTTGGCTACGCCACAGACCAATGCAATATATATCCATGGAGGGTCATAGATTCCCTATTGTATTTCAGATCTAACAATTCCTCGCAAAATAAATACACATCAATCACTGATCCTGCCTGGAGAGTCAACGAGACTGACATTTACATTACGACCTTATGAATCGGAAGGTTTCGAGATTTCCGAAGAGAGCCGAATGAGCAGGAAACTTACGATAGTGGTTTCACAAAGTTTTGCATATTTCATCGGAAGAATGTTGACATGATCATACAGAGTAATACGGCTCCACTTTTTTTCCATGGCAAATCGCGACGGCCTCTGAGGCCGGTTGGCGGCAAGGCAAAGAAACACCCAGGTAAAAACTGAAATGATGTGGAAAATTTTCTAGTGTATTTGAAAAATGTTACTGTCATGTCGATATGACGAGAAGAAGCAAGGTCACCAAGAAAATGCAACTCCCTTCGAAGTCACGAACAGTGACTGCCACTGGTGCAAAAACGTGTGGGAGTTCGCAATGCAAAGTTTGAAATCGCATGTCCTCCATTTTGACAGCATTTTCCGTCCATAGCCTTACAATATTTGTTTGGTGTTACGGTTATGAAATGCAATTTTGGTCATATATAAGTGTCAAATTTGACTCCTTTTACCAATTTCGCTCAATGATGCGTGAATTGCAAGTAGAAATCAGATTTTAAAACTAGAAGATAAGCGTATCTGGAAAGGTAAATGAGGGTAGGAAATCGTCGGGCAAATAGTCACTTGGGACTTATTTTCCACCCAAAACAGCGCTGCGCACATTTGCGAAACTAAGACATAAACTACAAAAGTGTGAAAAATTTCCAAATGAATCTTTTTCTAATGTTTGGGACTTTAATGCTTTAACTTTTTTTCTTTTGTTCTTTGCTCTCGGTTTGCTTTTGGTTTGTTCTCTCATATGTTTCTTCGTTCTCAAGAGACCGATATATCAGAGACTTTTTCATGCATGAATTTAGTTTCCTTTGTTCTCGTTTGTTTTTGTTTTTTTCTTTGTTCTTTCACTGATTCTGTGGTCGTAATTTGTTGTTGTACAACGATTGTATGCAGGAAAACCGTGAAGGTTTGAATTAATGAGGAAACTCTGACAACCTTGTGAAATCGAAAAGTTTGACATCACCTGTGCGCTCTGTGGTTAGTCTCTGAAATATCGTAACCATATTTTTTAATTACTATCCTAGCTGGATTTTATCACCGCTCATTGTACATCAAACACTGTAGAAATGGCCAGTGACTTTCAACATTTCCGGCCCTGAATATAGGCTAAAAATTACTTCATGAATGTACAATAAACAAGTCAAGATATGTGGTATAGCTAAGGAAGACTCTCCTCCTTGTGTATGTTAATTTTGTCAAAATCCTTCAGAACTTGTTTGACTCCTCAAAACTCTAACTCATCATCACCTAACGAAGCAAAGTAAGATTCCACTTTCTCATCGGTGACAGCTTGCAGTGTATCTGGTGTCCATCGAGGGTTATTGTCCTTGTCAATTAAAGCTATATAAAACAACGGTGAAATTATTAGAAGTTCTCTTCCTCGTTTTAGCTATTTTCCATCGGCAGCCAATCTTATGAACCACTGCCATTTTAATTCTTAATGGTTTGACCTGCTACAACAAATCCAGAAAAAAAGAAAGAAATACTAGTTATTCACTAAACCAGATCGTCTGTACAGGAAAACTTTGCGCCCTAATTAGCCTGTTAAATACACAAGCAATAGCACGGCTAGGCAGCCAATCAGCGCGCGTCATTTTGCGGACAGACCGGATAACGAGGTCAGCCAAATAATAAATGCTAATTGTTACATGCAATATATCTCGATAACTTCAATCGTCTTTCCACCATAGGGTAACGCCAGGAATTCCCGTAGCCAGGGGCTAACGGCCTCGACGGGGGATTAAACCAAAGGGGCCATGACCACACTTCCTTTATAATTTTCTCATTTGAAGCTCGAAAACATGTTTTTTCTCGCAAGAATAATCGTAACAGCTGACTAGAAAGTGTTCACTTTTACACTTGATAAGAACAGTAGAGTCTTATTTTTATTGGCTAAATCAATAACAAGAACTAATAGTTTATACAATATGTAAATGTGTTCATCAGTGAAAATTCTCCGACGGATTGTTAATTTTTCCCCGACAGGGGGATAAGAATCCCCGACGGGGAGCTGTAGTCCCTTTTGCCCCCCTCTGGTGTCCCCCTGCTCCCATCACATACAAAGTAATTAGGATCAGCCGGTAGACCACCGAACAAGTTTCCTGGGATCTAGGGTTCGATTCTCGCCGATAGTAATTGATTTTTCATAACATGCCTCGGCTGGCTCTTAAAGAAGGCTTTTGCTCAAATATACACCCAAAACTGACTCTTCTAGTTTTTAGTAAATATTTTTTACTCTCGATAAACCTATTAACTGAAACTAAGTTGTTTTCCCTCGAAGTCTAGTTACGGCCACTCCTCGTGGCTCCAGTGCTACTACTCAAGGAAACCGGAGGAACGGGAAAACTTGCTATGCGCGGTAAAGTCAAACTTGGCAATACTATTCTTACATGGGACCAATATAACTCTAACCAGACAATTGTACGGAGCCGGTATCGAACCTCAGTCAGAGGTGATAGACACTGCAGTACTTCTGTGCCACCTAAACCCCTGAGCCGGTTGTCTGAAAAGCCACTAGCTCTTTCCTGACAGGATCGGTCTTTCATTATTTTACTGGGACGAACGTCAGACGATTTTACTCGCCCAGGGGAGAGCTCCCTAAAGGGAAAGGATTATAACCATCTCAAATAGCTCTTTCCCTGCAGGATCAGTTCCATTACTTTACTTTGGCTAACATTAGACGATTTTATTCTGGAAAACGCCCATCGAATTTACTCGTCGATGGGAAAAATTCTGTCGGGAATGGATTATACTATCTCGATTACCTTTCCCTGCAGGATCAGTTCCATTATTTTACTCTGGCTAACATTATACGATTTTACTCTGGCAAACGCCCGTCGAATTTACACGTCAAGGGGAAACATTCTGTTGGGAATGGATTATAACCACCTTGATTAACTTTTTCTGCAGGATCAGTCTTCTGTTATTTCACTCTGGTTAACACCAGACGATTTTATTTTGAATAACGCCAGACGATTCTGCTCCTCAAGGAAAGACATCCTGTTGGGTAAGGGTTATAACTTTCTCAATTTAGACTGATCCAGGACTGAGAACTAATCTGTTGTTCGGTTCCTTTATGTTTTGATTGGTTTTTAAATCTCAAACTTCTTTGTATAAAACTTTCCTAAATTGGTGTGATTAAGAAAGTTCCAACGTTGCAGAGCGGCATGCTGAGTCTTCTGTTGATAAAATATTCACTGATCTAGGATTAATGCAATTGCCATTAAAACAATCGGATAACAGTAAACCTAAAATATTACTTTCACGGACCTCGGTCCACCGGCCATGATTTGTACAGTCAAGACTTTGGCAAACGTTTCCCTATACAGACATCCAATTCGGTAAATAACACATCTACGCTCTTATACATTGGCATACACATAAAACTATGTATCTATATCTACATATCTGTATATATAAATTTGGAGCGTCACGGCGTTTGTCTGTTACCTTAAAACTCCAGAACCACAAGACTTACAGAAGATTCAATTACATATTCGAACTCACCATGACCACATGAGTAACATTAGCTAACAATACCTCAGAAAATACCTCAAAAAAGAAACCATGGCACAGAAACAATAATATTATCTACACATATCTCTGGTACTCCGTGCACAATTATTTCTTCGTGAGGAACCACTCAATTTTCTAAAATCATATTTGAAGGAAAAGGGAACTTTTTCATTCGTTATCCATAAATCCAAGCCAAGCCCAGGTACCCTTGCTATATATATATACATATATATATACACATATATATATATATATATATATATACATACATATATATATATATATATATATATATATATATATACATACATATATATATATATATATATATATATATATATACATATATATATATATATATATATATATACATATACACAGGGGGTGTTCAAAAAAAAGTGGCCATCGTCAAAAATATGGTCAATTTGTATAACTGTCACTGGAAGAACAGAAATGAAAGAAAACCGTATATTTTTAGAATGCTTTCTTGAAGATCTGATTAAAAAGCTTTTGACATACTAATTTTAAGTGCTGGCATGGAACACACGTCAATTCTCAATACTTTTTATGATAATGTCTTCTGCTAAACATAGTGCATTTTCTCCTATTTCTTACAAATCGAATGATATGAACTTGTCCATAAAATTATCAAAATATTGTGCATCCCACAATATTTAGATGATCAGACTTAAGTACAAAAGATTATTAGCCAAACAGCCAGTTACATGTGCAATTTTGAACGTTTTCGTTGAGGTTTTATGTGAAAGTGATGTGGCTAGTAAGGGACTTAAAAAAGTCGGCACCGAGAAATCTGAGATGAAAATTAGAAGAAATCATGAAATTCGTGGATTGCTTTAAGCTGGAGTTACCACATGTACAGTTTCAAAAAAATTCACATTGACCTATTCTGGAAAAAAAAACAAAAAAAGAACTTTGGATTAGGGTAAATTGAGTGGAGATTGTAGTCGTGATCCTGGTTCTGGATGGAAACTACCGGTCGAAGTGACCGTTTAATTATTAAAACTTCCAAATCAGGCACCCCAACCAAACATCAGCTAGCAGATAAATTAGAAGCTCAGACAGGGGTCAAATTTTCCGCCAAAACCATAAATCACCTCATGAAAGAGAGAGAATTCAAATGGAGAAAAAATCTGAGAAACCATTTGGGAGTGAAAAGAATCGTTTACCGCGATTATCATCTGCTCGTGAGCACATTAGTGGGAATATTGATGGATGGGGATGGGTTCTCCTACATCCCATTGAGAATTTATGGGCTGAGTTGGACTGATTAACAAAAGACCAAAAATTGGAAAATGAAAACGAACTTTTTGCAATAATCAAAAATGGATTACAATCAATTACCAAAGAATACTTGCATCAGCTTATTGAAAGCATGCCTCGTTTATGCAAAGCTGTGATCAAATTGAAGGGTGTGTCAGCTAGGTATCGAATTGTACATACAGTAGGTATGTACTTGAGCTACTGTTGTTGCCTGTAGTAATTTGTGAAAAAACTTTATTGGCGATTATGCGAACAAATTCGTTAGAGTCAAAATAAAGGACATCAGAGATGTACCAGGAATTTGTAAACTATAAAATAATTAAAAACTGCGTAACGTTTGTGAATTTCAAAAATCGGTTATTAAAATTAAGATTTGAGATGATATTTAAAATTATTTAGACGCATGCATCCTAAAACGATCATTCTTAACCACGTCTGTTTATCTTGTGATGATTATGTTACGTTAGCCATAATTATTTAGGATGGCCACTTTTTTTTGATCACTCCCTGTACGTACACATGCAGATCCATGTACGCTTACGTTCACCCCTGTATAAATACATATTCATGGGTATATTCATATACTCGCATATACGTATACGTATACATTACATTAGTTCTAACATGGTTTCTTATACATCAGTTACAATAATTCTACAACGACAAACTTACTAGCGCGTATTCCTTCGTAAAAATCTTTATCTTCCTAAAATACAAATATCAAAGGAATGAACAAGCGAGTAGATGTAAAACTCAGCGACCAAAAGGTGATGCCACAATATTGCCAGTAAATTGCTGGTTATTAGTTTTAATTTTTAATTATTTCTAAAAATTTTGCAATTGCCAACACTTAACTTCCATGTGGTCCAGGAACTATTTTACGCAATATGTAAAGGGTGACAGCGAGGACTAGACCGGGTTTTCAAGTACTCTGAATTCTTTCCAGTGCGAGGTGAAGCCAACGACTGGAACGAATTCAGAGTACTATAAAACACGGTCGAGTCCCATTTGGAGGCCTTAGTGTATTGGCACAATCAATTAGTGTTTTAGTAATGAATGAATGGATGAATAAACCGATGGCGTGAAATCACATTTTTAAGTCCAAGGACTGGAAAAAACAGTTCAAGTTCTCTGCCCAGTACTTCCATGGTACAGTGAACTCCCTTTTAACGGACACCTCTCTAAGACGGACACTAAATTTGGTCCCGGCCGTTTATTTATTATTTCACTATAACCAAACTTTCTCTAAGACGGACACCTCACTAAGACGGACAACGGACACTTTTCAGGTGGAAAAAGGTTTAAAATACCTCCCACAGCGGACACTTACTGGCTGATTAATAGGATTTTCGTAACGAAATTGCGATATTTCACAGTAACGGAAATGACTTGTGTTCAAAAAATTAGGACATTCTTTGTAGTATGTTTAGCAACCGGACATACATTAATATGTTTGACAGGCAATAACAGTAAACTATATTATTTCAGTTTTATCAAAACACGAAAAAGGAAATATGCTGAGGTTAGCCCTATACGTAAAGGATTCCCGAAAATAGTTAACAAAAAAAGGTTCTAAGTCCTCCGCTGTTTACATGAACTGTCGCCACAATCACCAGATTTTGTCTTCCGCTTTCTGCCAGTCTTTGTCTCCAGGTTTCGAACGACAGCATCCTTCACAATAGTCGCTTCTTTTAAGATAAGTTCGCTCAGTCATCTCACGGCGAGTTTGTTCCTATTAATGGTGTATCTGCAAGGGACTTCTAAGCCATATCCAGCTTCGCGATTTACTCTTTTTCCCGTTACTTCGCACAATACAGTACTTCTACGAATAAACAAATATTGGCTAAAGTAGCGACAAAACGACCGAGGCACATGACCAACCACTGAAAAAGATTACTGAAAAGAAGATATCACTGCTGGTGAATAGCAGTGACGACGATGACGATGATGTCGATATGGATCCGCCTTCTATAAAGTCAGTTGCTGAAGCTCTCAACCTGGTTGACGAGTTAAAGAAGTTTGCACTCGCACAACTGAACGACGAAGATTTACTTGCATCCGTAGAAATTGTTGGCAAAAAGCTCGAAGACGCGAGGCTTTCACAACAAAAACAGTCTGCAATAACTGACTTTTTGTATTCAACACAGCTGTAACTTTTGCGGCTCATTAGGTTCATACATTTACATTTTGAACATCAATATTATGCATCCTTGATCTCGTTTATTTTTACAATCAGTTTGACGCATTACAGTAGAATATAGGTTTTATTTGGGATACTTTTGGAGTAAAATTAACTGTTGCGCTGTCTTGTAAATGCTTTCATACAGATGGCCGGTGTCAGATGACGTCATTCCCTTCTAAGACGGACACCTCTATAAGACGGACAGTAAGAACGGTCCCGAAGGTGTCCGTTTTAGAGGTAGTTCACTGTACTTCAAGTTCGCTCACTTGTTGCCATTCAGCACGTTTGACTGATTGATATGCTCGTGAATTATTGATGGGTTTGAGAAATTTAGGTCATGGTTCATCTCGGTTTTCTTTGATGTACCACGGTTCTCAAAATTACTTGATGACCCCCGATTAGTTAGTGTTCCAGGGATTATATATATTATCCCTGGGATATTACTAGTAGTCTAGCTCTACAAAAACTCAGCAAATAGCAGAACGATGAAATCCAAACTTATTTTCAATCACTTAAATCAAATAGCACTACAGAAAGTTTTCATCATAATCTGACACTGCCGAAGTCAACTGAAAAATGTTGAGTCGAGCGGGATTTGAACTCGCACCTTCGGGATACTGGTCCGCCGCTCGACCTGTTGAGCTATCGAGTGAGTCCACAGGGATTGGAGGCGAGTTTTTATCCAACTTAAGTGTACGAGATATTATCGCGACAACTTAACGCTTATCCATGCGATAACGCTTATCAATTCTATAGAATCAGTTGACTTCCGCAGTGTCAGATTATCATAAAAACTTCCTGTTCACGTATATCTCTGAGGATGATTCTGAAATAAAATAGCACCACACTACTACATTCTGTATGAAGCCTCTGGAATAATAGGATAACCAGCGTAGTTACCTCGGTCGCTGTAACTAACTTATACATATTATCCATTGACACGTACAAACAGAATTTCGTTTCTTTTTATTAGCTTGTAATTATGCTTACCATAAATCGTTGACTTAATCGATATTCCATAGTGAGGCATTCAAAGAGAGTCCGCAGCTTTGCACCTTCACGCAGTTGTTTTAAGGTAACTTTCAGAGAAATAGGAGACTAGCAAAAAGACGACAGAACCAATAAATATTTTGCGGTTTATAATTCATAATAACTCCACAATTGATGCGCTGACTCGTGCTGTCATTGTATTAACAGCAGGTGGTACATTAACGTAAACCATTTCCTTCTCATACAGTTTTATGGGTTATTTAGTTGATGTTGACGTTGCTGTGATCACTTTGTTCTCTCTAAGGCTTTTCCTACCTCTACAGCATTCACGGTTGTTTTTACGATATCGCAAAATGCATCAAATAAATGAAGTATCCGTTTTGGAATTTCGCGTATGCAAATCATATTTGTCGATACCTTAACCACTTTTTGTCCGTTGTGTCGACAGGGCAATAGGTTCCCTCATTTACTACTACAGATATATTTTAAAGAACGTTTACTATTTCTGCTACTGTTCCTTACCATTTTATTTATTATCTGAAAAAAAGAATTTTGAAGAATTTAGTAACGAAGACTTTCACATTCAAGTTACTATCATACACGTTTCGAGTATGATCAGATTGCTTCTGTATTCACGATAAAGGTCACGGTTAACACACAACGTAACAGCAATATCAAAACTAGAGCGAATAATTGGCATTTACACCACATTACATGACAATGGAGTTGGATTATGTGAATGTAAATTTACGAGAGTCAATATTACGTATATTAAGAGCAAACTGGACACTGTGTAAAATGCCATTGCTGGGAGTCCGCTTAAGGAATCTATATTTGTAATGGTAGTAATGGTGAGTGTTTATTCAACGAAAGCCGTGGCCAAGCGCTAAATAACGACTTTACTTGCTCAGTTGGCAGAGTAATGCAACAGATTCGTAGGGTCGCGGGTTTGATTCCCAACCAGAGGCCCAAGAGTTGCATTTTTCACAACTTGTTCCGTTTGGGTCTTCAAAATACATGATCATGACACGTGAAAATTTCCTTTCACCCAGCCCACTTCCGTTTTTAAGAAGTACAGAGTACAGCATGGGCGATTCTGAGCGAAACAGAATGCCCTTCGTTCGAAATTTTTTTACTGCCTTTTACTGCCAAATGTATGTAATGTGTATATATTATGGTAGTGTATTTATTTTTAAACATTAGCACGGCCCTTTGAAAATCAGTCTTCGCTGAAAGGATACCGCGGTTAAAGAAGTTTAATTAAAGAATTAAAGTTTGGCCAAGTACTACCCTTTAGGCTTTTGCTATAGCACTCTGCATAGGTGTAAATGCTATCTGGTAAATGTGATAACAGCAGGTATTTTGGATTACCATGCAATTTCCTCCTCCTGTTACCAGTACTTTATTACATACGATTACTCACATCGACTGTCGATTTCGCCCACTCAGATTCCTCTTGCTCCAGAGCTGTTATAATTTCTTCCACTGAGTCTTTGTCAAAACATCTAAGTTTGATCAAGAACAATAAATAACCCATCATTAGGTTTGATACACTCGCATGTTCGAATCAGAATGCTACTGGTGACATTTTCGATTTATATAGTGTGCCCAACTAAGACAAGTACATGCTTGACGACGTTATTTTAAAGAGGAATTTCTCTTTCAAAACAATAAGTATGCATACATTTTTCTCAAGTATTGTTTTCAACGGCGAACGGGTTCAATGCACGGCGAGACTGAGGTTTCCTCCACGTTTTCACGACGACGTCAGCACTAAGAACGTGGAACACTTACCGTAAACGTTCGAATTAGCACCTCCGTCCGATTTAGCGTCCCCTTAGTGAATGCAAACGGTCAACAAAGCCCTGGTCAAACGATCCAACTTTGTTGAATCCAACATTGTTTAAGTTTGCCACCCAATGTTGGTCCAATATTTTTGTTGGAAAAGACGTTGGATAATGAGATAGATGAACGATGATGATAATGAAATAGATGAACTATCTCAAGATATATCCAAGCTCTCACTTCTAAAGTATAAACTGCACGTTGGATAATATTTGCTTCCGATCAAACATCTGATCCAACATTTTGATTTGTCCAACATATGTTTGACAGTTTGGCCGTTCGTCCAACAATGTCGAATTGCTAAAATGGAGGAAACGGTACCACAGACCAATCAGATATGCCCAATTAGCCACGTGCTTCATGAATAATTGTAAACAGCATGGGAGAGGTTGACGTACTTGTTGAAAATCAAACTAGACAACCCAGTACGGCGAAAGTTATGAAAGTTTGGAAAGATTCCGATACTGAAAACTTGATTAGTCATTGGGAATCTAGACGTGGTCTCTGGGATACATTTTGTAACGATTGTTTTGCATTTTCAGCTGCTCTGTAGTGACAAAAATTCCTCTCTCTTGTCGCTGCTTCACCCAGTCTCATGTCTTTCCCTTCCTGGAGCACATTTCGTTAGGAACCTCCTCCAAAAGCCAAGAAATTACAATTGCAGTATCTGCTTTACATTTTCGAGATATGGCTCAAGCAGAATTGTCGGAGAGCCCATCCAACAATGTTGAACAATGTTTTGCCACCTGTCCATGTTGGATTACCAATGTTCGATTACTCGTCTAACAATGTTCGACAGCTTGACCAAGGCTTAAGTCTCCCTGGGGCACTTTTAAGTATTAATGGCAAACATAACCAGTAATACATTTCGTGAAATACTCGGACGTAGACGAGGCATCACAAGACGTTCTTGATGGTGAAGGCCCTGACAAACATTGACGTCAAATGAAGTAAATACTTATGACTTAAACTGTAAAAATTCTCTCGACTTTTCTTTAAGTTCCCTAAGTTAAATTTAATTGATTATACTAAGGAAGTACACTGTTAAAATTGTCTAGGTTTTTCATTAAATGTTCGTACTAAAAATACTGTCAAAACAAAATACTTTTCTTTTTAATAGGTGCCCCAGTCCAAATTAGCGCCCCCCCCCCCCTTATGTAGGTGGGAAAAAATTAAGCACCCCAAGCACTAAGAATACGTATACACTACAGCTAAAGTCTTTGGATTCAAAAAGTATTCGGATCCACACTGAAATTGTTTGGATTCGTTGTCCATTTACACTGGAAAAAGTACCTGGGTTCGTTGTATAGTCGTGTTAACGCAAAAAAGGCTTTTTTATCCAAGAGCGGACGTAAGCCTCACAAATATGATAGAAAGTAACATCGGACAACCAAAAAAATTTCTTCCCATTCTTTATTAGAATTCCTAATAAAAAATCGTCCGACTGGCTACTGCTTTTATACACAAAAACGATGAAAATTTCTCTGGAGTGTTAGCTTTCCGGATTGATAGTATCCAGATGCTTTTCCGGATTCACGTTTATTCGGATTCGTTTGCGATCCAAAGAGTTTTTATGCCGGATTCACTACTTCAGTGTAAACGGCTACTTTGAATTCGAAGAAAGTTTCCGGATTGCCTACGAATCCGGTGAAATTTGGTCATGTGTAAACGTGACCTAATTCTAACATTTACGATATGGCGTTCTTTCACCAATAACATTACTGACTGATTACAAAAATATCTTTTGCTTCGTGTGATTATTGCCCATTTCAGACCAAGTTATGTTTTCGTTATCACTCCAATAAGAATGCTTTGATGTGTTTCTGAATATCATTAAATGTAAAAGGAAACTATACAGGGGAAGAGTTCTGAAAATGGTTGTGAAGATGATGTTATTCTGCATCATTCAAAATCAGGGATAATGAAAAATGAGTGAAAAGATCCACTTAAGACCGTACTATGGCTGTATAACCATCTTCCATGGAAACATAACAGGATCTCTCAGCCTTCCTAACCTGGCCTCCGTAATGCTGGATCGCGGTCACCATTAACACTACTTTGACCGCTTTTAAAACGTAGAGTATTTAGCCGATTCAATTCATTTCCATTGCATTCGTGCTTGTCAGTCTTGTATACTTTCATTTGCGAGTAAAAGGAATTGGAGTTTACATTAATATAGCTCTTGTGCGCCCATACAAAAAGAAATTTCACTGATGTTGCAATGTCTACAGCTATAGACGAAAACATTAGAGCCTTTTTCAAGGATTTTCGAGGGTGTAACAATCAGAAAATTGAACCTCTGGATTAAATCGAGTTTAACCAAAAGTTGAGGGTCGAGGGTCGAGGGTCTACAAATACCGAAAAAAGCCAGAATAACGTAATAATCAAATGTTATAGAGGTACGTATCCTGGAATTTGGTACTCCAATACTAGTCATTTTTGTAGGTAGAGCTACTCTGGTTTGGTGGCCAGCGGAAGGTACATACAAGTTGCTTGAAAACATTTCTTAATTAAAGACTAAAATAGAGTCACCAGATATTTCCCCTAGATTTAGGGGTCACCGGATATCTCCTTGATAATTAAAAACTAAAACAGGGTCACTGGGTATCTCCCTTGAAATAAGGGTCGCCAGATATCTCCCCAAGATTACTGATAAAACACGGTAATGACCGAGATAAGATCATAAACTAAGACTATGAGACTAAAACAGGGTCATCGGATATCTCCCTGAGAATTAATACTAAGCGAGGTCACCGGGTATCTCCCCTTATATAAGAGGTCACCGGATATCTCCCCAGAAATATAAAGAAGAAAAGAAGAATAGTAGAAAGCAAACCGAGAAAGAAAAGGAAAAACAAGTAATGTTTTCGAACAGCTAGAAGAATCTTTTTGTCTGGAAGTATTGACTATGAGATTAGTCAATACTGTGTTTTTACTGTGTTTTGGGTAAAAACACAGTATTGACTAATCTCATAGTCAATACTTCCAGACAAAAAGATTCTTCTAGCTGTTCGAAAACATTACTTGTTTTTCCTTTTCATTCTCGGTTTGCTTTCTACTGTTCTTCCTTCCTTCTTTATATTTCTGGGGAGATATCCGGTGACCTCTTATATAAGGGGAGATACCCGGTGACCCCGCTTAGTATTAATTCTCAGGGAGATATCCGGTGACCCTGTTTTAGTCTCATAGTCTTAGTTTATGATCTTATCTCGGTCATTACCGTGTTTTAGCAGTAATCTTGGGGAGATATCTGGCGACCCTTATTTCAAGGGAGATACCCAGTGACCCTGTTTTAGTTTTTAATTATCAGGGAGATATCCGGTGACCCCTAAATCTAGGGGAAATATCTGGTGACTCTATTTTAGTCTTTAATTAAGATATGTTTTCAAGCAACTTGTATGTACCTTTCGCTGGCCACCAAACCAGAGTAGCACTACCTAAAAAAATGATTAATAGTTCACGTGGTTGCAAAAAAAGACTATTCACCTACTCCAATACTATCGTTAAATACTCGATAATAATCAACAAATTGTTATGTTTTCTTCTGAGGCATGTCTGCTGGTCCATTACGCCTGCAAAACTGTCAAGTAGTGTTGACAATAATACACAAACAAGACCGAAAAAAAGACAAGCATGACTAGTGGACCGCTAATAAAGAATCATTTATACCGATTTTCTCTGAGCGAATTTAGTGAATGTTAAGTGTCAGTTCGATGCCGCGTGAGCATCTTCCGGAGTACCGAATGTCTTCGATATCATTATATAATCTTTCATTATCGAGTATTTAACGACAGTATTGGAGTACTAAGTTTTCCAGAATACGTACCTCCGTAACATTTAATGATTAAACTTTTCTGGTTTTCTTTTATATTTTTAGACCCTCAACTTTTTACTCTCGACTCTCGACATCCACCCTCAACTATCGACCCTCGACTTTTGATTACACTCCAAAGTAACATGATAAAAGTCTTATCCCGCTAGGAAAGAGTTAATGAAGCACTCTGCTGTGGGTGGTAGTTAACGAAATGACCTAAGTGCTCTCTCCTGCGGCCATAAAGTCAAAACATGTTCCGTTGAGTAGGTTAGTCACCAAAATAGGTCACATAGTGACCAATGATTTACCAAGCAGAAAGCGAAGTCGCAGTATGAAAATAAGAGCCCAGCTCAAAATTTGAACAAAAAGAGACATCTCTCAACGAGAAAGTTAAAACAGAGTAGACATGTATAAGAATATTTAACTGACGTTTCGTCGCTAGACCTATAACATCTTCAGAGTAACAAGTGAATACAGCGAGTAAGTTTGCATATTAAATTTTATTTACAGGGTATATGATAGCACAAAAACCAATGGGGAAGGAGGAAGGTGCGAGGACAGGAAAGAGAGAGAGAAAGAGAGAGATCACACAAAACAAGGCAACAGGAACAGCGCGGATTGTTTTGTTGAGGTCGGGCTTAAATTTAGGAATAAGAAGGCTTTCCCTAATTAACAACTCCGAAGCGGAATTGCAATAGGAAACGATGGAAAAATCGTCTAACGAAATGGGGTGGCAAGTCGTTCTAGTGCGAACTTGGATGGCAGGTCACGAACATGATTTAAGACTTTCCGAAGCCTTCTGATTTCTTGAATTCATTGGTGTTTTACATGTATAAATTTGGGGAAGCTGTTGTACTGTTGACTGTGGAGGCTATGTGAGCAGCTGTATGACGACGCGGCCCCTCCAGTGACAATGGTATGAAAAGACCTTGGAAAGCATGCACGTTCTTTCGTATATAATAACATACCTATTGATTGTCTCTAAATAAGGTCCCACTGAAAAGTCCTTGTCCAACGACGGTACGCTCTAGAAAAACAACCGAGAAAAAACAACGGTGTTCGTAATTACTGCATCTTAAACATTATGGTGGAAAAACGGTCCTGCAGTAAAACATTAATTTTGTTCAGAGTTTCTATCACACGAAAACCTGTATACCTGGCCTTTCAAAAGTTGACGACGCCCGATGCAAGTTGCGGACAACTTTTAGCATTTCCGTCGGCTACTTTTTAAATTCCACAGCTTGAATTTGATGCAGTATACAACTGACATCGATATTATTACTGATAGTAGACCGTCAGTTCTAAAGATTTAATAATGCACGTACTTGTTACAAAGGAATGAAAAACACTGTAGCATTATTTGAGTGAAGTTTTCGAGGAGCACTTGGTTATGATAATCTATAAAATTTTAACAGACCTCATTGTCTTGGTTCTTATGTGCACAATGGCCTCCAAAAATTGGCTTTTGGGTGTTGAAAATGCACCACTACGCATTTTTGTGTATTCCAATTTTTAATGTCTCGAATAATTTCTTATTTTGTCCTACTATTTTTTAACAAAATGAAAACCTTGGTATATTGTTTTAAACTGACATCAAATTGTATTGCCATGTACTCTAATAAAAAATCCTCAAATAGTTTTGATCTAAGAAGCGACCAATGACAATGTCGCTACGTTAAGTGTGGTAGAGTAGCGTAGCGTAGGGGATTAAGGGTTCCAACCGCAATTCCTAACATAAACATAACCTGGGCCACAAGGCTTTAAAAGGTGATAGTCGACCCCATGGCCCCCGACAGAAACTGCCGGCTCGCCTGCTATAGTATTCATACATTTCTGTGATATGCTTCCACCATTTGAAGAATTGACTTTAGTTTTGGATTTTCCATGCCCGTGAGATTTTTCTCCAGTTCTGAAATCTAAAAGTCAAGGAAAAAAGAATTTCTTGTGTTGATTTAATAGTTACTGTCACGTAGAAATGATGTTCTTATAAAAGACTGGAATAGTATTATTTTCAAACAGTTTTCGGAATCAATTCATTACGATTCTTGGATTTCAAAGCTTTGTTAAAGTTTGTAGAAGGTAACAATTCTTCTATTCCACTACCAACCTTGGAGTGTTGGTAAGGTTAAATTTCGACAAGTATATGTCATCGAGAAAACAAGGACTTTAAGATCAAATTTAGAAAAGAAACGAGTAAATTTCATACTACGTAAGCGGGGACGCCAAATCTTTATCAAAGCTGTTATTGCATGTTCAGCGCTTAGTTATTACACAATCAAGAAGGGAAAATTGCTTCAGCAGATTTTCAGTTACTAAATCCCATTCGAGAATGCATAAGCAGCACATCGAGACAAATGTCGCTTTAAATGGCTTCGCACATTCTCTTTCTCATCATCCGTCTTCTCAAATCCTCGTGCACTTTGACAAGACAAAGTTTATTTCACGTCACTCTTTTTTGCATGTTTAAACTTTAGGTTCATTTGACCTTAACTTTCGTTTAAGTCTGAATTAACAAACATTTGGTTTTCTAGCTTTTTAAAACGTTCGACAAGATGAATATACTTTCCGCCACTGACTTTCCGCTAATTTTCGTTGCAGGTCAGTCCTTGGCTGATTACCAACAGAGATACCTGAACCCTTTAAAGGCCGTGACCTCTGCCCTTGACGAGTACAATCGTCCGGCGTCAGCAAAAGTAAAATCAAAAAGTTGGGTAAGGACCGAAAAGAGTTGAGGTCTTAATTGAAAAGACGAGGTTGATAAGAAAAAAAAAGGCACGATAAAATTTTGAAAGTTATTCGTCATCTCATGATCCAATTTTTTCCGGACAGATAATAGCATGCATAAAAATAAATGAAGTCACTCAACGCGGTTTAGCATAAGCTTGTGAAGATCCAGTCCCCGCGTTACTTTTCAGACTTTTTGGGATAAAGCGTGGAGGAAGCAACTTAGCGTCCTCGTTTAATAATTACTGCTACTCAGATCACTGAAACATATAACTGGCATGAAGCCACGGAAATTTTCAAACAACATAGTTCTTTCGTTAGGTAAGACAAATCATTTTCACAGACAATTTGCTGGTGTACATCGGCCATAAGATTGAATAACTAACCTTGTCGGATGAAACATAATGCGTCGCCACTCCGGCAAAATGAACATCATAACCCTTTAATCTTTCTCCTATTGGGATCAAATATACAAATATTACCAAGTTAGTTATAACATAGAGTACTAATCCCCTGCATAATGTACCAGTGGCTCTCTGATCTTTCTGAGCATTCGTAAATAATGCTAACTGTGGAGAGAACTTCACTCACTGACCAATTAACCCAAGTGTAAATATTTTTCACTAAAATACTCGTGACCAGTCTCCACGTCATAGAGAGAATAGCTCGCTCACTCCAGATACACTACCAACTAGTAAAGCGACCTGGCATTTAGTATTCTCCCCATGTTCCGTTCAACTGTTGCAGGTAGGTCCAAACTAGACAGAGTTCTGCCCTTCGGTTTTTTTACAACATCCATTCCTTATGAGATATATATTTTGTAAATGTGGGAATGTGGAGATATCTTGAATGATAGATGAACGTTCGTCAAGCTCTATCCTCAGAAAAACGATTTATGAGCGCCAGACGGGGATAGAACCCGTAAGACCATCCAACCATCCATTAACATATAGTGGTTTCCGCTCAGGTTGCACATATGTCGAACTTGCACTTTAGCTCACCATTTGAGTCTTGGTGGTTCAGTGGTTAGAGTATCTCACCGGTCATCAGAAGGCTGCGGGTTCGATCCCTGTCTGGGGCTCAGAGATCCTTTTTCTGAGGATAGAGCTTGACGAACGCTCACCTGTCATCCATTCCTTATCTTCAGGTCTTCTCATTTCATCTCAATCATTCGTTTCGTTGGTGTTTTGTTTTGGGGTTTTTTTTACTACATTTCGTTAATTCCCAGAAAACCACTTCCTCCTGATCAAGTTTCATGTTTAACTGAGTAAAATTGATTCGTAAAATAGTATTAAGCAAAAAAGTATAATAGTAAAATAGAATTCAACGAGCAAAACTCAACAGTGTAATGACTTGCTATCGTATTGATGCAATCGGTCTTTACCTGAGAACCGGGGTATGTTTTCTACCAGACTTACACTAGAATTCTTAACTGGGATTTTTCGAACACCGTTAGATTGATGGAAAGATGTTAGGAAATGAGTCTCTGGCTCGAATGATAAGGGCAATCTCATCTTTACTAAGTATCTTTATCACAATTTTATCTAGGCTACATAGGTTCAAAAAGTCAGTCTAGAACATCTACCTGTTAAGGACAGATACGTGCCAAGCTGTCCTTGCAACTTTGGTAAAAAGAAACTACCACCAACATCAGGAAATAATCCTAAAATGCAACTGAAGAATCAGGTCTGTGGCATGTGTTCAGACTGACTTGTCACTGGAGAGAATAAACATTATCTCTGGCGGAATACTGGTAGACGAAAAGTTGACTCAAGTTGGACGGCTCCGTTTCAACGACGGATTTCCTACTAAGAACATGGAGTTCAGTAACAGAGTGGAAGTTTTAACAGTCTCCCGATCTCAAGGCTATACACGCACTAGCAGTAACTGTAACGACATGCTTTACATGTGCTCTGTCTATATTAACCCGACCCTTCACCGCAATGGACTAGGCTTACTTTGATGTTTTTATTGTATTTTCCTTACGCGCTTTCCCTGTGGTTTCTTCACTTCAAAAAATAAAAAAAGCTGTTCATTTGTAGATGACGTACACTTAGTTCAAATTTCCGTCTTTCTTCGTCTTTTCCGTGGTAACGAGAGACTTGACAATGAAATCTGATTTAATTCGATATCAAATAAATTAAGGCGTTTTTATTTACAATCGATGTTTTATTTTTCATCTGTTTGGTTCTTGAAAATCCCTCAAAGGGTCAATCTCTTCCAGGGCCACACGATAGGGCCACCAAGTAAGGAACCGTTTAGGGACTCAACACCAGTCATTCGATTTCCAAACCATGCAGTGTCACTGGATGAGTTACCAGTGATCTTTTAGAACCAGGATTAGTTAAATATTTTACTAAGTGTATGTTACATCTGGAGGTGATTCATCCTTAAGGATAAGTGACGGAGACAGGAGGTCAATCCTCCTTGGTGGTCATCCAATGCTCTTACACCAGTAATACGGGGGCTGCTCCCCTGCCAAGTCTTAAAATAAGGTAGATGGGAATGACAAATCATACCGCACGTGTCAGGCTGCAAGATATAAATCTTTGCTATGTGCTTCAAGACTACTGCACAGTAGCCGGCCAAGCCAATTATACCTAATAAACTTCATTTTCATACACAAGAAAACTGAATGCTGGTGAAGACTATGATAACCAGAAAGCTACACTTTTCTTCCGTTGATTTCGGACTTTATCAGAACATTAACTGTGCAGTAGCCAACTTTTTCAACGGTAAGTTACAACTAGGAAGAATTTTAAGTTCAACAAATATTAAGTCGAAATTCCTTCAAAATTGTTCAACCATAACCGACCGATAAGTTGCACGTGGATACTGACTACTACACTCAAACAAACATGTAATATGTAGTAAGTTATCTATTTATCATAGCAATAAATCAGTTTCCACAAGACACCTACTTTCAAAGAGCTTAATGCTTTCTCTTCAGCCAAGACTAGGAACTTCTTAAATTACGTCCTTGTTTTATGCATTGGTTATTGAAAGCGTTTTTGACATCCTCCCGGACTTGAATTATTTGGCATGCGAAAGAAAACATTATTTTGTTCAGAAATTGACAGATATGGAAACCAGTCAGTTATCATAGTCAAAATATAACTTAAATTGTGTTCTTTAGTAAGGTAGTATACATCCATGAGCAAAGTTTCATGGGGTTTCGAACATTTGCAGGGTGCGGTTTGTGCACCATTCCGTTAGGACGTTGACCTTGACGCTCTGGTGAAGTCCAAAGTTATCTTGATGAAAACTTAGATTTAAGTCAATTTTTATCGTATTCCCTTAAATCGCGAGAAAATTTTAAGATGAAAATAGTGCGAAATCCGACGATTTAATCCAGAAACTCCAGCAGGGTTTGACAAATTTCCTAAAAGCAAGGGCCTTTGCAAACACACAAGTCGAACTTCAATACAAATGTTTGCAGATAATAGTTCTGCTACAATGTCGTAACAAATCCAACCTTTTGTAGGGCTTGCAAACATGAACTAATCATTTCTTACCTATGGCAGTCTCTGGCATGGCAAAAATCGTTTTTTCTGTTCCTATTCTGAACTGACCGTGGACCGAGAGACCAACACCCTGTAATAATAAAAATAAAACACACATAAAAATCCCCAATACCGTTTTCTAATACGCCAAACATACGATTATTCTGGTAAACAATTAATTTAATTAATTGTTTTTTGTTTTGATTTGGTCAGAAGTCACCATGTCACCAGCAAATAACTGATTATAAATAATGATTTGCTTTTACTGAATTTTGGACACTTTAAGTTCGTATCTTTACGTAAGTTGAACAGAGAATAAGACATGGGCGCGCGGAACTGAACACTCAAACATAAGTCCGTATCTCCAAACGCCCATGTATTGTTCTGTCTACTGTATTTCATAACACCCACGTACACTCTAAAATGAGGATCAGCCATCTGGCAAGTTTTTGTTCTCAGAAAAGCTCGTTTTGTTCACAGAAAATGAAAGTCCGGCAAACAAACTGAAATTAACAAACCGCCACCGAGATACGAATTATAAACCATTGGATCTGATTGATGTAATAAAATATCTTACGCGGCTTTTTCATTGGATCGTTAAACCAATATCTTAACATGTAAAAATATCGTATCATTACATGTAAAAATATCGTATCTTTTACGTGTGATAAAATGCAATTTTTCTTAGTAGCTGAAAACGTTACATCAAACTAAAGTTTATGAAATAAACAACTTAATCAGTTCGAACTAAACAGTTCTCCCTGGAGGTCAAGGTAGGGTCACACCTCATCGCTCAACTGTCACTAAAGGAGAACAGGTTTATCCAGAGAAAACTCGTGCGTCACATTCACCATCACCACACAAAGCTGGTTCAACAAAGATCACGGTTTACCTAAGATTACCGTCTCGCATATACGTTATTTGCCTCAACTTTTGACATCGACAATAATTTATCACTTCCCCATTATATAGAGAAAATATTATAATATACAGAGAAAACTCAAAAACAAAATAGCAAAACAGAACATTAACGATTTAATGCCTGAATTTTTTTGTACTTCTATTCTTCGTTCTCTCTCTTTTTTGTTTCATTCTTTCTTTCGCTCTTTTTTTCTAGGTATCCGTATCTGGACGTTAAAGGGTGACGCTGGAATTTCACCAAGCGAATAGAGAGCGCGAGCTAGCGTTCTGTTGCTAGAAATGGATAGTTTATCACTTGGTTCCACCCGACAGCTTGTAACACGCAAGAAAACAGTCGCCTGAGCGATTATGTTCGCTTAGTGGGAAATATTTATCAAGTACACTTAAACTTAGTATTAATATATATATATATATATATATATATATATATATATAAAATAACTTATATATATTCTCGTTGTCACTCCCTTTTTTCACCACTCGAAGGCTACAGTTCAGGTAGTCGAAAGCTCGTCAATATAAATCTAAGGTCAGAGAACGCCTTGTATTCAATTACACCAAAACTTTTTCACTACGACTTCAGCATTTAGAGAATGTAAAAAGCTGTTGGTTCTATAAACGTTAACAAGCTCGCTAGAATTGCAAGTAAAATTTCAGGCGAAAAAACATCATCAACATTTCTATACAAACGTCAGTGTATTTCTTGCAATAATACTAGTACTTCAGATTCTTCATTAAATACCACAGCACTATTACTGTAATACAGGCTTGTTGTCTTATTGTCTTTTTACCGTTATCCCAAACTCCTACTTAAAACTAAAGGTGGAAACAAGGTGTGTCCAAACCATGTAGAACTTCCTAAACTGGTTTAAGGATTGTTTACGATTACGATTAACTGGAGTGGCTCATCATCCTGAGTTATGAGATCAATTCAAAAGAGTGCAATACTTTCCGTTAGTTCTGTACATCAGAATAACAAATCATCCACATAGGCTATTTCCAAACTATCTTATTCGTTTGTCTTAAACGAATTCATGTGGTAATGAAACACATGAAAATGAGATTTTATTCACATTTTAATAAAATCAAACTTTCACATGAAACGTTAAGCAGCAGGTTTCGTATTAAACCACAAGGAGAAGGTAGTTGGGAAATAGTCATTTAACCTGTGCGTGAAAGTCTACCTTAATAAGATGTCACCAGTTTCACTGAATGGATACACTCGAACCCTATATTGCACGAGAAAGATCGCCTATTCCTCGCTGTAGTTCGCAAAGTGCCAAAGAAACACTTACTTATGTCTGTCATTGTGGTGTGTAACAGTGGTAAAGGGATATCTATTTGCCACCACAACGTCCACTTTGTTTTCATGACATTAAATGCAACGAGCGATGGACAAACACCAACCTTGTTTGTCAGTTGCAATTTCAACATATGCAAAGAAATTGATTGCGGCCTCAGTTTGCCCTTTCAAGCATGTAGACAAATGCCAACTCTTACCCCACCCATAGTAATTCCATCAATAAGTGCAACGTACGGAGTTTTCAGTGTTCCTATAAAAGATATAAATCATTTGTTACCAGACGGCAAACGACATTACGTGTACCTGGATGGAAGAATTTTGACATGTTTGTGGAAGTTGATCGTTCAGGTTAGTGTAGTCTTGACGAAGACTGTTGGTGGAAGTGACTCCACCAACAGTCTTTCTCAAGACTACACTAACCTGGACGATCAACTTCCACAAACATGTCACGATTCTCCCAGGTTCAAACCATTTACTTTATGGAAGAATTTATTAAAGAGAAAAACTTATGGAAAAGTCGTACCTCGCCAAGCGAATATTTCAGCAAAATAATGTTTTTCTCTCATTAATTAAAAATAACAGAAAAGTACGAAGGTATTCAGAAATTGAATATCGACAAAAGTGATGGGAGGGTTGCGGCGACATTGAATCACTCATATCCCAAAATTTGGACACTTCAACAGGAGTGGATTTAAAGGGGGGGAGGACGCGCGCCCCTCCCTGAACTATGCAGCATGGTACAGATTCGATATACGTTGTAGATGTTGGAGCTTGGAGATATCTTAGATGATCGATGAACGTTCATCAAGCCTTAACCTTAGAAAAATAATTTCTGAACCGTGGAAGATGACTGAACCCACAACCTGCTAGTGACCGCAACTTTCTCACCGGTCATCAGAAGGTTGCAGGTTCGATCTCCGTCTGGGACTCATCAATCGTTTTTCTGAGGTTAGGTTTGACTAACGTTCATGGATCATCTTAATACTACAGATTCATGCAAACCCAATTACCACCAGTGGCGTAGCCAAGGGGGGCGTTTGGGGGCGGTGAATTCAACCTCCTCACAACTACATCGAGCTCGAGTTTCCAAATTCAACAATGAGTCGAATAACAGGATCCCAGTCTGACCAGCTTTGATTTCCGGGCTTGAACCCACTGTCGGCGTCGCGATAAATTGTTGAAACGTATTATCTAAATTGCTGAAGTGAGGTTGCGAATATTTGGTCAGTTGTCAGCAGGATATTGAACAAAACTTTAATCGCTGACAAATGTCAATTGCCGGGCAAAAAGCGCTTTCAGGCCATTAAGTATAATCACTGCCAAAACCAGTCAACTGGGATACTCGTTTACTAAGCGTTATTACTGATATATTTAGGGAGAAAAGCCTTCCATAAACCACCATTCTTTTTCTCCAGCTAAACGTTCTCCCTCGTGGTGTTTAATGGTGTTACCGTCGATTGCATTTACCCGTGAACGCCCCCAGGAGACTCGTTCGTCCTGTTCTGCTTTTCTAGGCCTAAGCTAGGTACTTTCAAACTAGATGAACGTTTCAACCCATATATTTTCGTACTTCTTGCCGATTAGAATACCGGATACGAAATACGGAAATTAACACCCAAACGTTCAAGTTGAACCTTGGAAAACCCCCTTGAAACACCACCCTCTCTAGAAAAATTCCTGGCTATGCGCCTGGCTACCAAGATGTCTTAATCATGAGAACATTGAAGAAGAGCGACATCTTTGTCACTTCCTTTTTGGAGTGAGCGACATTAATATCGCTTACTGTCGCATATTAAATGATCATTAAATATTGAAAACACTTGATGACAGAAAGTCTGGGTACATGATAATTTATTCTTAGAGGAAACAAACTCTACTCAAATTTTCATAACAAATATGGAAATTTCAAAATAATTTAAATTGTCAATGAGGCTTTACACCAGCTGACGACATGGTGGACAATAACGTAACTTCAACCAACAAAATTTGCGTTTCATAGCGTAGAAATTCTAACCTAATAAGGGATAAATGAGGATGTAAGCGATTAAGATCTGCCCGACTAAGCGGATTCACACGAAGAACTTGACGATGAAGTTGAACAAGATCGTGCAGATGAGGGTCAATTAAAGTATGCCAGCTGCTTCAAGCAATGATGCAATTCATTTCCATTTCTGACGACGCACGTCGCAGTAACCAATGAGAGCTAGAGATATTCCAAATGATTTACCTCCAATATTAAACAAATTTTACTCGCCAACAGGACCTGAGTTAGGTACTGACTCTTAGTTGCCAGATAGTGACTCTTCAGCAACTTCGTATTTTGATCGCTCTTTCGACCCCATTATAGGAGGCCTCTCGCTTGGTTATTTATCTGTTTCTGAGACTAACAAATCACGGCTATTACATTCGCACAAACCCGGCTCTAGGTCCCAATTCAAATTTGCATTTGTGGAAACCATTTGAGGGTAGGAAAATGCGAAGATTCATTAGGACATTACCAAACACGGGACTGGTTAGGCAACATTCCACTGAGGACACCCGAATGTTTAGCGAAGTCTTCACTGGTTGGATACTTTCAAGTTGATAGGATTCTTTTACATTTCAGACAGTGATTTAGATTCCAAAAGGGGTGATAACGTTGATCAGATTTATAAATTTTGACGAATGCCACACCACTGCAGTATCACCAGGGAAAGAGAGTTTCAACTGTCTTCTCAAATTTCCATTGATGAGATCATTGTTGAACTTAAGGGAAGACATTCCTTAACGAACTATATCAGAATCAAGAAACATCATCAGTGGGAGCCCAACGAATAAAGTCTTTGCGATGTGTAACTGGCTATTTTGTGTTTGTGTAACCATCAAACCATTTACCATACCCATGACAGACGATCAAGTGATCATGGTCAGCGTTTCCATGTGTGTAGTGAGCTAGTGGTACTAAGAATTACCACTGGAAGTAGTCAATTATTGCACTAGCATTCTCACATGTGAGAAAATGCTGGAGAAAGGAATTTATGTCACGTGGCCTACCAGTGGAAATAAAGAACCCATTGAAAAACAGAAGTGAATTAATGTTAGCCATGAGCAAGGGCCAGCTTCTTGTTCATTTGGATGGGACGTAAATAGGTACGACTCTTTTCACGTTTTGCATTGGCCAAAACTAGAGATGAGCCGATTAATCGGAAAATAATCGGCAAAGCCGATTAACGGCAAGTTCGAAAATAATCGGTAATCGGCCGATTACTTTGCTATAATCAGCCGATTACCGACTATCACAAAATTTAATGTAAGTATCCTGTAAAAATTCAGCATTCGCAAACAACGCAAAACGAGAGATTCGCGACAAGCATCGAAAATTGAAATTCCTTTACAATGAATCATGTTTGTGTTAGAATCTAGATGTAAATACCTACGCTACACATTGTCATTCCCACAAAAGAATTTTTGCGAGGTGACAGAAACACAAGCTGCGTAACTAATGACTCGACTAATGACGTGAAAGTTGGTGACATCATCCAGCTAAAAAAAGCGGAGTTGTAGTGCCTTTTATAAAAACCAGAGTTGTAATGGATTTTCATTACAAAAAGGCTCAGTCGTTTACAACACAAGAGTGACAAGACAGCGATGGCCCAATCTCCTAAGAACGGTGTCTGGGCATATTTTCAGATCGTGGAAAGCGACAACACGAAAGCGCAATGCAAGATTTGCCATGAAAAGGGGGACCGTACTATTATAAGCCGAGGAGGCAAACAGAACAAGAATTTCACTACCACGAACCTCCGAAATCATCTTCGCAGGCATCCAAAAGAATTCCTTGAGCTGTCAGCAAATGATAAAGAACGAAAAATTGTTGCAGAAAAACGTAAACAGGAAGAAACTGATTCCACTACAACAATGAGAAAGAAAATAAAATCTCAGATGTCCATGCAACAGAGTTTCGAAGCCTGTCGTCTATGGGATATAAACAATTCTCCTGCCCAAAAAATCACGAACTTGATAGGTGAAATGATAGTTCTGGACAATCAACCATTTATGATTGCCGAAGACTTGGGCTTCACGCGTCTCATGAATCACGTATCCCCAAAATATAAAATACCTAGTCGGCACTACTTCAGTGAAACTGTTATCCCAAGTTTGGTCAAACGAGCAGAAACTGCTGTTGGAAAATTGTTGGAGGGAGCAGAGTATATGTCTTTCACATCAGACATTTGGACTTGCTCTCACACCAATGACGCGTTCATTAGCATGACAGCGCACTGGATAGACCATCATCGACCAGAGGTTCCACGACAGTCAATCGTTCTTCAATCCAGTAAACAACTTTTGTGGACAACAATTATGTGTTAGCAACGATGGTAGATCCCAGGTTCAAAACAAAGTTTGGGCGAAATTATGGTCGTACAGCTCTGGTGGATGAACTTTGTCGTCTCAAAAGTTCTTCAGTTGAGGCAGAGGTAACCACGATGGAGAACACCCCCACCCAGGAAGCGAGTCGCAGCAGTGGACCTCATCAAGACCTATGGTCCTGCTTTGACGAGATTGTTGCCGAGTAGTCAAGCAACAGCAGCTCCTGTATTGACCAAGATGTCGAAGTAGAAGTCAACGCCTTTCTTGCCCTTCCACTACAGCCGTTGCAAACATGTCCATATGTTTGGTGGCAAGCAAGGAAGCATGTTTATCCCAACATATTTAAAGTTGCATTGAAGTATCTGAGCCCTCCTAGTTCAAGCGTGTATTCCGAGCGTGTGTTTAGCGAGGCAGGGAACATTTCCTCGGAGAAATGATGTAGGCTAGCGACGCACAAAGCTGATAATATTTTATTCTTACACCACAATTTGCCAAAATTGAACTTTAATTATTAACTGATTAAACTGAAGTATTTTCCTATTAAAACTATTATACCTTTGTGATAAGTAGTAATAAGTACTTTTAGAGTAGTTCAGTATTTTGTCTACCTGTGTACACAAATTTACAGTAATAGAATTAATAAAAACGTTTTACGCAAACTAATCGAAATTAACTCAGAATGGTCTTCATTTTCTCATTTTCAAACGATTGTTCCCTTGTTTAAGTCCTCAATTGGGGTACATTGCAAACTGCACAGGGATTGGTAACTAGTAACTTGAAAATAATCGGCAAAACCGATTAATCGGCCGATTATCTCGAATAATCGGCCTCCAAATAATCGGCTTCAGTAATCGGCGATTTTGGTAATCGGCTCATCTCTAGCCAAAACACATGAATTTGAAAACTATGGCAACACGAACAAGTTGTGGAGCTACGAATAGTTAAATGCTGGAGAGAGATTGTCTTTCATTTGATTGACAGAGCTGCTGCAGATGCATACGTCGTCTGCTATGCGAACCCAAAAGTTCAAGGAGGGTATATCATGACCCATTATGAAATCGTGATTGAAGTTATAGGCGGCTATGAAGTGCCAAGAAAGCTGGTGGACCAAAAATAGGTCCTCCTGAAGCAAGAAAAATGAAAAGACATTTCCTTGACGCAATTTCAGATAAGTATAGAAAAAAGTGTGCAGTCTTTGCTCAAATACGAGACCAAGGATACAAGAGTATCATCACGTCATGATTCCAAGGTTGCGGGGTTGATTTGAGTACGCAAGAATATTTTAGAAGTTACCATGACCAGAGTACGTCGGAATAATTAACGTCTAAATTGGAAAAATTCGATCTGTAAAACATAACTGAACTTGTTTTAAACGGAAATATACATGTTTTCTTCACTTTTATTTTAGATATCAGTTGTGACTGACCTGAGGCAATATTTCGGAAAAAAATTACAGGCGGGTAGGTGTTATGTGAAATTAACTCACCTTTAAAAGGGTTAGTTTCTGGGATGTGTTGTGTTTTAAAATTTGACAAGCTTTCTTGAACTTTTAACACGGTACGGTGTTGCTAACGATTGTTCGTTCTAATGTGCACAATTTAGTCGCAAGAGTGTTCAGGACGTATTGCAACATTCGCAAGCCAACAGTAAGCTGAAATTGTGCTGTAAAGAGTTAATCAAATATCCCCAAAGTGAGGAGTCGTATGCGACAACCGTGTCGAGTAGATGGGGCCTAATGAACACCGTTTGCCATTTAACGAAGAGCAAAAGGTGTAGTTCGTTGGTGTTGCAGCTTCAGTCTCAAGAAGTAATTGGGGATCAATGATATCAGAGGTAAAACCGCAGAGTGTTAAGGGCCTTTATAATTTGACAGGTTTGTAGAGAAACTCGAGTGGTACCCCTTTGAAAGTAGCAAATATAGAGGGTCAAGAAAGAATACAGTATACACGATGATTTTCGCCTTAAAAAGCTTACTAAACTTTCCCTGAATATTAAAAATGGTAATACAAATAACTTTTTTACTATAATTTGTGCGATATTTTGTATTAAAAGTCCTCTCGTCAGCAGCCACTGTTTCCCCTGTTTGTTTTAGTTTCGAACTTTCCCAACGTGCTGGGCGCCACCTCTATGAAAAAGGTCTACACCACTCTCATTTTATAACTTGATATAAAGAATATGCCACATTGAGATCGGTGGTCAATACCGTTAATATCGGTATACCTTCAGCTGTATATCGATACAGAATATTGATCACACACCACCTCTGACTATGAAATGTTTAATACAGCCTAATAAATATGTAGAGCAAGAAACATATTCCGATGAATACCATCTTGTAAACTCACAATATCTGAGCTGTCAGACAAGACGAAATAAATCATGGTGATATTTCGACTTTATTTCAAAGTCATTGTCAAACCTAATGCGTTACAAACAAAGCTGTTATGGTTAGATTTGAAAAAAAAAACAAAAAGAAAAACCCAGCTTTGTTTGTAACGCATTAGGTTTGAAAATGACTTTGAAATAAAGTCGTAACACTACCGTGATTTGTTTCGTCTTGTCTGACAGCTCAAATATTGAGTTTACAAGATGGTAGTCATCGGAGTATGTTTCTTGCACTACCTCTTTAAGTCGCCGGCTGGTAAAGGGTTTTGCTCTAAGAAATATGCTTTCGAGTATTCAAAAAAGATAGTTCAATTTTTTAACACAATGGAGAATATTTTAAAAACAATGTATAAGTATAAAGCAGCTTGAGAGAGATCTCAGTAAAACTCAACGGGTATTTGAAAGAATGAGGTGAAGGATAAACCAACGAATAAACCCTGACAAGCGGGAATATGGTTGTCAGTGTATAATTAATATCGAAAAATTACTTACCAATGACGTTGTTTAGTTGGTACTCTTCCTTAAAGAAATCTTTAGTTAGCCTGTCTCCTGCCATACCAGCTTCTGCAACAGCTAAACAGACAAAACTATACACCGCTAGGAAGATCGTGAAGATTCTAACTCAGGGGGAATCGAACGCATAACCTTCTAGCTGTACAGATGCAAGTGGTAAAAGAACTAAGGTTAGATTTGGGGCCCAGTACAGTAATTAACTTTTGTCTTGCTATGCATAAGTGCATTTTTCATCGTTTTTTAATTAGAACTATATAAACCGTTTCAATAGCAGTATTTAGTCAAGGACAAGCACTTTAGCAGTACTTATTCTAACTTTATCGTACAGTTGTGGTAGCCAGCGGCCTGAATACGGAAATCCTACACTACGTATAATTCACGTATTGCCCATTCAGAGGGAGAAATTTTAAAAAGCCTTGCTGATGTCAAATAAAAATCAAAACTTTTGAGAAAATATGACGTGAAAATGTACGACAGACTATCAAAACAGGAAAAGTAACCAGGCAGAGAGAAGTTGGTGAAGAAATTCTGTAAGAATTAAATGACGACAGAATTACACATTTTTATTAAATTTTGACGTTCTGTACCTTAGCACTTGTCAGTTTTCAGTTAAGCCATATAATAAACTACGTATTGACTATGCTTGTTCGGCCTGTACTAGTAAAATATCGGACCTCGATTTTTGCGCGGACCTTGACGCGCTGCGCTCGGCTCGGTCCGTACTTAAAAACATTCATTTGATATTTTACAAGTGCAGGCGTCACGCCCGGCCAATAAGTAGATATTTATTGAAATTACTATGAATGAGCAGCTTGCAAATAACTTTATTAACGTTAAAAGCAGTTCGAGCTTGAAAGGATACGTTCGTCATTTCATGTTAAATCTACTTACTTAACCATACATCATACATGTCGTCATCTCATCTTAAAATCCATTGCTAGACTAATTTTTCCGACCAATGTATCCATAGCATTTCACCCTTCATACAAACCAAATGGGTGGCAAGAGAACAGCTGTCCCCCCCCCCCAGCAAATTTCGTTGTTACATTTTGTCCGTAAAAGAGAGATTTTTGCACTTTTTCTTTCAAATTGGATAGTTCTCACACGCCAGATTAAGACACAAGTTCGAACGATCATAGCCACAGAGACCACCTCTATGTTGAGGGATTGTCATTCCATCGGTATATTCGCGTCCACACCTCCCCTCCATTAGATCTGTCATACTCCGCCACCGTGCACTGTACATACTGTGTTTGGTAAAACAATGACTAAATTAACTGTACCTCTTACATCTCCTCCAGCACAAAATGCCTTTTCACCACTGCCTTTGATTATAATCACGCCAATATTTGGGTCTTTCTCCCATTTCTTTAGGGTGATGAAATAACAAACAATTAAGACATTGATAAAACGATATAAATTGGAGGAAGGGATACATGAACAGTTGAGAAATAGGTTAAAAAATGAGGCATTAAAAAGATTGGAAAGGATCATGGGAGGAGGAAATGTCCACACTTTTACTGATAAGGGGAAAGTTAAAATGGCATCAATACAGTTTTTATAGGAGTTGAAGCATGCAAAAAAAATATGGAAAAATATTACGAAGAAAAGCATTCACATGTTGCTATGGCAACAATTACGTTTCAAAATGGTTCCTAATTACCATTTAACACGATTTAATTCATGAAAGAGCAAGGTAACTTCGGATATTTTTTATCATTAATATTTTTCTTAACACATTGGCAATTGATAAAGAATCATGCTGTGCTCCCAAATTTGTTCTTAGCAGTAGAAACCGTATAATTTAGACATTGCAGAATTTTTTTAATAATTCTTCTTATTGATTGCCGACACCTTAAGCAAAATTATAATGAGAAAATAACCGAGTCCCCGAGCTCTTCCATCAGTTAAATTAGGTTGACCGGTAATTAGAAGCTAGTTTGAAACGTCAATGTAGCTATAGCAACTGCTTGGCTTATTTTAAGTCATGGCATTTGATGCCAAAGGTGTTTTTCCATTTTTTGGGGGCAGAACGTGTATTCAGGTACTTCCACTTTTCAAAAAAACTGTATAGAGCCACCTTACGTCTCAGAGAAAGTGATATACTGAATGGTATACAACATAAAAATATTTCAAAATGATGAACTTTGAAGGTAAAAAAATATTACAGAAGCGAAGAGTGAATGAAAGCCTGACCTTAAACGTACACTGACCTATTTTTTCCATCTAGCTTACACTAACTCCAACTGTAATCTTGCCCTTTGCCTTAAAGGTGAAATGTTTACTTGAAACTGCAATGCAACGCCATTGTGAGGCTTGTATGAACATGGCGATCACTGGTTCACCAAATGCGGAGGGGGAGGCAACCTTCTTGTTCTTAACAAACCGACGTCGGGGGATCCTTAAGGGTAGTTGGTGGTTTTGGTCGCACATCTGCATGCATTGTCCTCCTTTCACCAGACCGGTCCCACAACAAAGCAGGTGGTGTTTCAGAATGCAATTGTCGAGACAAAATTTCAACTTGCATCAAGATCGTCAGGCCATCGACAACGTTACTCGTTAATTAGCTTTCTTATGGGAGATCATTCTTGTTAAAGAGCTCGGCTAAACAAGTTTCACAACGGATGTTATGCAATGTACTGGCTGGGCAATTTTTTTCTGCTGCTTAACTTTCTCGCGCTTCATGGTATTAATGTTTATAAGTTTGATACCAATTTTCTCATAAAGATCGTGGATGAAGGATATCTTCGAGTTGAACTAGATATTCCCATTTCATTACTTCAGTTTTGCAATAAGGTAAAAGAAGATACAGTATACTTGTTACTGATTATTTTCAACTTTCAAAGAGCCGACCGTTGAGGATTTTCTTGTTTGCTGGCGACGTGCTGCAAGCAACTTTCACTTCTGTTTGTTTTTCCCATTGGTTTTAGAGGGTGCGAAATGCTTATAAAAGTGAAAGCGTTGCGGAAATTCTTGTACACGTATATAATAATGCTGTTGTCAAAAAATAAAATGGTATCCGGTCAGGCCACGGTAATAGTTTTATGATGCTAATACCTCAGTTAAGTGCTTCCATTAACATCGCAGTAATCAATTGGCACTGCCAGCGCATCTTTTGCAGTCTGGGCGCACCGAAGAGGTGTTTAGTTATTGCAACTGTAATGGTTGACAAGTTTTGATCTTCAATGAATACTAGTAAGAATGCTCAGTTATGATTTGATTTATTCGTCTAAAACTGTCTTCTTCTACCCACCTGACGGCGCAATTTAAAACACCCAACAACTTCTTTACATTTTATGGGCTAGAGTAACTCCATCAAATTTACAATTTTTCTTCTTCGCGTGCCGCGATATTATGGCACAACGGCTTGCGAAGTTTGTCTTGAAATAGCCTTGCGTTCCAGTGTCATGAAAACATTGCATCGTGCAACAGTAGGACCTTAAAATTTCATCCTTACCTTCCCTGTTCAGCAATTACTGCAACAATGCATTCACTGTACTACGTTTCCACAGCTTAAGTCATTATCAAAATGCGATCCACCACATTAACACTACTAAAATAACCTTATTACTCGTCAGAACATTCCCTCCATTACAAATCAATCAAATACCTTTAACACTGGATACATTTTGCGAATCATCTCCAAGTTCAGCGTATTTAACTTTTTCGGACGATTAAGAGTGATGAGTCCAGCATGCCCCTGGGTCTCTAGTATGACATCCTTTTCAGCAGAATATCCCAGAATTCAAAAGAAACACGTACGGTTAAGATTAACTCATTAAGGGCCAGGGCTCGTCCCTTTGACGAGTAAATTGTCTTGCGCTAGCCAGAGCAAATTACTGAAGTGCGTAAGGGAAAGCACGAACTTTCAAAATTAATAACTGGCGGCATTTTCTTCGTCTATTTTAAGCCTTTGATACTGTCAACTCTTGTGTGCCACATTGGGTCCTGGACATCCCAATGTTTGTCGCTGTGGGTTGGATCATGTTAAGAATAATTCCAAGGCGCGGGGGTCCAGTGTAGATAGCTTCGATAAAACAGCGGCGTTCTTGAGGTTATACACTATCTAAAAGATTAGTAAGATTAGTAATCTCCGGACGAAGGGCCTTCGCTCGAAACGTCGAGAAGCTTTTTTCTATCTTTTAGATAGTGTATAAGCTCAAGAACGCCGCCATGTTAAGAATAGTCCTCCCCACGCCCTTTGGGGGTACTATTCTGAAAATAGGAAAAATCGATGTTCAGAATAACCCTCACTATTTTCTTCGGCAAATTTTCTTCCACAATTTAAACGTGTTTACAAGTTGTTTTAATGAGGATGTCCCCCATTTTCGTAGACAAATTTTCTTCGGCAAATTCAAACATGTTTACAGGTTGTTTTCTCAAGGCTGTCAAAATTTCCAACAACATAATTCCCTGTCTTCAAAGCCTTTTGTAAGTGATGGATACATGTTGACAACTTTGGTGAGTCCGGTTTTTGAAAGGTCTGTCAAAATTTCCATTACCATTACTCCATGTCAGTCACAGCCTTTTGGAAGCTGTGGGTAACAAGGTAATCATTTTGCAGCCGATTTGACGGAAATCGCCGCCAGCATCAAGTACAGAATGGTTCTTTTAAGAGACAAAACTTACCACTCCTTTTGTGTGGTATAAATCTACCTGTACGACATAGAAATGTAGTAACAACCCAAGAAACTTACTCAAAAACTCAGGAGGGCAACTAGAAACTTCAAAGGGCTGGAATAGGATGGTAGTATCAGGGTACCGTGGGGGAAATTTTGATCATCACATATAGGAGTGAAGCAGATCTACATGGCTTTGGGAAATGAGGGCAAAAGCTGTTACTAAAATGGCATACATAAGATTTACCACAAAAAGGGCAGGGGTTGCAAACCTCCCCCAGCTCCTCCTCTAATTGTGCCCCTGAAACGTACTTCCCTCACTAAACATTAACTCCTTTGATTTGGACAAAACAGTTAGAAAATCAACTAACAGGGGTGGATTTAGAGGAGGACCAAAGGGGTTGCAGCAGCCCACCTTTTCTTTGGGAACTAATTTGTCTAAACAGATGCTTCACTCAATTCTCAACAACAAAAATGCTATTTTTATTATACCAAATATCAGTAGAGTTTAAACACAAGTGCACTGGAAACCCACAATTTATGGAGAGAAATTTATTGGCATGATGGAACAGCACTTCATTAACTGTGCCATAAAATAACTTAAAGAATTTCAATAATGTTTGCAATCCATTGCCAAATCAGCATCTAAGTGACTGATAGCAACTGTGATCAATGTTGATTATGATTGAGATACTGGTAATTTTGCACTGTGTAAATGGGGTATAGCTCTGATGGTTCATATCAATGTTTGCATTTGAAATTCACTTGATAGTAACAAAACCATTCATTTACATGTAATTTAGCAGAACAACTACCACAGAAGATATTTTTTGGTATATTAACATCATCTACAAGAAATGCTTTCCAGCCTTTCTTTTCCAGGATTCCTGGATTGGCCCCTGATCAAGTCAGTGCAGTAGTGGGTGCAGTTTTGATACTGTTATTGGTTTTCCTTGACCTGTATCAATTTGTTTTCTTGCCTATGGCATAATGCTAGTAACAGCAAGTCAATGCAAGTTGACTTGCAAGCACTTATAGTATTTTCTATTCTTGTTCACCTGTGCCTTAACAGTCAACAAGACTTAGACATACTCTCAGGATTTTGAATCTCACTTACTTCCTCACTGGTTAAGCCATTACTTGAAAGCATCCTCTAAAAGTATGATGAATAGTAATTTAAAGTATATTACAAGGTTCACAAATTTCCTTACGTTTTACTATTAAAACTTGCTGATGTTGCTTCAAATCATTCAACAAAGAACAAAACATCAAAAAGAGTATCACAGTTTGAAGGTAAGTTTATTTTATTTCACAAAAATTGACATTTAAGACACTTAAGCTCTGCCACCATAGAAGTGCATTTGTCAAATTACTACTAAACATGCACCCTGCTAGCCTGAGCATAATGTAATCTGGAAATAATCCAGTTTAGCAAGTGTTTCCAGATGCTTGACTTTATCTATCAAAGTGCTGGAATCACAGGGTTTTCTGCCTAAAAGTCATAGCACATCACATGGAAGGGTTTGAATTTAATTGCAAAATTGTAATGGACTTTTAGGAAGCTGTCATTGAAAAACTTTATAATTTTGAATTTTGCTTAAACTTTTCATTTAAAAGTGTTTCAAAAGTGTATCACAAAATATTTTTCATGTTTTCAAGCATAAGAGAAAGTATATATGGCTATAACCTACCAACATGTATGTCTGGGAAACTTTCCTTTCCTCTAAATTCTTAGTGTCAGAATATTACAAATACATTATAGCATATTTATTTGATGTTCTTGAAGTATCTTATTCAATCACAAATGTTGTTTATGTAAATATATAGTTGAAGTATGGATATCTTTTCCCAAATAGGTGGGTTGCAACCAATCCTTTGGGATTCACAAGGCAATGATATGGCAGCAATGTTGGTTCCATATACAATATACTGCAGAAGTTAATGAGATTCTTTTGCAAAAATTCAACCAACATGGCCACCATGATGTCATGTGCACACCACCAACAATGATATTTGTTGTGGAAAAATTATAGACATTCATGAATATATTGGTATATTGATGCATTCCTGAATTCAGCAAAATACTAATTATTCCAGAAAGACTCATAATTAGCAGATAACAAATATTTTCTGCCATGTCAGCTTGTTAATTCCAAATTGGAAAAATTGGTTTCCTGACAAGTCAATCATCTTTCTTTCATACTAGACATCACAAGTATGCTGACCTCAACATACACTGTAGTTTCATTCCCTTTACTCAAATGTGGTTTCACACATCAAAGAAGTCTCATATCTTTGCCCTGGAGCCTGAGCTGACTAAGTTTCATATTTCCTTGGTAAGAATTGGAGCAATCTCTCAACAATGGGGCTGTAACCAACTCAATCTAAATGACCTTGATCAAACATGATTTACAGCATGTTCTATAAACCAGGCAATAACTATGAATGTACATATAAGATGAAAATGGCCAATAAACAAACTGTTATACATTGGAGTATTTATCTAAAAGAAGTATCCAAACAAAATAAAAAAAGCCGATTACATCAGGATAGTCACGTTACATAATCTGCAATCTGTCTCTGTGTTTGTAATTGTTTTCCACGTCTTCCTTATGATTTGGAATTTATAGACATAAAACTAAGAATGGCGTTTAGTAATGTATTTGACTAGCATATTGATGAAGATCTTTGACCATTGAACCATACAAATTCTAAGAAAATGAATTTGTTGTAACTACATGTATAAGGGTTATGCCCACCATTTTGTCTTTTGGCTTTGTTTATACGGGATCAGTTCCAGTTGGGAACGGTTTCATTTGGATCCTATCTTAAGTTATACTTTTCTGGCGTGCTTACACAGGTCCGATCTGCCCACTTAGACTGGGTCGAAGTGAGACTGGATCTTGACAGTTACATATATATATATGCAACCTGAAATTGTTTCGAATTGCAGGTCTTTGCTCTTACAGCGATTAGTTCGGGGAGGTCCCGTGGAAACACAATGTTCATCCGTAACAGTTCGGGATCGGACTCGCTTCATCCGATCCCGTCTGAGCAAGGCTTTTATATAACGCTCATTATATAACGCATGAAGCTTACCAAACGACCAGAAACAAGTTTTATTCTTCGGCAACCAGCAAGACTTCTCGACGTGATGATATTCTTCCACCTACAGCATATGCGAAGTTAGTCTACATTTGTATGAACTGCTCACGAGGTAAAAACAACAGCAAACGAACGCGAAGGCCAAATCGTCAAGCACGAATGGAGGCAAATCAATAATCATTTACACGAACGAAATATCGCTATGGCGATGAAATTAGTCAACTGAACGCAACACTTACATGATTTGCCCAACGCGTCGGTCAACAAGAGAACACAAAAGACTACTCTCTATAAGCTACTTTTCCACGACTTGGCCAAGGGTCAAAGTACCACGTAACTACGGCAGAAGCCATACATTGTACACACGCAGGAAATGCAATCCAAACTTCCACGAGTCACGCAAGTACAGCGAGGTAGGGGAGGATGGGCGGGTGTTGGGAAGGTTGGGGGAGCAGGAGCACGGGATGTCAAAAATTGAGCAACAAAGTTTTTGTTTTTAATGGACTCAAAAATTCTATAAAGGTGATTTTACCCAGGCCGTTGATGACGGATGATTTTTAACCCAACGAAGGTTACATAGAAGTTGATGCAGATGACGTGTCACTTGTGAATGATTTTTAACGAAATTTTGCCGCGGCAAACTACCATCTTAAAATTGTCCCTTGTAACATCAACCTTAACATCAACGTCTTCCAGGATTAAAGGAATTTTTATTTGCTTTCACTATGAAATTTCGATATAGGTTTCCCGGCTCTCTTAATCCCAAACACATTCGAGAGGCCCCTAATCGCATCAACATGGGATAAGGAAACTTGCGTTGAGAGCGACACAGACGTCAGTGCTGTAACATTGCCATGACGACGACACGTATTAAACCATTAAGGGTTCACGTTAGTTTTGGGAAAAAATACTTCGTGGAACTCCAAGCCTCAACCTTTCAGGGATCCTGCAGAAATTTTATGCGTCTACATAAATTGACACAATAGACGACTGCCAATCTATATTTTTCTTTTTTTCTTTAACCTTTTCTCAGTCAATGTTTACCAAGGTTTAATTTTAATTTCGGGTATGCGTTCGGGTTATTTTACTTGAACGACCACAGAATTCGTTCCTACAGTATTTCTTGAAACGATACGCAGTTTAGCAAATCTGTAGCAAAAATGTCTGCATATTATCAAAATTCGATCAGGAATGTTTTATTTTCACAAACAATTTTGGCAAATTTGGATTTCAGATTAGGACTGTTTTTATTTCAAATTGGATTTTTAAGGACTTTCTGGACTTCTCTAAATATCGGATTTTAAGATGAGCGTCCTCGTTGCTTGGTAAAATTAGTCCACTGAAATTGAATGTTTCAAACCCCGAGAGTATTCACCAGAAACATCAATTGATAAAATCTCCCCTTCAATAAGAGGTATCACTTCTCTGTCTTTGTTTCGGCATACCGTGATAATCATAGTCAATACCAGTTTTGAGGGACTGCTGACCAAAAAGGACCATATCAGATGCAGCTCAGAGCATCAGACGATGATTTAGCATGACATCAAGACGGATCATGGTACTCAACATATCTTCAGGAAATCTTTGATTTAGGTTGTCAATAAGAAGCTGATTGAACTTTAAATTAATCGTTTGCTACGGCTGAAAAGCTGACCCTTCTGACAATCAGTTGTCAAGGGCTGGTCTACGTACGCACAGGGGTGAAATCTAAACTAGTTCCGCGGGTTCTATTGAACAGGTCAAAATTTGATAATGTGAATTAAAAAATTTAAGAAAGTGACATGTAATGTCATGCCATTAACTGATTCGATCAAAAAGTTTTGAGTTAAGAATATCCAAGCTGCGATTAAAATGGGAGATAAATACGATCAGTTGAAAGGATTGTTTAACTTAATTAAAAATAAAGATGGAGCATTATGATGCCCAGGTCGCTTACAAAACGCTCCAGTAAATGAAATCTTCCAATACTACTTCCTGATAATAATCATCTTAGGGGGTGTTTTGCACGGAAGCGAGCCAGCCCTCCTCTTAAGGCTGGCCCTTTTTGCCTAGACCTTGCCTCCGTGTGAATTCTTTTGCAAAATTTGTTTTCGTTTGCTTAAGAGTAAGACTAGCCTTCCTAAGTGAGATTTCGCCTAGGAGGGATGGAAATTTTCCATGTAAACACACTCGGAAGGACTGGCCCTCCTATAACGTATGCGTGGTAGATCCAGCCCTGCTAGAAGGGCCAGAAAATTCCCGCGTAAAAGTGAGGTGAGATTCGGCCCTCTTACTTGGGCTAGCTCTACCATGAGGGCTGGCACGCCTCCATATAAACGCCCCATTACCAAGCCGATTGTTTTGCTATGTTCACAACTCGTAATGAATAACGGATTTCAAGAAACGTTGACTCAGCTAAGAACAAAATTCTGGATCGCAAAAAGTTGCCAAGTAGGGAAGAAAATAATCTCCACATGCATCGCCTGCAAGAAGATAGACAATATGGCGTTCTATCTGCCCAGGCTTCCCCACCGTTTCCACTCACCGATGAGTCCGCCTTCCCTGCAATCAGGCAGGATTACGCTGAGGTCCATTACATGTCAAAGACATTTGTACCAGCAGAGGAATCAACAAAGCCTATATAGTCCTTTACCCGCATGCCAGTACCCAAGTTCTACACCTCGAATTGTCTTAACTGTTACCGCAAGCCTTTTTGCGCACTTTCAAGTCATTCGTTCGAAGAGTAATTCCTGCAGAAATTTCACACGATAACGCGAAAACGTTCAAGAGTGCCGAGGTGAACGAATACACTAGATCCCTTTGAGATATTAAAGTACAATGTTGGTGGTGCGTGCAACGCGGTGGAGAGGCTTCTTCAAGCTTATGGTAAAGTCGGTTTAACGCTGCTTCAAGAAAGTAGTAAGAACAGCGAGACATGTGAAGACCTACTGACTGTGGTGACATAGAGGTGGAAGGAATCTTAACTACACGTCCGTTGACGTACGTTTATGATGATGGAACTGAGCCATTAACAACTCATCTCGCATATAGAAAACCTACTGAGAACTGCAGGGAGTCGGAAACTCTAAAGCCTGATAGAGTGATCCAGAACAAGAAGTTCTGAAACGTGAGTGCAATAATGCATCATCACGCCAAAATAAAACTTTAAAGCTAAAAGATAAAACTTACAAAAAGTTAAAACGAACGTTTTCGATTCAAAGGATCACCATCGGGTAGCTAGAAGTCTGATTACCGCAAGAACAAGCAACAAAGTTTTGCCATTTTACGTAAATTAGAATGTTTTGCCCGTGGTCATATGTTCACAATCTATTGGGAAACAAAGAAAGTTTCGTCTTTGTTTTGCCCGAAGGATAAAAACTTTCGTAAGTCCCACGTGGTTTACTACGGTACGTTCACGTCATCAACCACAGTTTATGTTGGTGAAACAACAAAACGTTTTGACAACCGCCGTGAAGAACATGAAACACCATAAAACCATTCAGAACCAGTTCGGCATATCGCCCGAAATCCTTCCCACTAGTTTGAATGGAAAATAATCTCTACAGCTAATCCGTTTAGAATACAACCTATATCAGAGACAGTAATTACCAAAATTAAACCAGACTTGAACAAAATAATTAATGGTAACCAATGATGCCCTCAACGGCTGAACTATTACATTCAGTCAACGGCTATCAGTGGGTCTCAATGCGCCTTACGTCTCCTAACGTCTCCTAACTGGTCTACGTAGCAGCGTCCAATTGGGTACCCCCCGTTGACTCAAATTAAAGGTCAGTGCTCCCCCTAGTTTTATTTATTATCTGTATGTTTGCCTGGGACTTTCTGTTCCCGCCAATTTAGAATTTCCCTTCGTCTTGAGCCAGCCTTTATTGACGACGGCCTTGAGAATGTTAATAAGAAGTTAGTTTAGTATGTATTGCAATTCTTGGCCGACGCCATGATGTAGCACTGTTCATCGTCCTGCTACAGGTTTGTTTTTTTATTCAAGTCCGGCGACTTGAAGGATCGGCGCTTTTTGGCCGCCAACCAAGAGATGCAGCAAGCCTCCTCCAGAAATAAGGTCTTGTTGATTCATTTCTGTAATCTAGATGAGTGATGTGTTGGAGGATCCTTGGAACTGTGCATTCACAGTAAATAATGGGAATAACACGCCTTTCTCTTGCATCTGAAACAAACAAACAAAAAAGTGCTTCAATTAAGGTGGCTCCCTAAAGTTTCTATTTTCACAGGTTACAATTAATTGGGTCTTCATTTATAGGAATTTCGATCTCTAAAATAATGGTAAGTTCGGGAAAGAGAGTATCATTGAAGAACTATCGTGAACATGAAATAGTTGTCTGACTGTGGGATTTTCTATTATTACCCAGGCAATAATAGCGTGGAAACTTCGGCATATTTTCACGTTTATCACAATCAAGGGTCATTATCTTTGGTCTTCTTCGGAAAATTTTTCTGAAAATGGGTGAGGTTAGATATTTCGCTGAAGAATACTGTAATATAGCAAAATATCAGGAGAGGTTACTAAGACAGATTTTTGCAGTAAACTTAGTGGGTTCTGTATGATTAAAAAGTGTGAAAATCACGTTGTTTAATATTTCTATTGAAGCGAACGGTGTTGGTGCGATAGAATAACAATTTGACAAGATCACTATCTCCGCATGTGTACCAGCCATATTTAGCTACCTGTCCCTGAGTGAAAATTACCAAAATACTCTCGCTCTTAAATTAAGAATAATCAGTAATTGTGAAACAGTCTTCAATTAAGGATTATTCTTAATAAGGCTCCAGTTATGATTAGGATTAGGGTTAACTGACCTACTAATCGTAATCCTAACCCTAACCTTAATCGTCACACCGCTTACCTCTGACCCCACTACGACATTTATCCTACCAACAATCTATTTCCGGGGATGCCCCACCTTAAGTCGAAACCTTAGACAACTGTATACTTCGGATAAAAAGATACTACATTGTACATTATGTTAAGTATTTTATTAAGTATTTATAAGAGATTTTATGGTTTTGATGAAGATTCTACAGTTCCTATTGACAGTTCATTCTAACCGCTAACTTAAAAAAGCGGGGAAAAAAAACAACATAATTTTCTCCGTTATTAGCATTACGCTACATTTTTGATGATCATTTCAACCAAAACTACTGCTTACGAATATGTATGCATGCGATTATTCATCAATCAAACTTTAAAGTTATTACAATTTTAGTGCATTTTTCACGTAAAATGTCGATGTCTCAGGCAGTTTTTAAATATTCTTAAACTCGTGCAAACGTTTTCGGAGGACGATCCAGATTCTAATCGCGTTTAAAAAATGTAACTTAAAAATAAGCAAAAATTATAGGATTTATCCGTCTTCGATGACGTCACAAACAATCTCGAGATGCATCTTCTGTGAAAAATTAGACGGGAAAATCATATAGTGTTCTATTCGCCCCTCCTTCACCATCGTTTCCGATCACTAATGAGTTTGCGTTTACCACAATTGGGCTGGAATATGCTGGTCCACTGTTTGTCAAAAACATTTGCACCAACGGAGAAATATTACAAAGCCTGTACAGCGCTTTACCCAAGTGCGAACAGCTGAGCTTTACACCCCGATTTAGTATCTGAACTGTCTTCGCAAGCCTTTTTGCGCGGTTTCAAAATATTCGTTAGAAGTAACGGAATTCATGAAGTAGTTTTATCCGGAAACGTGAAAATATTCAAGGGTGTCGTAATAATCGAATACACTAGATCCCTGTGAGAGATGGAACGACAAGGTTGAAGGTGCACCGAGATGGAGAGGCGTCTTCAAGCGCATAGTGAAGTCGATCAAACGTTGCCTCAAGAAAGTAGTAGGAACATGGAGACTCAATTTTGAAGACTTACTTTGCTGATAGAGGTGGAAGGAGTTTTAGATTCACGTCCACTGACGTATGTTCACGATGATGCAACAGAACCATTAACACGATCTCATCTAGAACATGGAAAAGTTATTGACAACTGCAGGGTGCAAGGAATACATAACAAAACTGAGAGTACCTCAAAGGTACCGGCAGAATTGCAAAGACAGCCGCTGTAGGGGACGCGATTTGTATTTACGACGATATGATTTCCCAGCAGCTATGGACGTTGACTAGAGTAAAAGACATCATGGTTGGACTAGACAAGCACGTAAAGGTCAGTTTGCACTTGCTATTTTCCCACCAAAATTAAATTGATGGTCCTTAGAAGCAGGCAAATGCGGTCAAAGTTGGATATCCCTTGTCTCCCCTTCATGGGAAAGGATCTTGTACCTGAACATACTGCTAAGGACTTGGGCGTGATCTTGGACTCTAATTTGACTTTTGATGAACACATAATTAAGCCTTAAAACGTTAAACTTAAAACTTTGCCTGCCGTATTGTGTGCGGCGAGCGTAAATATGATCACGTCACGCCTTTCCTTAGGGAACTTAACTGGCTCCCAGTGGCAAGCCAGCTTCATCTTCGTAGTGACACTTTGGCCTTCAAATGCATGACGGGTTGTGTTCCAGAATACCTGTCTTCCAAATTCATCACGCGTATGGAGATCACCGGTTGTAACACCTGGAACTCTCAAAAGTTGCATATTCCTCTCTTTAAAACAGCTAGCGACCAGAAAACGTTTTACTACAAAACAGTGAATTTATGGAACTCTTTGGATTGCTCTTTGAAACTTTGCAGTTCTGTAGCTACTTTCAAACGTTGTCTGAGGAGAAAACTACTCAAAGAACTCTGGGATTCTTCAAGACATCACTAGTTATTCTTTTTTTTTTATCATTTGCTCTTTTTTATTTGCTGTTTGTTTGTCGCTTATGTATTAGGTCTATTGTCTTAGAAAAACCTCTGCAAAGTAAGCCACTTAAACAATTAAATCAAATTAAAATAAATTAAATTTACTCAGTTTTTATCGCGCGATCTACTTTTTTCGATTACTTGAAGGATGGGAGCAGTACAGGAAATTTAAATATAGCAAATGGAAACTGATCTTTGCAGCCGCGAAGTTCAGGGTATGAGGGTAAATCGGGCAAACTGATCGACATGTTACGACCACTGCAAAACGCTGTTCTCATCAGAGGTAGATACTTCAATACGGACGTACAAGAATTTCTTATCAACTTCGTGAAACATGCAAAGAAAGAGAATATTTAAGAACATTTCAGCTATCAATTGATTGATTTAATAGTCTAACTTCAAAGTTATACTCACTTTGTTGTTAAGATTTATTTTTTATTTCTTTGAAATCATTGATCCCCGATGCCGGGGAATCAAGCGGGAAGGTCATTCTAATTTAACAGGAAGTACAAACTGCTGATGTAATTGTTGCTAAGTCACCAGGTTTGGCGCGACGTAATCCTTCTCGAAGCAAATTTATCGTATTGTTGTAGATATCAGTCTCGAAGTAGAACAGATTTGTTCGAAGAGTAAATTGGCGAAATCGAAGGCTGAGATTGTAATATTCACATTGAATAAAACTGGCAAATACTATATTCCAAGACACGTCCCTACGGTTTGAGATCGCATATCTTAGCCTTTACATCAATGAATTTCCCTGACTTCGTATTACATGGGCCTCGTATTCAGTGTAAGCTGTAAGGCGCCAGACCAAGATGGAACAAATTTCAAAATACCAGTAAGAAATGACCTGGGCTCCACAGCCATAGCCACAGATAGACTTTCCTTACCGGATCCATATCTGACAGACAGAATGAAATCTAAAGCCAGATATACCTTGTATTTTCTCCTTGTAAATGATGGGTAATGGACTAGGTTCAAGTTTAAAAACCTTAGAAAAATATTGCTCACGTCGAACCATCGTGAAACTAGAAGAGGCATTGGCACCAATACCTTGTAACCATTGATGCCCCCCATTGGCTCTTAATTCGCCTTACGTCTCCTAACGTCTCTTAACTGGTCGACGTGGCAGCGCCCAGTTGGTTATCCCCTGTTGACTTAAATTAAAGGCCAGTGCCCCCTCTAGTTTTATTTATCATCTGTATGTTTGTCTGGGTAACCGTGTGAAGACTGGGACTGGAAAATTAAGTATTTTATTTACATAACTTCTTGGAAAAATTTGTTCGGGTTTAGGTTACCATGTCACCAGGGGTAACACGTCAACGGTTAGAATTAGGGTTTGGATTAGGGTTAGGATATTAGGTAAATAAATACGTAATTTTCCAGTCCCAGTCTCCACACGGTTACCTGGTCTCAATGGTTCAGTCCTAGTGCCGACCGTTTCCCTGGGGGTTTCTGTTCCCGCCATTTTATATTTCCCTCCTTGAGCCAGCCCTTATTGACGGCCTTGAGAAGGACGTTAATAGAAAGTTAGTTTAATATATATTGCAATCCTTGGACTAGGCCATTTTGTATCACTGTTCATTATTCTGCCACTGGTGTTTGTGTTTTTTCTTCACAAATAGCTGGACTCTGAGGGCCGGCGCTTCTTAGTCGACAACCAAGAGATGCAGCAAGTCTCACCCAGAAATAAGGTCTTGTTAACTCATCTCTGTAATCTAGATGAGTGATGTGTTGCAGAATTCGAGGAACTTTGCAATCGCAGAAAATGACAGGAATAACACGCCTGTCTCTTGCATCTGAAACAAAAAATGCGCTTTAGTTAAGGTGGCTCCCCAATGTTTCTATTTTCGCAGGTTTCAATTAGTTAGCCCATTATTTACAGGAATTTCTGTCTCTAAAACAAAGGTGTACCTATGAAAAAGTATCATATAAGAAAGAGATATCTATCAAATTGTGTAATTTTCTATGGTCACCCGGGCAACAATAACGTGGGAACTTCGGCTTATTTTCACCTTTATCACAATTAAGACTCATTATCTTTGGTTTTCTTCGTAGAATTTTTCTAAAAATGGGTATTAGGTTAGATGAAATGTTAGTGAGGTTAGTGAATTTCACTGACAAAAATTACAGCAAAATATCAAGAGGTTATTAAGACAGATTTTTTGCAGTAAATTTAGTGGCCTCTGTATGATTAAAATTGTGAAAATCACACTCTTTAACATTTGTACTGAAGCGGATGATGCTGGTGTGATAGAATAACAATTTGACAAGATCACTATCTACGCATGCGTAGCAGCTATATTTATTTACCAGTCTCCGACTAAAAATTACTCGAGGGAGCCACCTTAAGTCAAAACCTCCGACAAATTATATAGTCGGATAAAAATTTTCGGATAAAAAGAAACCACGGTATGATGGTAAGTATTAAAGAGATTTTATAGTTTTGGTATAGGTTGTACAGTTGCTAAGGACAGTTCATTCTAGTCACTAACTTATTTTAAGTATCGATTACAGATTTAAGAAAAAACCAAGATATTGTATATGTGGAATATGCCGGCAAATTTTTTTCTTTTGGTAACATTATATGGTGACATCACACTAACGTGAACTGAAGACAAAAAAACTTAATAATTTTTTCAATAATTTCAATTATTAGTATTATATTACATTTTTGATGATCATTTCAACCAAAACTACTATTTACAAAAAGGTATGCATACGACTATTCATCGATGAAATTTTGACCAAGTTATTCCAATTTTAGAGTATTTTTCACATAAAAAGGTCGATATCTCCAGCACTTTTTGAACATTCTTAAAACTCATGAATACTTTTTCGGAGAACACGATCCAGATTCTAATCACATTTAGAAAATGTAACTAAACATACGCGAAAATTATAGGATTTGTCTGTCTTCGATGACGTCATAATGACGCAACAACGGTACACACCATACGGTCGAACTTTGTTTGCATACGCTCCGTGCCATTTTCAGTGTAAAAGAATTGACAATAACCACGCATGTGGAAATCTTGTTGGGCAGCGTTTACAGAAGACATTGAGTTAAATATATTCATATCAAGGCTTGATCTGTAACATCATATACCAATGAAGACCGTTTGATCCAGTATCAAAACATGGAGAGGTGTGCCTGGAAAACGTGTTTCGAGTAGCTTAGAGAGAGCCTTGTACATTATCATATGTTCTGTTCTTAATACGTGTTTTCAAACAAATTCTTCATCATATACAACCTTCTTTAGAGCGGTTATACGTTGAGGTATAACCCTTGTATTTCACGGAATTAGACGTTCAGCGAATGAACGTCTAATTGAGGATCACTAATCATCGACCTGCTAGTTCCTGGGAGGTCGATGATTAGTACTCTTCATCAGCCATTGTAAGGTTACGAGTGCTATCCCTTCAGGGCCAATCCAAAAAGCATCCTGAGTATACAAATCTGAGACGTTTTACACCACTTGTATTTCTAGTCCCTATTTGAGCAGGATAGTCGTAACATTTAAGTTTTTGGATGTTACGGAAAAGTAGCCTCGGACAGGGCACTTTATTGAGCGTTCACTTGGTGGGTTTAGAAATGTTGTGACAATGGAAAGAAATAACAGAAAGTGTTTGAGAATTTTACGAAAGTGGTTATTGGTTGTTCGAGCATTGTCGTAGATCATGCCATTTGATAAGGCGATGAAAATGAACTGTTCTTTGCACATTAGCAGCAACAAAGGCTCAACCACCGTGGTTGCAACGTATAACAGGATATTGTGCTAACGGAATCAGGACGCAGCACGTTTTGCCGAACGTGTTTGTTTAGGAAACTTCAAGAGTCTGTACCGATGCATTCCGAAATCGCTCGTCATTTTCTAGTGTAGTATCATGGCAAATGACATGTGCAGTTGAATGTGAAATCATTGTACTTAGTAGGATCCAACTCAAAAACGTTCTTACCAACGACATAACTTCTCTTAACGAGTACCTTATCAGTGGGTTTCATGTATCAAGTGTCAAGTTGGCCTTGCTGACACGAGCCTTCGGCGTCCTTAGTTGCAGTAACGCATGCGCCATAAACCTGATGATCTGTGGCCAACGAAAAAAAATAATAATACTGGGGTATTCGGATTTATTTTGATGCTATGCCACATTTCTTAAGGATAGTTAATGTTCGTGGCTATAACTTATTTGAGGAAGAGACAACAGAATTGAGGAATAATCAAGATATTGCATGAGTGGAATATGAAAGTGAAAGTTTTTCCGTTTCTTGAAGTAATGTGGCGAAGTTACTCTAACGCCTTTACAAAAACCGTAAAAACTCAATGTTCTTGAGCCATATTTTAAAAGTTATTCAAAAATGCTTTCATACTGCTATCTATGAAAAGTATGCATGCGATCGTACTCGCCTGGATTACCCCATATACGAGTTAAAATTAAGGAATGACAGGTAAGAATCGAAGCTGATTGGGGAACAAATCCTTTGGATTTTCTCAATGCCCGAATATACCTTTCCTAATCTTAGATAACTACATTTGAAATAATGGACTCCCCAGAAATTTAGGTCTGGCCACGCCACTGGTAACTTGCCGAGATTTGTTGTAGTTGGAGTTGAAAGTAGAAATAAATTCAACTTTTTAGTGCAAATTACTCTTTTGAAAAATGATTTGCATACGTGGTCTAGAATGCTATTTTTCGCATTTCGCTGATGCTAAATTAAGGTAATCCTTGAACGTAATAACAAAAAAATCCCTTCACGCATGATTTCGTATGTCAATTAAGTTTTGCATTGCTGAAAGCAATTAAGTTAACCATTACAAGGTTAGAAACGGTCACGTTATTCATGACGGTAAAATGTCATAGAGTGACTTGAAAACAAGGTCGTCTAAAAGTGATCTAACACACAACGTTTTGTTTCTATGGATAATATACTGCACTTATCACTAAGGTAGCGCGCATAGATGGGCTTTACCACGCCCTCCTCAACGTGAACCATTGCTTCTTGACATTAAAACCTACAAACGCCAAGTAAAACCCTTCATCTCGCCTATCAAAATTTCATTAACCGAGAAAACGAGAAAAAGTTTTATTTGAGTTTTTTTGTGGAAGATCGAGCAATCGGATTAAAGTTCCCAATGAAAGTTACAAAATGACATGACAGAAAAGATCTCGTAAGTGATCATGGCTATTAATGGTTCGGTAAATTCATCATATGGCAAATTGTTCACTCAAACATTTTCATATTCACATTACATCAGACCTGTCATCCTCCAAAACAAAAATCCACGGAGGATTTTGTATCACCAAGTCCCCTAGAAGGTTTCTTGAGGATATGAAGTGGCACATTCCACAACATCCAGATGCCCTATGTAATACCCGAAAAAACTTTACAAAAGCGGTGGCTATTTACCATACAGTTTCCCTAAACCTTAAGCTTTTAAAACCCTTGAAAACATATGCGAAAATTTAGTTAATGTCAACCAGTCATGGAAGACAAAAAAATCTTCATGGTTAATTCACTTTAGGTCAGAAAACTTCACACATTTGAACCCTTAGCACACGCAACATTTCTTCTTATAGGAAACTGTGAATTCCGACATAAGTGTTTATTTCGCTTACGAAATTTTTCCATTTCATTTGTGAAGCCACTACTCGCTCAGGTGAAATACCTGATCTCTATGTGAAATTACCAGAAAAATATTCCAAAGGGTTGGCGCGATACAAGGTCTTTGAACTCTTTATCATAAGAATAATCTTTAAAGTGGGTGCAACGTTAGGCTTTTTGTATATTTAGGATCTTTTAGACATTCAGATGAAAATTGCTTAATATTTTCTTTAGTTAAAGTTTCATTTTGATAGTTTCTTCCCCTACTAAAGTTGGCGATTTTTACGGTTTTCGAAAAATGTATGGGAGAAAAAAACTGGTAACTACCCAGTGGAAGTGATGTCAACCCAGGGACGCGCAAAAATATTACAAAGTAAGACGAAGTTTCGTAATTTGAAGGAATTTTTGGCATACAGGACTGTCTGGATTGACCAAAACCTGGTGGAATATTATTGAAAATAATTCTTCTCCCCAATATCAGTGGTGGCCGGGAAAAATGATTTGAAATTACTTTTATTCGGGGTTATTGGCTTCAGCACTTCAGGTGCCATGAAAACGAAAACCAGGTGTACATGTCCCACACGTTTTGGAAAAAGAGCTTTAGATATCTGTTCTGACTACGTCAATGGTATTTGAACCTCACCGACTTTCACAAGACAATTAATGCACGCGCGGAGGAGAATACGAACTATGTCGTTTTGAGGTAGACATTTGTTTCTGTTTGAGTTTGGTGTGTAATACAATCTTTGTTATTTTACAACGTTAAGAGATCCGTATGAAGCCTTGAGAAAGTAAATTATTCGGAAAATTGATGCGCTAAATATGGAATGTTTTTCCCAACGAAACTACAGAAGCTTGGAATAAAATAAGTCAGACCTTGTTAATTTTCTTTTAGTTCATTTAGTCTAAGTAGTTCTAGTAACATTCTTAGCCACCGTAGTGAGCCACCAAGCCATAGGCCAAACATGAATAGTTGTCATAGCATTCAAGCAACAGAATACATTGACAGTAAAAATCATAACGCAAACATGAACAAAAAGTGCTAAATATGACCAAGTGCGCAGTAGAATTTGTAATAATTATTATATTGATTGCTGATTGTCGTCGACAAGTCACGTATATTAGTACTTAGAGGTTAATCTGCATAGCCGAGGAGTTAGTCATGCTTTGAGAACGGTATAAATTAATCGCTATAGGAACTGATGCATTCCATTTCAACGGAGCTTGTTTTTTAGCGATGAATTGCAAACTGCTTATTTACCGAAACAAAATAGTGGTGCTCCGTTTCTACACAACACCGGCCTTACTCCATGCTTTGGGGTATAACAATTTGGACAATGAAAGAAATATAGCCGAAGTTGTTTCATATACGAAGGGGTCACGGAGATCTGTCGACCTTGTTTTAACTAATATACCGACATTTCAAGCAAAAGGCAACGAATACCAATACCAAAGTTACTGTAGACGGACTGAAGAAAGAAGGTACACAATTGCGCATCCCAGAGATGCAACAATTATGGCTTGGCCCAAGTTTTCAAATCGTCAAATTTAGCAGCGGAAAAAGGCATCAAAACAAAACGTTAGCCAAATACAATATTAAGCAATTTTCATCAGGATATCTTAAAGATTCCAAATATACAAAAAGCCCAATCATGAGCTAGTTACTTTAAAGTTTACGTTCAGTTTAGTGCAACTTACCTGGTGATAGGTTTAAAGCAATTTTGACTTGGTAACCAGCGTCTTGAGAGTCGTTGAAGTTTGGTGAAAGGATTGTTACGATCCTTTGGCATCGATCTTCTATGATTTGTGCCATCTGGTTTAACTTACAGTTGCCAGGTACATAATCGCGATAATCGATACAAATTTTCAGATTATAAGGCGGTCCTTCCAGTTTCTGGAGTATTTGGCTTGCGAATTCCCGGTCTTCTTTCGCATAACAAATGAAACCATCATAGATTTCGTCAGAAACTAAAGGAAAAGGAAAAAGTTTAGTATCGCATATGATCACTGCTTTCCCACACAGTGAACACGAGGCTAAGTGTCTCATATCCTATACTCGAGGCACTTCTGCACTTATACAACCAAACTGGATCGTTTTCACATTTCAGCCCTCTCTTTTTTAAATTTTAACTCCCTTGTATGACTCAAACGGTTGAGACAACTGCACCTATAGGAGATATGGCTCACAAAGTGCTGGTGCGAAAGCGTTTCCCGGGATCAAAGTCTGGTGAAACAACACAATGATTATGCTTGCAGTTGTATCTAATGTACAGTAATACTCGTTTCCTGGTACATGCGGATAAATCACATTTTTGTAGCAGCCCAGAAAGTTGCTGTGGCTAAAACCGCCACTAAACGTCACTCGCATGTGTGGGCTGCAAATTCATAGCACAGAATAAAAATAGGCATACGGTGTGTGCATGTATCCACTGACTGAGTTGTTGATGACAAATAATATTAAGAAATACAGGTACCAAAATGGATTACAATGAACTGAAAAAAAATTATTCTTTTGGTATGGTAACGCTCTGGGTCATTAAATGCCGGTGACCTTTCGCGCAAATGGTGTCTTGCAAGTGTGATCAGCGCAGACACAATAGCTCCGTTGATATACACACGTAACGATAATCTGGCACTCAATATGCGTGGCTGCGCGGCCAATAAAAGAGTCGCATGTTGTAGAGACTGAAATATTGGACCAGGGCAGATCTGTTAAAGCAGACGAAGATGACGAATTAGTCGACTCCACAAACGTCTTTAGTGCGCAATATTCGAGGTCATCTAAGCCGCGTTTCTTTTCTTATTTTGAAAACTTTGGTCTGGACAACCTCTTTCCGCTTGGTGAAATAATCAACAACAGCGCTGTTTGGCGTCGTATTTCAAGCTTCGAATCAAATACGACGCATTAAATTCGACGCCTGAACTGAAGCTTGTCACTTCCATCGAATTTTCGTAGCAATAAATGCAACGGAACGTCAGCTTCTGAACTAAGCCTAAGACTTATTTTGTGTCAAAAAAATTCACAAAACGTTCTCCTCTCTCCGACGTCGAACGTACGACGGCGCGTTCCACTCGAAATTTGCAACCTTTCCTTTACGTTGGGTAACTTCTTCGTTCATACCCGTAACTTATTCGGCTACCACGTGATTGCCACAAACTCAGCTAGCCAGCCATCCACACCAAGTCGCCTGCATAGTGCCGCTTTGATCTTCTATAGGAAGGTCAGCGGACACAAAAAGGAAAACTTTGTGCTTTATGAAAGCGTACATGGAACGAAAACTAAGTTTTACATTAATTGAACAATATCTTAAAATGTCGTTGACTACACCTCCACACTTTACTCTGTTCTTGAAATATTCCGTTCAAAAGATATGGCATTGAAATACCGTAGTTTACAACGGAAAAGCCTTGAAACAGTATTTTCATTCATTGGTAAATTCATTTTATCTTTCTTATTTTTCAAAAGCAAAACTTGGCACTTAGATTCAAACTATGATAGCAACTTTTACAATCCCAGAAAACACAGTTGTCAAGGTTCCACATGAGTTTCCAGCAACTTCTCACGAAAAATAAAAAAAAACTATTTCTGTCATTTCGAGCAAGATATATTTCATATTAAAGGTATGTGTGATACATGATACATAACATGCTGAAATGATACAAAAACGAATAAATTTCACTGACGACGTAAGAACAAAGAACTCGTTTTTTTAATGCGAGAGAACCTGGAAACTATCTTATTTCCATGGCAACAATGTTTCCACATGATCCAGCGTTGAGAAAGGCCTAAGATATGGCAATAGCCGCCCAACTTTCTGTCGTTTCTACTCTTTCCGATCTATTTTTAAACATAATAGTTTGAAACAAAGTAGTATGACCGGTACTCAAGATGTTCTTACTTTTCTCGAGGTTACACTCACTGTTTTTTAACTACTTGGGTATTTCCCAAAGAGTTTGGTTTCAAATGATGTTACTTGGGAACATGATTGAATCTTACACAATTTTGAATATAATACTATCGAGGGTGACAGCTATTAAGGCAAGCAGGGGGAAGTTTGTTAATCGTTTGATGTCCGGGGGCTACTCGGTTCTTCTTGCCAGCGTTAAACAAAATAAATAAAGCAGTTATAACGGTATTAAAAACATAAGCAGATGGTGAAGTAGACCACTGTTAACGCCTTAACGGGTCTGTGGTATGTATGACACAATAATGCTATTTCTTTCGAATACCAAAAAATGGATTTTATACATATCATAACCCTTCTCACTTCTTACTTATATTATAAATTCGTACCTGTTAAAATCTCAAGCTCAAGTGAAAGCCTTCTTTCCACTGGTCGTTTCTGTCTTTTTTCCAAGGCTAAGGAAATCAAAAAACGCCGTAAGCGCGGCTTCTTCTAAAACACGTCACCAACAAGGTCAAAAAAAGTTCAAAACCCCAAAAGGTTTTTAAAAATACCCAAAATTCAATAAAATCACTACGCACGAGTGCCGGACCATATTTAGTTAGCAATGCCCAATTAAATTTTACCTTAGGGAGCCACCTTATTATAATGCGAACGATACTTTGACTTTAAACAGTGAAGTTAGCCCATACCTCTTCTTTCATATTCACTTGGGAAAGGTGTTTCGTCTACAGGAATAAAAAGCAATTTTAATGTCGAAGACTCCAAAGCCATTGGTAATCATATTACAGCTAAGGGAGACGTTGCTTCGCTCGCCTCAGGATGCAGTGGCATAGGAAGCGGGGGGGGGTGCGTGGGGCACATGCCCCCAACAATAGAAGGGTGGGCGGCCTCCCCCAATACTTACGGTAGCCGCTGTTTTGTATAATGTACCTGATTAAGGATGGACCAAAACAATCAGCTGTGAAGTGAATATTTGTAATTATTAGGATTGAAATTAGTGAGTCTGTTTTAGGTTGTATATTAGTCTTGCTACTTTTGACAAATATAATTATAGCATGATACAGTGGTGTAGGACACTAAAACGTTTAACATGTGTCTATATTAAACTCTATTTAAAAACTAGGTTAAAGTAAAGAAAACATCGTGTTATAATAATAGCGGCTTAGTTATAACAAAGCCTTAGACACTTTATCCTATTCTATGACACCTTGTACATAATTAGTTTTGATTGTTGTGTTGACTAATGACTATAAGCTTTAGTCTTATTAATTAATTTGGATATGGTAGGCATTTTGGAAAACCAGGTCAGGGTTACTATTATACAGCATTAACTTTGACCATTCACCATCATCGGTTAATATAAACACTCAAAAATTGATTCTGTTGGGGAAAGTGAAACAACAGTTGAAAATCACTTCCTGATGTCATGTACAAACGATGAGATAAAATATTTTATTATATTACTATAAACGTTTGGTGTGTTACTGTTTATCTTTATTTTTCTGTTAAAACGACCCTCCAAATGCAGGAAATAGTGTTTCAGAGCATCAGAAAATAATAATTTTCCGTGGGAGCATGGCCCCGGACCTCCTAGACGTTCCTCGCGCCTTCGGCGCTCGGTCGTGTCTCCCCAATGATTGGTTGCTTCCTACGCCTCTGGAATGACATGACACAACGGCATAGCATTTAGTTAAACCTGAGCAGTTAATAAGGTTTAGCAGTGGGACTACCAATCATAGTTAGTATTTTCCTAGCACAAAAACCTGGATAAAGATAAAGTTAATACAATCAAAAGAACGAGACGTTTGAGTTTCCGTATTCATTTCGAGAGTTTTGATTCATGAGCCATGTTCTTGCCTAACTGGCGATACCAAAATACTACGTGAAATGGATTTGACGCAGACTCTTCCCACACACGTTATCAAACCCAAAAATCGAACCCACGAGTTCAGTATTCACATTGTGGTAATGTCGATGAAGAGAAGGGCATGTTAAACTAACATTTCAATATTATTTAAACAAACACATTTGGCATTTACACTCGATCACTTGAAATAGGGTTTACATTTGGTGAAGAAAATCTTCGAGTGTCAGAATCTTGTAATTTGAGCTCTCGACAAAGGCCTTCGTTGCTCATTCTCCAGAGTGCTGCACTAGATTCGCAGGGTCACGGGTTCAATTCCCAGCCGGAGGATCTGAAGTTGCAATTTTTGCAGCTGGTCCCGGTTGGATCTTTAAATATACGATTTTGACACTCGAAAGTTGTCTTTACCAAATATAAACTCCATCTTATGTGTTCGAGTGTAAATGCCAAATATTCTTTTAACAGAAACCATAACCAGCCGACAATTTCAAAAATTAAAGATGGTCCAACAAGAAGACGTTTTTCGGATTATGTTTTGTTCTTCAGTTCTTTTGACAGGTTTGTTGTTTACCGCGACATAACCTTGAATGTAAATGCCGATTTCCAGTGGGTGTAAAAAGTTGCGCGGCGACAATTCTACTGTGAAAAAGTTGACTTGAAGTCAACTTTTCCGCTCGACATTTTGCGTCAGCCAATATCAACCAATCAACTCGAAGAACGACATCGCCCGCACGACTTTTTACACCCATTGGAAATCGGCTTTAACAAAACTAAGCGCACGTGGTTGTAAACGGTTTGTGAGCGATTTTTGTCCTCGTCTTAAAGCTGAAAATCAGATCCAGTGCCATCATAAACTCCTATTTCAAGACAAATCTGGCATTTCAAAGACAACTAGTACCGAAAAAAAAAAAGTAATTTTGAATTGTAAATATCCATCATCGTGGATCTTTATGTTTGCTGGGTTGTACTTCAATTTTTGAAAGATTTTTGGGGTGCCGTATAAGATATCCCTGTAGGGCTTGTCGGCGGAAATTAATTTATCGACCCCAAGGATACCCGACGCAAATTTTCATGCCTCTAAAAGTAGTGTATCGAAAAACTACAGTAAGTCACCTCACCACCAGTTCCTAATCTGACTAGCTGGTATAATTCGATGTAGTATAAAATTTCCCCTCTTTACAGTAAATAAGTCATGACACAAGTATTCGTAAAATTAGGGTTTAACTTCACTTGCTCTTTTGAAATCTACAAATTGCCCTCGCTGCTTCAGGATTCAGGCAACTTTGAAAACGCGTGTCAAATTAAACTATAATCTTACTCTACCCTATACCATTACTTATCCTAATCTTCACGCACATACAGTACCTATGAAGGGTTGAAGATCTTCGACTACATCATGTCTCCCTAACTTTTTCAGGAAAGAAATAAGTTTTTTGATAGTAGCGTCTGGATTTCTCTCCCACTGCCTTACGACCGATATGACAGGATCGAAGTCACATTCCTGTATATTCAAAATTTCTTCCCAAGTAAATCCCATCAAATCAGCCAGGTTCTTCCAATCCTTCATGAAAGAGCGTGGTCTCATCAACATCGACAACCGTTGATGAGCGGCGATTCTCATATGAATCACCATCTTCTCTTCACTTGATATTTGTGTTATCACTGGCCCATCACTGGCCATATTTAAATACTCAAGTAGCCTCCGATTGATCAGTCGTGTCTAAATTGGAAATTAAAGTAAACTTTTTGTTAGAATTGGAAATCTACCTTTATATAATTTTCTAACGCTTCCAACAGCTTTTCAAGTTCAAACGTCGAAGGCTGTTTACTGGATAATAGCTGAATTTTACCTTTGCAAAATAATTTCACCTTTATAAAATAATGTTAAGTATTTCACAGAGAAAAAGTAATGAACGGGAGTTATTGCACACAACTAAGTGTGTAATTAGGTTTAATATGATACAAGTTGAGTACATGCGACAAACACGAGGAAAGCATTAAACCGAAAGTTCAAACGCCGAGAGAGTTCCAGAGCTCCAATTTCACGGTATCTTGTAAATCGTTAATAAGTAGTTTGCATTCTATGGTCTCAAAAAATTCGTTTATGTAACCCGATATGGTATTATAGTAAAAATTCACTTCGAGATAATTTGAACAAGAAAAAAAAAAAATTGCTTGCAAGGATGCAATTAAATCTCAGCAAATGCTGTTTATTTTTTCTGCTTTTAGATTGATTGCGTTTCGAACAATTGGAAAATGCAAATTTAACTCTAAAAAGACTTCGTAATTTCTATTTCAGAATCATCATCAGGGTAACAAGGCTAAGTAAAAAACAGTAAATTAGAAATCCGTCTACAGTCTTGGATAGTAAATTTTGTAATTTGGCTAGTGAAATTTCTGTCTGCTAACTCGTGTGGTTAATTGTCCCAAAAGTTAAATTCCAGCCCTGCGTTCGAAAAAAGTGGCCAAGTTGTTTTAAGCGTTCTTCGCGGTATTTGATCGAAGACTCAAACGCACTAAGAAGTATTCGACGTATTATAGTTACGAGACGTATAGTACTTGATAAGTGGTCTGCCGAAATGCATCGTGCTTTTTTCTAATTTTTTAGGCTTACTCTTTACGTAGAATTGGGCTCAAGGCTTCCAAAGAACTCTCTCTTTTTACTTAGATCTTTCAGCACATACACACTGATAACTTTCTCACTCTGTCAAATAAATAATTAATTAGCGTCTTTTTGCTGTAAATAGATCTAGCTCTTCTTAACGATGACGTCAACAGTATCCACACCTTTATAAATAGACCTAGGCAATGTTTATGTACCAGTCTGTCTGACGATGTCTATGAAATAAAGACGAAATACCACGCAAATACCATAATTGTCTTGATTTTACTCAAATCTTGAGTTTTCAAGATGACTTTGATATTCGGAGTCTGTTTTACCTTATATTTCTTCAAATTGTCGGCTGGCGCTGGATTATGGTAGAATTTTACCTCTTCAAGTTTCATACAGTTCTTTCAAGAACTAAACGATCCAACAGTCTTTGGTAACTGTGTATACCTCTTTAGTGCGTATATTCCTCTTCATTTTCTCTTACTTTATCTTAAATTACCAATCACCATGGTATCAACGTATTTAAAAACTGTGTTTAAATTTGTTACCACGACAAAATCGCTGTTTTATTAATTTCTATTGTCTACAATTACCAAACTAAAACCAAAACAACAGCGAGGCATCAGCTCATTCTATTTCAGCGTGCGTCCGTCAGGATATTGATTGACTCATCAACTCCTTCGTAACCTTAAACAATTTAAATACTAAAGTATTAACAAAGCGACCAACTATTAAAACCAACTTGCTGCCGCAAGGCAACTCACGATCTTCAAGAATGCCTAACTTTGTACGATTCGTCCAAATTACCAATGAAATTTATACTATACTTGATACCATACTCGAAAGGATTTGTGAAAATCCTTCGGACTGTTGCACTTGGGACTTCCACAAAATGTTCCCTCGGCCGCAGGGAAATTTAATCGCTAATTTCCCGAAAAGTCATGGTATCGCTTTGTAATACAATAATCGGAGAGGAAAACTTGAGAGGGAGATTGCAAAAATGACATTACGATGCGTACTGTGTATGCGCGAAATGGGATGTGATCCCACATGGATTACAGATGGAGAACTAATGTACGTAACTAATGCACTTTCGAAACATCTCTTAGCCTGACAACACATGGTGCAAAAGGGTAGCAAGGGTCGATGCTTTTGACCACGTTTCACAGCTTGCGCCTCAAATGCTTAGGTCATGCATGTTAATGAAGGAAATTTAGATGACACAAAATCCTTTCAATGTCATTCCTGAGGAAGATTTAGTAGAAGAAACATTTACAAAAGGAGAAACGTGTTATTCATGTGGAAAATTTAGAATAAGAAACATTTACAGTAGAACAAAATTGAGAGGGAGGATTATTCTGGACATGGGTGTTCAGTTCAGTCTTCCAAGATTTATTGGTGGGGACTATTCTTAAAATGATCCCCCCCTCATTAACAACCATGAGGGAAACCAAGAAGACAAAGGATCCGAAGTTATCGAGGCAAAGGCTGTAAAACGAAGTTCTCATAGTCATTAATACTTCATAAAGCAAAAACAAAAGAAATACATAACTAATCAGTATTTAGAAATCGGAGGAAGATTACAGCTAAATTTTGCCAACTTTCGGCTGAATTTTCGCCTAAAATACTGGTTTGTTCGAGAAGTAATTTCATACACTTGTTAAGAGTTCTTCCTCCGATTTCTAAATACCTCGAAATTCGTTAAAAAAGCTCGGCTTCGCCTCGTTTTCAAACTCGTTTCTCTGCATTTAGAAATTGGAGGAAGAACACCAACTCGTGTTTGAAATATTACTTAGTATACAAAAGGGGAATTTTCTTCTTGAATGAGCTATGAGTGAAGTTCGACGTTTAAACCCCATTGGAGAGTACAGGAATCCGAAGATCACGGTATTACCTTTCTAATGATACTTTCTCGAAGATTTAAATGTCAATGATCTAGCCTGTAGAATCAGTGATGTCATTCGCAAATAATAAAGAAAAAATTTAAACAACATAGTTCATTGGTCGATGAAAGAAAATATGGAGCGTCGATTTTTTGGTTTCATGGGCACTTCCAAGCAATTATGGAGAAAGTTAGTGTTTCCTTTGCATTAACATCAAGAAACGTAGTTGGAAATGTAACTGCACAATTCTTGCACCTACTGTAGCGTATTTAACTGTTTGTTAACTTGGAGAGTTGGAGGTAATTTGATATTTATGGATGAAATAATTGCGAGAGGATATTCAACAAAATGCTTTTTATTGGGGTTCTCTAGGCAGCGTTGCAGCGAAAATTTGTGTCCTGAAAACTTAGGCTTTACAAATATTTCCTCCATTCAAATAACAAGCAAGAAAAGCAGTGTACCCAAACTGTAATTTCATGCTTTATCCTTTAGATCTGACTACATGTACATTTTTTGCCTATAAGCAATTTGCCTCAGCATGTAGTACACGGGGAAGCGTTCCATAGCGTTGAAAAAACCCAGAACCACAGCATTTTTGCACCAAAAATTACACATCTCCAAGTGAAATACAGGCATGTCAATAGACCAATAGTGTTGTTTTAATCTTTAACTGATCAGATATTTATGATCCCACAGAGAAACCAACATTATAGGAACATCTAATTCTGAGGTCCACAACATTTGGTGCCTCAATCAAACCATTCAAGCATTCTCTCTTTGAAGAGCAAAGATATCTAGTAACACAAATCAGTAATTCATTGCAACTGAGTTGAAAACGTACACAGAGCAAATTCTGAGTCACAGTTTCTTTTGGCAGGGCAGGGGGTGCATTTGCCCTTTCTCAAAAATTTTCTTATAAATATATGTATTTTACATAGATAAAATATAGTGACAAGAATCTCTGTATCGGATTATTGAATCATAATGTACTAAAAAGACATCTTAATGTACCAATGAATTAGTGCTAAGAACTGTTAACTTTACTTCAGAAATGGAATTGTCCTCCCTAGCTAAAATTTCTAAAAGAAACCTGTTCAGGTAGGTAGTTTTGGGCTTATTTAGATAAAAACATTTAAAAGAAAGTGAAACTTAAAATTATGGTTACAATGCAAGTTTCATCAGTCAATGATTCCATTAAATCTTCTGTATGGATAATCTTATTCTGATCAACATCACTATCACCAATCTTTTGTATTCTCTTCAAAAACTCATAAAGAATTTATGTGGAAAACACAAAGGAAAATCATAACTGTCATGTGTCTTTAAATGTAATGAAAACATGCTTACTTATCTTCTCAATTGTTTTCACTTGGAAGACAAATTTTCAAACTTTCTTTGCAAATTAGCTCATAAAGGGGGTTGTTTTTGAAGACATTTATAAAATGTGCAGCATGTGCTTTATCTGATCTAAAACACTTATCTACTATCTTGTGTTTTAAATCCAATAAAGAACTCCTGCTTAGTTTTTAAATGTTTCTTGAACATTCTTGAAGCTAAGATGGCCTTCCATATGAATAGCTGGCTAGAGTCCTGGTAGTGTAGATACTGTCAGAGCTCTGGCTATAATCCTGGTGTCAGCCAGAGTCTCAGGAATAAGTGTGGTGTTTTTAACTGCATATACATGACTAATAAGCACAAAATGCACTCACAAAATGTTGAAAAACATTTGCATGGTACTATACATTTTTCATGTTATCCATTTAAGTTTTTTCTGTTACTTGTTTGTAACCAGGACACCACTGTGGCTTTAACTCAAAATTTCTGACCAAGAAATAATAGTGCAAATGTTTGAACCTGGGAAAATGAGTATATGCTGATGAAAGTTGATCATCCAGTTCAGTACAGTATTGAAAAGTCCACAATTAAGTTTCTAGAACACATATTACAAATTTAGTGTTGAAAATTACAACCATCAACAAAATGAATGAGCACTGCAAGTCATGAGATATGCATTACCTAAATATCCACACAATATTAGATTTTAAATTTGGATATTGGATGTAACTAGCTTAGTATCCAGAGGGAATACCTGTAAAAGTTCAAAATTGGGACAGTGGACAATTCTCAAGCAGCCAACCCAATTGATCAATTTTGTCCTTCATGGATGCTGAAACTTGCATGTGAGCTTCCTAAAGAAAATTGAGTAAATTATGAACATTATTCCTGAATCTTTAAAAAAAAAGAATTATCAAACTTTTTGACTACTAAATAGCTCCGGAAAGCACTTTTGTTTCATGCTTCTGACCCAACATTTTTACAGCATAGAACATGTTATAGTTGCAATATAAACAAAATTAAATGAAAAACTTTCTGAGTCTCCGACAGGAATCAAACCTGTAACCTGATCACCAGTGGGATGCTGAGCAGAATAGCTTGAGAACATGTGTATAAAACATCATATATCTACTAAGCTACCAAATTTAATAAAAATTAAATGAAGTTAACAGTCTGAAATATAAAAAAGTTAAGATAACTAATGAAAACCCCAGATTAAAACACCACAAGTAATAACCAATAATGGAGGAGAAAGCATCAGCAGGAATATAAAAGGTTTATAAAAAACATGGGGAAACAAAACATTACTGAAAGTTTAGTAATGTTGAATTGTATTCACACTAATTTGAATTTATATAAATTGATATCAAAAGTTCAGCAACATGTTTGTCAAAACAAGAATGACTTCAATTTATATCATCGATACCAAAAAATTGAATACATGTAAGTTTACTTTGAGTTATTTTGCATATTTTGAATGCTATTTATTGCAATATCAGGTATCCGGAAATGGAAAACTAGATTTCAGTGAGGGGAAACCAATTTCTGCAATCTCACAACTTGAACTGGATACTGTTGAAAATTTCAAATTTCATTCCTGCACTGACCAGGAGTTAAGTATGGTGGGCAGGTATGGATACTGATCAAAAAGAGTCAAGAGGTATTGACTTGTTTCACCTCCTACTTTTGAGATGAATGGCAAGGACAAAAAAAATTTCTTATTTCAGTATAAGTATCAGATTTCTGCATTTTGTGATTGACAATAAGCACACTTTGCTGCATTTTAGTCTGCTAGTATCAAGACATGCTTATGAACTTATATTGACTATCAGTATTATAGATAGAAGTTAACATAATACACTAAACACATCTTTAACTTGTTAAGGGGCAGGGCTCATCCATGTAAAGAGTAAAATTGTCTGCCATTAGCCACAGTAAAAAACTGAAGTGTGGCCTCACCCCTTAATGGGTTACTACAGTATATAACTGCATACTGTGTGTTTAAAAACTACTTGATGTTGGCGCCTTTGGTGTTTGAGTCCTCATAAATATCATGCTGCCATCACAATCTTCCCAGCAAGCATCTCCTAAGAATCTTAAAGCTCTGGTGGAAATATCATTTTGTCCTTTTAGGAAAACAACAGCATTTTTGACAATTTTGGACTTTGGAAAAATATTCAAACAGTTTTGAGAGCAGCTGCACCTCTTTTGGCAAACTATTGTCATACAAAGATGTTTGCTATGAGCAAACTGCCAGCAAAAACTCAAAAAGTCAAAGCAGACTAAAAAATCACAGATGTTGACTGCTGGATGATTATTTATTAAGTGGAATATGATACAATTTAGAGTGCAAGAAGTACAACCACCCAGCAGAAGATTTAACTAGCATAGTCAAAGTCACTTTTTATAAATTTTCATGAGTTTCAGTTCGGGTAATCTTTTCCAGAAAAATGACTAGTTACCTTAACAATTACACAAAAAGGTAAGAATTACTTGTTACTAGATACATGTATGGAGGTAAATCACACAACTGGTTGGTGTGAGGTAAACAGAGTATACACCTGGCAAAATATTATACCAAGTGAAACTAGATATTTACTTAATAGCGTCTGAGTAAGAAGTTTTTCCACCTTATAGTGACTTCCTGTACACTATATTTTTGGCTATGGCTTCTTGTAAACCGTACTTCTAGCCTGGCTTCTTGTCACGCTTGTCTTGCAGTTTGATTCATTTCAACTGCAATTTCAATGCATCGTACAACGCCATGATGTTAAAAAAACAAAACAAAAACTTATGGTCGTCCTATGGCTTCTACTTTGAAATTAGTTATGGCCGTTTCGTCTACTAGTTTCGCACGACCCATCTTTCTAGCATAACCATCCATTATTAAAATACGCTACATTGAACCGTAATAAAAGACGCCTAACTACACTAAGGTTAAAGTAACATCTTCAGCACTTAGTTCAGCTTCATAATCACCCTCACAGCTACGGTATTTTCATTAAGATTTTTAGATACGCCTTGAACCAAAACTACTTCGGGGTAAATGTCAGGGTGAATCATTAAAATTTGCAAGAAATACGTATACCTTTATTATTATGAACAGTGAAGGAAAAGTACCTTACGAACTAGAAGTTTCTCCACTCAATCCGATCCACCTTGTGATACATTGCGGGTTATCAAATCGAAACTAGTTCATCCCCTGGGAGAGGGCTTGATGTCGACGCGCGTGGCGTCCATTTACACGCGTGATGAACAGGATAAAAATAAACTTTCGAAGCGAGTTTCTGTGATGTGTCAATCTGTTAGTAAAATTTCAGAACCATCCTCGGAGATGTAGTTGAACAGAAATTTTTCATATAGCTCAACTGGTAGAGCGAAGGTGCAAGTTCAAATCCTGCTCGAGTCAACATTTTCTAATTGACTTCGGCAGTGTCAGATTATCACGAAAAATTTCTGTTCTGTTAGTACATATCTATGTGATAAAGTGCGAGATTGTTTGATGTTTGAGAAGACGTGAGAGCTTGGATATATTGAGCTTGAAGTATCGAGCTTGAAGATCGTTCATCTACCTCAATATATCCAAGCTCTCTCGTCTTCTCAAACATCAAACTACCTCAATCATTATTAATATATAGTGGCTTCCGCTTAGGTCGCACATATATATCGAATTTGCACCTTAGCTCACCATCTGAGTCTCGGTAGCTCAATGGTTAGAGCGTCTCACCGGTCATCAGAAGGTTGCGGGTTCGATCCCTGTCTGGGGCTCAGAAATCATTTTCTGAGTATCGAGCTTGAAGATCGTTCATCTACCTCAATATATCCAAGCTCTCACGTCTTCTCAAACATCAAACTACCTCAATCATTATTACTAGAAATACGTGCACGCAACAACCCCTCGCCCACCCTTCCAATGTATCTCTCGAGAATTCAAGTAACAATGATAATTTTTCAAAATTCTTAAAAAGACAAGTCCTCCTGACTATAACTGGAAGAGGACATGCAATAAAAAAAAATCCACACAGAATTTGGCCGCAAACAAACAACAATCCAAACTGGAAAATAATTTATATTTAAACTGCTTATAGTCATATTTACGTTTAAAATTTCAACTCTGCTTTATTAAAACAAAAAGTTCGGTGAGAATAACGTTCAACGGCTTAACAAATGGTAAGATGTCCATCCTTACAATTAAATTATTAAATAACGAATGATAGGATCAATACCCTGAGTTATTTGCGGGTTTAAGGTAATTCGTGTCATTTTCCAATTAGACTTCTCACTCATTTTGTCTTAAAGAAAGATTGTTTTATTAGATGACCAGACTTTCCGTCTTAAAAGTGCAGCATTCTCATAGGTTATCAAACGGATACCGGCATTACGGACAGCTCATGATTGAATATTTTTCTGACATTTCTTTGACTTTAAAAATTGATAAATTATACGTTACCTCAAAGTTGGTTACAAATGTCTTTAAGATCTGCTATGATAAGGGTTTATGCTAAGTATTCATCCGGAAGTACAAGACTTTGGTGACAAAGATAAAACGAATTACGAAATCGACGAAGTAAACAAAGAAAACATGAACAAATTCTGCAGTTTTATCGCTGATCAAAAATCGGAAAATACAAAACATAAAACAAAATACGACAAGCAAACCTCGTGCAAGTTGTGTCGAAAGAAGAACGAGAAGGGGGAAGTAAAAGACGTACTTTTTCCAAGGCAAAACATCAATAAAAAAGAAAAATGGCGTATAAACCTGCAACTCGTTCGTATTTTCAACAAAGCATTCAGTGGCACCTCAACACAAAGGGTTCAACGGTAAATTTATACACAGACGACTTTAAACTTTCTTGAGAGGTTTTAAAATCCTGATGAAAGCATTAGCGATCGGATACGGTAAAGGTCATCATGCACAAATCACTCTTGAAGTGCGAAAGACTAAAGCGGACAACTGTTTTGCCGAAGGATAATTTGGTGACCAAAAGCAAGTAGCTTTGCAGCGAGTTACCTGGTGGCTGTTTACCTTGCATTTTTGTTTCGAGCCAAAAATACATCCTAACGTCTTCAATGGGGTGACATTTCATAGCGAAAAAAATCCTGAATGAGGCAATGAAATCTTTGTGTGGAAAGCGGAGAAAGCATCCAAAGACTGTCATGGCCTGGACAACTCTTCTGGATGACGAGTGTTCTATCCCACTTCTCAAACAATTGACCATGAACGCTGTCCGCTTAAATACTGCAAAATGTTCAAAAATAATCGTCGTACAGAGATGAATGAACCAGAATCTTCATTCTACTTTACCAATAAACACCAGCAAAATCCAGGCGGTAATATTTCGCACAAGAAGTCTCCCTTAGGGAAGAATGAAGTCGGGAAGCTACTTTTGAAAGCTGCTCAAAACAATTCCGTTCGCAGAACTTGTACTTCAAAGCTACTCGATTCAGACGTACCTGTGATTGTGCAGCTCAGGTAAATGGTTACCAGAACGTGAAAAGTCCCAAAATTTATGCTAATCGACATGTATTCAACTTCAACGAAGAATGTCGTTTTAATACACTCAGTCGCTTAGCAAATGTCCTGACAGCAAGCGAGTTCCCTTACGTCTTTTGTTCATATAAATCAGAAACAACCAAGACAAAGCGTTGCTGCAAAAAGTGAACAGTTGGCAAATGCATATTCCAAGGAGCTAACTTTGAGAACTGCTCTGTCAAGTCATAAATTGTCCAGTTACTGAGGTGGCGAAACCAGCCGCAGGCACCAAGAAAGCCATTTCCTTTGCCGGTCTTAAATCATTTACTGGCTTCAGTGTTCAAATAATGTAAACAACTTGCGAGAGATCCATACAAGAGAAAAAAGGACGAGACCAAATCGATTTGCTTCAATGCGGTACCTCAGTACGGTTTGTTCAACAACATACCAGTCCCCGAGCTTGCACACGGCATTTTTGAGTGACCGGAACCCATGGATATGGATATATATATATATATATATATATATATATAGAAAGATACATACACAAAGCGAAAATTTTTCTCCCTGTAAAGGGACTCCAGGCACGTCGAGATTAGTACCCTCGCACCGTGCTTCGCGCGGTGGGCGAGGGGAATATATAGTGGCTTCCGCTTAGGTCGCACATCAGGGACCGCGGAGCTGAGGGGGCTAGGAGGCTGTAGCCCCCCCAATATTTTCCGGACCGGAAGTTTGATCGGCTGCATTGGTGGCTAATTTAAAGTCAACAAACTTTTGTCTGACTCTCATTTGCTGCGTAATAATGCTTTGTTATTTGGATCCAGACCGTAGCAACGGAAAATTTCCAATAGCCTCTGATGTTCAAACTTATATTGACAAAAATGCAAGCAGGTCCTACAGTTTATTGCCAAGTTTCACTCTTCTCAGATGCGAGTAACTCAGAAGTATTTGAAACGAAGATTAAGTAATTCGTTTCATCTTCGTCAACAAAGTGTTGTACCTCCGGATGAATACTTAGCATAAATCTTCTTCATACCACTTCTAATAGACATTTTCAACCAACTTTGAGATAATATACAATTTATCAGTTTTCTTAAGACAAAAAATATGAAAACAAAATTTTCACTCATGAGCTGTCCGTGATGCTGATATCCGACCGGTAACTTTTGAGAATGATCCAATTTCCTGACAGAAAGCCTGGCTATCTAATAAAAAATCTTTCTTTAAAGCAAAACGAGTGAAAAGTTTCATTGGAAAACGACTTGAAATATCTTAAGATCGCAATTAATACAGGGTCTTGCTATGAACATCCATTGAGAAGCAGTAGAATTGTCAGAATGGATCTCTTACCATTTATTAAACCGTTAAAGGTTATTCTCAGCAAATGTTTTGTTTTAATAAAACAGAATAGAAATTTTAAACGTAAATATGACAAGCAGTTTAAATGTAAAATAATTTCCAGTTTGGGTTGTTAATATTTGTGGCCAAATATAGTGTTTTCTTTATTGCATTACCTCTTCCAGTTATAGTAAGGATGATTTGTCTTTTTGACAACTTTGAAAAATTATCAATATTCCTTGGATTCTCGAGAGATGTATTGGAAGGGTGGGCGAGGGTTTGTTGCGTAAACGTATTTCTAGTACGATATGTAATTGCAGAGAAAACATTCGTATTTTACTTGCCATCGATCGTTATAGTTTCATTCATTGATAAAGAGCGAAAATATAATACACGTCACAGTCTTGTCTCAAAAAATATAAGACTGGATTTGGCACATAACCATTTCAAGATTCAAATATGTGGGTGGAAGAATCTACCCATGACGTCAGCCCCCCCCCCCCTCCCCCCAAAAAAATAAAAATGCTCCGCGGTCCCTGCACATATATATCGAATTTGTACCTTAGCTCACCATCTGAGTCTCGGTAGCTCAATGGTTAGAGCGTCTAACCGGTCATCAGAAGGTTGCGGGTTCGATCCCCGTCTGGGGCTCAGAAATCATTTTCTGAGTATCAAGCTTGAAGATCGTTCATCTACCTCAATATATCCAAGCTCTCACGTCTTCTCAAACATCAAACTACCTCAATCATATTAATATATAGTGGCTTCCACTTAGGTCGCACATATATATCGAATTTGCACCTTAGCTCACCATCTGAGTCTCGGTAGCTCAATGGTTAGAGCGTCTAACCGGTCATCAGAAGGCTCCGGGTTCGATCTCTGTCTGGGGCTCAGAAATCATTTTCTGAGTATCGAGCTTGAAGATCGTTCATCTACCTCAAAGTGCGAGATTATCACGAGAATCCAGAAAGAGCTCTACTTAACGTATTTTCTTCATTAAGGTGGTAGTTAGACCTACATAATCCAAAATATTGTAATTATAAATTTCAAAAACACGAGAATACTTTTTAAAGACATGTTTCGGCAAGACTTATGCCATCTTCAGTTTACAGAGTGATGTTTGTATGGCTTTAAATAGGAATTACAGAATGAATAAATTAACTAATTACGGTGACGATATCCCAATATGATTAATTACAGTGACAGTATGTTGTGTAATGACTAAAATAGGCGGTATCAAATGATAATTATGAACAGAAGAAGGTGTTGATATGTTGAATTTGTGTGTTTTAATTCCGGTTTTCTATTTTGGATGTGAATAGCTTCTTTCAATTTGAGTGTGTAAGTGATTTTGGCCGAATCTAAAATTTTGAAGCAGTTTGGTGTGTAGTGGTTTTTACAATCGGTAGAGTTATTGAGGTGTTTAAAGACGTGAAAATTTCGATCAGTTAAGGTGTGCTCTTTAATCCGTGTTGAGAAATGGCGAGAGGTTTCACCAATGCAGCGGGAATTACATCCCTCACACGTAAATTAATAAACTACGAATGATTATAGAGCTGTGGGAATCGGGTCCTTGAAACTGGAAAAGGTTTTGATTTTGGAAGTAGAGAACACTAGTTTGATGCTAAGGTCCTTACAGATACGTTTACACAGTCGTCTTATTTTGGTTTGGGTAAGTCCGGAATAATTACCAACATAGAGAAGTTTGAGATAGTGTATATTGGTGTTTCCCGTGTTGTTGGAAACATTTTTATTAGAGTTTTGTCTGGGTGTCTTTAAATATTGTTTAATGATTTTGACAATAAAGTGAGAAGGAAAACAATTACTTTTGAAAATTTCTGACAGTTTGTTAAGATCTTTGTTAAAGACGGCGTTGGTATTGTTAATTTTGAATTTCCTATCAACGAGAGTGTGAATTAGGCCTGTTTTGTAGTTTAACGGTGTGAAACTGAAAAAAAAGTTGTTAAAAGTCCAGTACAAGTTTTTTGTGAAAGACAGAAGTGACAAAAAAAATCGTCGGACGAATTATCCACTACAACATCAGGAAAGGGGAGCCTACCATTTAATTGTTTTTCATGAGTGAATTTTATGTTGGGATGTTGAGCGTTGATGCAATCGAAGAATGACATTGTGTCGTGTTCGTTGTCAAATAAACAGAAAATGTCATCAACGTATATACGATAACTTAAAATTTTCGAATCTTTGTAGTTTTCAAGCCAGGACTTTTCATGATGTCCCATAAAAAGATTAGCTAAAATAGGAGGAAGAGGAGAACCCATAGCGACTCCGTCAATTTGGTCATAAATAAAATCATTAAACAAGAAATGGGATTGAGTAGTTGCAAACGAAAATAGCACTTTAAGATCAGTTCTGTTAATAGGAAAGTTAGGATTGTGTTTAAAAATGGTATTGATGGCGATGTTTATAGTTTCGTTGAGAGATATAATTCGTCCAACGGTTTTTGTCTATTAAGATCTGATCATAATATCATTATCACATTTCCGAAAGATGTTATAAAAGCAGAAAGAACAAATTTATTCTTTGGAGATGTACGAGACCATAGAAAACAAAATATGCTTAGAGATTTAGACTCTGTTGACTGGGCAAAAATACTAAACGATGATTTTTCCTCTGATGTGATGGCTACTCAGCTTTATGAAATTCTATGGCCTAAATTTGAGACGTGTTTTCCACTAATAAAAGTTCGATCATCATCGCGTGACCCGCCCTTTATGTCTCCGCTTGTTAAACATTTGTTAAAAAAGAGAAAGAAAGCAATGAGAAAGAATGATGAAGAGACTCTTATTAGTTTACAAGATCAAATTAGTCGTCTCATTTACTCCAATCAGGTCAATGCTATTAAAAATGAGAAAAATGGATTTAAGAGATGGTGGAGTAAAGTCAACAGTATGACTGGAAGAAAAGGAAAAACTTTACGGGTTAGTTCCATAATAGAGCCAAGTGTAATAAACACTTATTTTCAAGGTATAAATACTGACCCTAATTATTCTGCCCCCCAGTTGCTGTCGATTCATAAGGACACTAGAATTCCCTCACTTCCATTAGACATAGTGTATAACTTTTTGCGGAAATTGAAACGCACGACTTCAGGACCAGATGACCTACCGTACTGGTTTTGGAAGACGTATGCGGTGATCTTGACTCCTGTTATAACGAGAATATTTAATATTTCTTTGAAGAGTGGGAAGATTCCGAATGTTTATAAAAGAGCTAATGTGATACCCAGCCCAAAAGAAAACTCAATCAATTCCTGTACCCAACTTAGACCTATTTCATTAACAGATATTATTATGCGCCTGTTTGAGAAATGCGTGTATGAAAGTGAAGTTGCTGATGTAGTATATAATTATATGGGGACTGATCAGTTTGCTTATAAAAAAGGACACAATTCTACTATGGCCCTGATCAAACATCAACACATGTGGTTAAAAAGTCTTGATGAAGGTGCTAAATCAATTAGAGTAATCTCATTTGATTTTAGCAAGGCATTTGATAGTGTCCCACATGACATTTTATTTAATAAAATCAAGAAAATACCCATTAATCCATATATTATAAACTGGAGGATTGACTTTTTGAGCAACCGCAAACAGAGAGTGAAAGTAGATGGCGTCACATCCGAATTTTTAGACATTAATCGTGGTGTACCTCAGGGGACTGTACTCGGACCTGTAATGTTTTCTATAATGGTCAATGATATCAAGGCGGTAAATCCCTCCAATGATCTATCTAAATTTGCTGATGATATCACAATAATAGCACCAGTATATGATTATGAAGATTCAGCTGGGGATGAAGTGGAAAACATGAAACTATGGTCAAATGAAAATAGAATGTCTTTAAATATGGAGAAGACTTATGAAATGATTGTTCGCGGAAAAGTGTCTGCTCCTCTACCGGACCACATTCCATTCATAATACGAAAAGATTGCCTCAAAATACTGGGTGTTACAATCGAAGAAATACCAGGAAAATGGGACAAACACTTCGAAGAAATGATGAAAAAAGCTAGTAGCAGAATGTACATTCTAAGAGTTTGTAAACATTATGGGTTCTTTACCCAACAATTAGATCTTCTTTTCAATAGTCTTATAATCTCTCTTTTCACCTTTGCTGTTGAAATTTGGGGTAGAGCTTCTTATCATAAACACCTAAGTCAGATTGATAAGTTTGTCAATCGTGCCCATAGAAATGGGTATACTAGCAACCGATTGGATTTTAAAGCAATAATATTGAATAGAGACAAGATATTATGGACAAAAATTATAAATCAAGAAAAGAATGCTTTACACATTCTTTTACCTAACAAGATAAATCGACCTTTGAGACCGAGAGGTCATGATTTTGAACTACCTATTGTTAAAACTAAGAGGTTTAAAAACGCTTTTATAAATAGATGTCCTTTTAATTTTATATGAACCGTTTATATTTTTATATTTTATTACTTCGGTAATTTTATAATCGATGTAAATAATTCTGTAATATCTAATTGTAGCATTTTAACATGTAAACTCAGACGTTTGTTTTGAGTATTTCAATAAAGACTTATTTAAAGACTTATTTCAAATACGATTAGTTTCGGTGGCGGAACACAGCCGGCCCCGTGTTCGTCCTCGTTCTCGAAGCCGAACACTGTCTACTTGCGGAGTTTCGGCGCTTTCTTCAAGAAGTGCAAGCTTCGCTAGCGGTCGCACCATCGTTCCCATCTTGGTCTTCACCTCAGCTGCCTGGACAACTCCTGGCAGCTGAAATGAAGGTTCGGGAGTCCCAACAGGAAGTGATTGGGTGCAAAAGGCTTCCTCGTAAGCCAAGTGGGCGCTAACATGTGTCAGAGGACGGTCATTGACAAAGGATTCAACTTCTGTTACGACGGTCAAGAGGACTTCGTCGGTAAGCATCTGATTTTGGAGGATGGCGCACATGGCTCGTTTGCACGACCTCACAAGGCGTTCCCAAATTCTCCCAAAATGTGGGGCGAATGGGGGTTTGAAACACCATTCGATGGCTTTCTGCAACATCGAATCGTGGATTCGGTGATGATTCCATCGATCTAAGTAGATGCCTAACTCTATCTTGGCGTCCACGTTTGTACCATTATCTGAGTAGATATCCTGCAGTTTGACGCGTCTGGAGATCATCCTGCGCAGGGCCATGATGTAAGAATCAGTCTTCAGGGTATGTGCAACCTCGATGTGCACGGCACAGGTTACGAGGTACGTGAAACCCAACAGTATCGATTCTCGGCCTTTCGCAAGCTTTTTACCACAAAAGATCCGAAATACGCTACTCCGACATATGAGAAAGGTGGAGAATACGTGGTGAGCCGGACTATCGATAAATCGGCCATTATCGGTAGTTGAAGCTGTGCTCACTGTCGTCGACAGCACAGGCATCGATATGTGAGATGACAGATGGTCGTAAGGCAGTTACAGGGAGTGAGCAAAAAAAAGTGGCCGTGCTAAATAATTATGGTTAACGTAACATAATCATCACAAGATGAACAGACGTGGTTAAGAATGATCGTTTTAGGATGCATGCGTCTAAATAATTTTAAATATCATCTCAAATCTTAATTTTAATAACCAATTTTTGAAATTCACAAACGTTACGCAGTTTTTAATTATATTATAACTTACAAATTCCTGGTACATCCCTGATGTCCTTCATTTTGACTCTAACGAATTTGTTCGCACAATCGCCAATAAAGTTTATTTACAAACTACTACAAGCAACAACAGTAACCCAAGTACATACCTACTGTATGTACCATTCAATACCTAGCTGGTACTCTCTTCAATTTGATCACAGCTTTGCATAAACGAGGCATGTTAAGAGTCAATCGAGAAAATACGGTATTTTCTTTAATAAAATAAATAAAATACTGTAAAAACCTAATGAAATGAATGCGTTCTCTGACCAAGTACTTTTTTGTTACAAGCTTTCGGCCACCTGATCTGTGGCTATAACTGCCGAAGGCCACAAAAAAGTACTTGATCAGAGAACGTGTTCATTTCATTGTCTTTGCCTGACCGCACTTCGTCCATATTTTTACAGTAAGAACCTGTCGCTCGAGTTTCACGTTCGATGGAGGTCTGCAGACTAAAAATTAGCTATATACAAAGGCGTTTAAATAGTTTGTCGAAATTAGTTATTTCTGTTTACATGAATTATTCAGGTAATTGGTGGTCAACGGACGAACCACGGGTTGAGTTGGGGTTATGATAGCGATGCGGGGGAGTTTGAGTTCGCGTTTAGTCCAACCTCCATAACATTATACGATGTAGTTCTTCCTTTTAATATTAAATAAAAATCCTTATCGTGTGTATTGACAAACAAGCATACACATTTTGGTGCCGTGACCAGTTGAAAATGGAAGAACTACTCCGACTCCGAGCTTCACGAAAAGCCTATCGAGCACATGTCACAAAGATCTATAAGAAGATAAACTACTTCATGTCCCGATCACATTTTGATAAGATACAAATTTCCGCACTGGACAACTTGGCACAACAACTTCAAAAGAAGAAGGAAATTTCAAAGGATATTGACGAACAAATTGTGAAGAATATTAACGAGCCTGACGAACTCGAAAACAAAATTTTCGAAACCGGAGAAGTATACTGCACGATAACAGGCAAATTGAGCGAAATTCTAAAATTCATCGAGATACAACAATGGGAATACAGGCTACTTCTCATATAATCACGATAGCGATCGCGACCGCAGAGATTTGCGACGAGAGATCTACTATCCTTAGTCGGAAGACAGAAACTACACCATCTGCTGTTCATTATCAGAAAATATAGTATCATTAACCCCAACCTCAAACTCGTTAACGCAAAACGACATTCATTTTATTCAATCGGCATTCATTAACGCTTCTGTGGCATTCAACTACCATTTTTGCATAGAAAGTGACATTCATTGGCGTAGATACGCAACCATTTGCATCAAGGGGCATTCCATAGCGGCAACGGACGATCATTAACACCATTCTACTATACTTTAGGGATAATAAAATTTCAATTAGGCAAGATATTTCTCCGGTCTGTTGGAGGGTCGAGTTAAGGTTTTACCGAATTCGGACATGTATAAGAGATAAGAGAATAAAACTGTCATAATTAGTACATAAACTGATTTCGGTTAGATCGTTCGAACCTCTTTTATTTCGCCAATATGTCCATGACTGTTTTGCCATTTTTCACTCAGCCGACCGTGTTCTATGTGTTCGGCTGAGACCTTTCAAGACTATCTTAACTCACAACATTAAAATACTTTTTGTAGTGGGATAGAGAATAGTTCTATTCTACCCTTCTTGAACGTCTTCATTGATCGCACACACGGCTTTCAATCTCTGTTTATCGCAAGCTCACGTTCACAGGTTTGTTTATAAATTTTTATAGTTTTATTTCCTTACCTTTTAAACGTGGTTTCATCTTCACTTTCACTCAACTGATATTATAAAATGTTACTATCATACCACATTTTCCCTGACTTCAAGTTATTCCCTGACTTCAAGCTATTAACCAATTTTAGTTCATAGTACTTTGCTAACACACATGAACTTTTACATCTTAGACAAAACATATTATGCAATCAAAACTTATAAAACACGGCAGTACTGGACTGCATGGACCCTCCAAAAGACCGGAGAAATATCTTGCCTAATTGAAATTTTATTATCCCTAAAGTGTAGTAGAATGGTGTTAATGGTCGTCTGTTGCCACTATAGAATGACCCTTGATACAAATGGTTGCGTATCTACGCTAATGAATGTCACTTTCTATGCAAAAAAAGGTAATTGAATGCCACAGAAGCGTTAATGAATGTAGATTGAATAAAATGAATGTCGTTTTGCGTTAACGGGTTTGAGGTTGGCGTTAATGATACTATATTTTCTGGTAATAAACAGCAAAAGGTGTAAAATGCTCAAAACCAACCAGGCATTCATCACCTCATGCAAGTTTCCAACTTCAGCAGTCTCAACAAACTCTTACGTATTACAGCTTAGGTCCTCCGATTCATCACAGTTTTAATGAAAACAGAATCGCCTACCGGCCCTATTACCGTCTAAGAACTAGCACATGTTGAGAAAAGATGGATTCACAATTGCCAACACCTGGTATATCACGAAGAAATCAAGAACATCCAATCAAAGTCATCCCAACGTACACCACTCGTTCGACAACTACGCCTTTACCTTGATCATGAAAACCTATTTCGTTGCGGCGGAAGGATACAGATAAGGATCATCCTCTCACAACACCCGTGGTGTACAACGCTCTCGCGAACCAATTCCAGAGCGGAGTGAATTCCACAATGACTGCATTGCGTCAGACCTACTGGATCCCCTCCATCCGTCAATACGTGCGAAAGCTGCTTAGACGCTGCGTAAGCTGCCGAAAGATCATTGGACAGTCATACAAAGTACCGGACCCTCCTCCTCCTAAGTCAAGAACAACAGAAACAGATCCTATAACGGACCCATTCCGTTAGAATCAAATCAAATCCAATTGATACCTGCGAAACTTTTTATTCGTTTCAATATCAAGTTGCAAAAACACGCTTACAAAGTTGTTAATTGTATCGATCTGTCTTCTTCAAAACGATCAACCTTATGACACTCCTCAGTCCTCGCCAAAGCCCTATCGGTTCTCAAATTACAATATTAACTTATTACATAATTTAAAGGTATGATTTTGCAAATAAATATGAACTGCAAAATCTTTATCGGTAGCAACACCGCCCCCTGAACGGTGAAATTTGTATCGCAATCACTCCGAATTTGTTCTGGACATCCACGTATGCTTATGAATCTCCGCAAGGCATTGATCATCGAATTCACGTCTAGCGACTGTGCAATCTCTGTGTGCACAGCACGGACTGCCGTGCATGTGACTATGCAACCGTACTTCTTCACTCGACTTCGTCCTTGTTTAACTTCAAATGGCCCGAAATAATCGACTCCGACGAAGGTAAATGGTGGTTTTCAGGCGATAAACTGTTGGTTAGGCTTATTCTTTCTTCTCTGGCATTCTGTACATCGTCTAACGACACGTCTTACTGCTGATCGTCCTTTCGCCACCCAATACTGCCTTCTTAATTCTGTCAGGACTGCCCTTCGACCTATATGTCCGGCATTTATGTGAAAATACTCTATTATCAAGTCCGTTAGGTGGTGTTTGTATGGTAAAATAACTTGATGTTTTCCCTTTTCTCCAAATCTCGCGTTCTGCAAACGACAACCGACTAGCAATATTCCGTGTTTGTTCAATTGTGAATCTAAGACTCCGTTCACACGATACCGGTACGAAATGAAACCGTAACAAAATTATTGCGGTTAGGCCTTGCGTTCACACGGTACCGGTATGAAAAAGCATGAAACCGTAATGCTAACCGTAACGATTTGAACCCCGTTCACACGATACCGGTATAATTTCATGCCGTTTTGCTGTTCCGTTCACACGATGCCGTTACGATTACAAGATTTTAGATTATTGCTGATCGTGTTGTTCGCAGTTACTTGCGTGTTGATCAGTATGCCAACACGCTTCCGACGAAAAAACAAAAAACACCAGACGAATCGGTCCGAAACTTTGCTTGGACCGATGAGGAAGTGTCTTGGTCGTGTCCAAAATCGCCGTCGTCGTCTCTTTTTCTTTTTTCCTTTGTTTTTGTTTGTACCAAGTTGCAATAAAAGTATTAAAAATCGCCGTTTCTTTGTGTAGTCCGTCAGATTTTTTTGTAAGAAAGATAAGTTAAAATGTAACGCACTGCACAAACACAAAAGAATCACCAGTAGAACCACCAATTAGCTTTGCTAACTCCATTTAACCGGTCGTCCTGGTCATATCTTCTTCATCGTATGAAGGCTCTTTGCTTCGACGTGATCTGGTTTTTATAAACTCCTTGGACCATAAAGGCCAGGCTACTGCTCTCTTTAACTTCCACCACTCAGAGTATCGCAGGATCAGTAAGTCGAGCGAGCTCTTTCCAACAGTCGTGACGTATATCAAATTCTCCTTTCTTATTTCCAGATCGAAATCCATTGGCATATTGTAGTATTTATACATTTTAGGATTGACATAGAATCGACCCGGTAGGTTACATCTTCCACTACCATGTCCAACTGTTCTTGAATCATGTTGCTTAACTTCACAGAGACAACTGCTGCGGTTAATTCTAACCGCGGAATAATGATTTCACGAATTGGCGCTACACGAGTCAAAGCCCTTCCATCAAAATCAAAGCCCTCTTATCTTCTATTGATGCTTCCACCTTGTTGTCTACAGTCACGTCTACAAAATCGGTTTTCCAAAGTTTTTCCAATTCTCTAGTTTCACGCGTCATGGCGTCGCGCATCAGAACGAGGCTCGGAACGCACATTATAAAGTCAAAATGGCGGATGGGCTATCAGTAGCTAGTGTTTCGGAGCATAAATGGACAAAAAGCCTAGGAAATGTCCCCTTCTTGAGCCAAGCAATCATCGAAACATGGGCCAAAGACTTCAATCTTTCTAAAAGACTCCTTATAAAAGGATACAGTAATTCTGTTGAGCTGTACGTTCACGATGTTGAAGGTAAGACGAAGTTGCCATCTTGTTTTCTAAATTTTTATTAGTTAAACGACTGTACTTAAAAACTTATTTACATTTCTTAAATGAAAACTAACAATATTTGAACTTTTTTCTTTTTATCAGTTAAAAAAGTAGATAAAGGATGCCTTGTTAAAGCAAAATGTTTCCCTTCGATGCGAAAAACTGAATCGCCATACAGTATCATGGTAAGTTTGCATGTATCTCAGGGTCAAATACAGTAAATTAAAAATCAAATATGTCTTATTTTAACGTGCTAGCTATCCAGAATGACACAATATTTTCTAATAATAATCAAATAAGCCTAAGTTTTAACTGTTAATTTTTTAACTATTGATTTTTGTTTACATTGTTAGATTAATCTAAGTCCATCAGTCAAGAACAAAATTTCCAGCACTTCGTGTACATGTAAAGCTGGAACTAGCACGTGCAGTCATATCATTAGCCTCTTATATCTCCTAGTACACTATAGCAGGGGTCACCAAACTTTTTTCATATTGGGCCAGATATAACTGTTGGAATGCCGAGCGCGGGCCGGCTAAATATTTTGTTCAATACGTTTAATACAGAATACACTGAATGTACATAAAAAATAGGGACAGTCATCCTATTTATTTATCAATACATAAAATACAGTACACAAAATAATAAAAACAATAAAAATATTTTAATCTTACCAAAATGTCACCAAGTTAGAACCTTTAGGAAAAGTTTAGGATGTAATAAGACAGTTATATCACATCTAGTGCGCACATAGTTGAATCGCATAAAAAGTAGGCAGCACAAAAGTTAATGAGATTTGTGAAACTGGCGTTTCGCTTTCAAAATATCATCAATATTTGCTTTATGATTGCTGCATCCAACCATAAGAATTGCTTTCAAATGTTCATCAGTGAGCCTTGTTCGATGTATTGACTTCACATACTTCATTTTTGAAAAAGTTTGCTCACAAACATAAGTTGTTCCAAAAACTGATGTCATACCTGAGGCAAATTTCTTCAATTTTGAAAACTCATCATCAGGTAAGCAGCGATAAAATTCAATGAGTTTTCCTTCCCTGTGCTTCTCTTTCAACAAGGTATTAGCTTGCAAGTCAATGAGCTCCAGTTGTAGTTCAGTTGGCATGCTATCAAGGTTACAGCCAAAGGGATTCTCAAACAGAAGAATGTCATTCTCAATTTTGTCAAGATCTGAAAATCTTTCAGAAAAATGCTTATGTAAGTCCTGAATAATCTTTTTCTGAAACTCGAGGTTAACATGTTCCACATTTTCAGTGCAAAACTCTTGAAAACACTGAAAATGAGAGAAGTTTCCTCCTTCAAGTTGTGCTTCAAACAATGATAGCTTTTTCCGAAATGCTGTGATGATTCTGTAGAGATCACAGATAAGGTTATCCTTTCCTTGCAGTTTTAAGTTCAATTCATTCATGTGAGAAGTGATGTCAACCAAAAATGACAACTTTAATAGCCATGCAGGATCTGACAGCAGTGGATCCGCTGTATTATGTTCAGTGAGAAAAAGATCTATTTCTCTTCGGAGCTTATAAAAACGAAACAGGACTTTACCACAACTGAGCCATCTCACTGCCGTGTAGTAAGGCACGTCACAGAAATCAGAATTAATTTCTTCAAGGAAAGCCTGGAACTGGCGGTGATTAAGCCCATGACTCCGAATAAAGTTCACCACAGTTGTGACTGGTTTCAGTACGCAAGAAATATCTAAGTGTTTTCCACAGAGTGCTTGCTGATGTATGATGCAGTGTATTGACAGAGCTCTCGGAAGTTGAAGATCCTCCAGCTTAGTCTGGATCTGCCCTACCAAACCCTTTCTCACTCCTGCCATGTTTTTTCCTCCATCAACTGTAACACACCGAAGCTGATTCCACTGAAGGTTATAGCCTTGCAAAGTTTTCTGCACCTCCATGAAAATATCTTCACCAGTTGTTGTTCCATGCATGCTGCAAACAGATGCCAATTCTTCTGTAATCTGAAAGTTGCAATTAACACCACGAATGAACACAAGAAGTTGTGACGTACTCGAGAGATCAGTAGACTCATCCATTGCAAGAGAATACCACAAAAAGTTCTTAGCTTTTTCATGTATCTGTAACTGTATGTTCTCTCCAAGTTCTTCTATTCTCCGCACAACTGAACTTGCTGAAAGGCTGATACTTCCAAACAAGTTAGCTTTCTCAGGACACAAGTCATTTACTGCTTCCATCATGCACTCTTTTATGAAGTTTCCGTCAGTAAATGGTTTTCCTCGCTCTGCCAACTTATTCACTATTTTGTAACTTGCACGAGTGATAGATTCATTTTCAACAAACTTTCTCGTAAAGAGATTCCTTTGAGATTCCAAACTACGTTTCATAGACTCAAATTTCTCAGACCGCAACTTTCCAGAAAATTTCGAATGTGTTGAGAGATGTTTTGTTTCGTAGTGACGACGTATATTGTACTCCTTCATAACGGCAACACTTTCGTTGCATATCAGACAACTAGCTTTCTGGTCGTTTGTTTCCACAAAGAAGTACTTTTCTCCCCATTCTTTATTGAAAATGCGACATTCATTATCAACCTTTCTCTTCTTAGTAGCCATACCGATGGGTGAAGATCACCGAAGAAAAAACAAAAGCAGACCTAGGCCTCGGTGTCAGATATTCTCGTTTCAATTGTTGTCACTAATAACTGACTGGCTTGAGGCACACGTAGTGTACTGTAGTTATTGTTGTGGCGCCCGAAATGCATAGCGCGTGACGTTACTGACTCAGTATACGACATGCGTAATCTAAGAAGTGTAAGAAGCAGTATAAAAGCATGTTTATTTTTTTTCAGCATGCAACGGGGGCCGGACAAACTGACGTCGCGGGCGGATCTGGCCCGCGGGTCGTAGTTTGGTGACCCCTGCACTATAGTAATCTTCAACTTAAAACTGTCCCACCACCCATGTCCAAAACAAGCAGACCTCAGATGTGGCATATTCCACAACAGTCCAATGATTTGAAACCAGAAGCAGTAGATAGCTTAACAGTGACCAAGATAATTCCACCCACCATGAAAAAGACTTCAGCAAAAAGAAAAAAGAAAATTAAACCAAAAGCAGTGAAAAGAAGGAATACCGAAGGTGTCAAGTCAACTTTGTATTGTCCTATTGAGCAGCCTTTGCCAGTGGAGCCATTTTTATCCTCGTTGGCACATAATCTTTTGGTCAACTCATCTAAGTGCAGATGCTGGACATTTTGAAAACTGGAGATACAAGTGGGACTGTTGAAAGTAATTTTGGTTTTGTACCAAAGGGGTGTGTATTGTCACATCAACAACCGCTAGTATCACCATCTACATCTGATATAATATATGACAGTACATACCCCACATATCCTGATTTCAGTTTGCCAGCTATTGAGAGGGATTACAATGCTGTGCTATCCTGTGGTGAACTTAATTTATATCAGGGCAGCATCATGTCACAATCTGAAGTAAAACAGCTGGAACAAGCAACGAGAAATCAATCAGATAACACTGAGTGGCACAAGATGAGAAAACAGAGACTAACTTCTTCAAATTTTCATCAGGTATGTGTGCGAAGGAAGGATCATTTCTCATTAACAGAAAGTCTTTTGAATAAAAAAGACATCAAGACAGCAGCCATGAGATATGGAATTGAAAAAGAGCCAGAAGATGCAAAAGCTTATGCGTCTTTCTCTTCCAACAACATATACAGATGTTGATTTGTTGTTAATCCAAGCTGCCATTACCTTGGAACATCCCCAGACAGAAAAGTGTGCGACCCAACAGCAAACCCAGTCTATGGCCTTTTAGAAATAAAGTGTCCAGACAAAGACTCCTATACAGAAGTAGAGTATCTGAAAATGGGCAGAGGAGCGTACAAGCTAAAGAAAACACACATGTATTACTACCAAGTTATGGGACAAATAGCATTAACTGGTTCACTGTGGTGTGACTTTTTTGTGCGGTGCAGAAATGATTATCACCTAGAAAGAATAAGTTTTGATGCATGCACCTGGCATGAAATGAAATCAAAAACTTGACATTTTTTACTTTGAATATTACCTTCCAGCACTAGCACTCAAGAGTTAATGTATATTAGTATATGTTATAGGAGTCCATGCTGTCTAATCGAGAAAGAATTAGACGAGGAAAATTATTGTAATTTCAAGGACTGTGAAAATTTGAAGAGGGCATAGATCAAGTCTAATTTGGCAGTCAGACGAATTTTTCAAGTCTAATTATTTCTTGATTGGACAGCATTGAGTCCTCTTATCAAATACATAGCTACTGAATAATCTCATATCAATTAAAATTTCCAGTTAGGAAAATCATTGGACAGTTACCTACATGGGATTTATTATTAGCTATACTATAATTAAGTAATGTTATGAAATAATTGATATTTAACAAAATGCAAAGCCAGTCATTGCACAAGCATGAAAATGGATTTCGAAAGTATACACTAGTGAATTAAAGTTTACATTTCTGCTGGCAGTTTATCGTTTTTTAGTTGGGATTGTCCATGTAAAGATTGTTGGAAACGCTCCTTTCTTCAGTCGTCTATGACCAGAAAATGTTTTTTCGAAATCGTCTTTTGAAAAGTGAGCAGAACACACCTTAGCGGCATCTGTCACCTGAAAAATTCAGTATGGAAGGAATGTAAGTACCACGAGCAAGTGTTCACAAAAATTTTTAAATTCTCTTAGAGATGAGCCGATATATTGGCAAAACATCGGCAAAGCCGATATACGGCAACTTTTTTCACTATCGGCCGATTGGCATTCACTATCGGCTCAGCTATCGGCAAATCTATTCGGTCAGCGGTGTATGTCCTGTCTTTGACACGTGTCTTTGACAGTTGTCACATGTTTTTGTTTACGATGGCTTCCCATCCAAAAGCAACGCAAAGTCTTGTCTGGGAGTATTTTAAAATCTATGACCAAGCTTACTAGCTCCACACAGGGCTGACAATCTGTTATTTTTGCATCATAATTTGCCAACACTACAGTTTGACTATTAGTTTGTGCTTGCAATCTAGTTTTAGAATTTTACATTCAAATTGTGTTTGACATTGCCATTGCCATTAATAGAGTTTGAGTTAAACTTGATTTTGAAGTTCGTAGATTATTTATTGAAGGTCTCAAATCACTCGAATGGACGAAACGACCGAGCCTGACAATTGATCTGCATTTGAAATGTTGAATATGCGTTCGTGTGTACTTATTTTAAATAGAATACCCCGGACAAACCTCAGGTTTTATAATAGCTATTAAACAAAACATGTCTACAGGACGTATCAAACTTTGACAAGTGTAATTCAAACTCTAAAGAACTCGCCCGAACTGTCAACTAAACCAGAAACCAGTCGTTTAATCGGTTTAAAACGTAAACAAACGATAAAAATTTGTACGCTCCACGCTTGCTTGCAAATGGTACTAGTAAGGAGTTGTTACTGTCTATTGACATTTTTGATTGACAGAGAAGAAAAGAAACATACTATTGTTTTATATCATGTTAATATTATATTCGAAGATTGACGTTTTAATATTTGCAAAGTTTGTTGTGGTCTTTCTTTGTTTCGTTTATTATAATCACTAGCAACTGTAAGTATTGATTTGAGTATTGTGTTCTTTTGTTATGCTTAAAATTTGTTTATGTCTATTGACCGCATCGACTCAAAGAAACATCGGTTTTGCCGATATATCGGCCGATAGTAGGTATACATCGGTTCTTCAACTATCGATATCGGATATCGGCATTTTTTTTGCCATCGGCTCATCTCTAAATTCTCTTTGGCTTACCTTGAAAAATTTGCCCTCATCTCGGCGAATTTTTAAAATCCACAGTTTCCTCAATTCCTCTGAGATTGGAAATTTATGAAAAGAGATATCTTGATCTTTTTTTCTAGAGTCGTTTATACAAAAGGGAACGCAGCAATGGTTGGCCGCCATTTTGAATTTATAATGTACGTCCTGAGCCTCGTTCTGATGCGCGAAGCCATGACGCGTGAAACTAGAGAATTGCCGAGTCAACGCTTCGTTGCTATTTAAGTGGTTCTCAAATTACAATATTAACTTATCACTTAACGTAAACGTATGATTTTACAAATAAATATGAACTGCAAAATGTCTATCGGTAGCTACAGATCCCTTCACGACCAGTGGAGTGGACGTCACGGGAGCTCTCTACACCCGTAAAACAAAGGCGTACATCTGTCTCTTCACGTGCGCTGTCTCTCGAGCCGTTCATTTAGAGGTCGTTACAGACCTGTCGGTAGAATGCTTCCTAAAAGCAATCCGTAGATTCTCAAATCACAAATCTTTACCGTGGAGGATGATTTCTGATAATTCGCCAACCCACCTATCAGCAGCCAGTGAAATTAAAGAATTATTCCAGTCGCATTCACTGAAAGAATAGAGATCTTAAGATTCTGCGACGCGCTCATCTACAACGCGACTGGAAATGATCTCGTGACAACAGATCATGCGCACGCGTCATAGAGTTCAGCCGCGAATCTACGACGACGTGTTTCAGCATCTTTTGGCGTCGTCGTTGATTAGGTTTTGAGGCAGTCCAACCCGAAGATAAAAACAGTAAGTATTTTGTTTTTTACACCGCTTACATTTATATTTATTGTAAAAGTGCTGTTTCTATCGATGTTAACTTTGCAAAACGATCTTGGTTTGCTGATTTTCATTGTCTCTACTAGCTTTAAAAATTTAACATGATGTCGAACGCACAAGCACCCTTACCATCAAAGAATGGAGCCAATTCCCTGGTTCGGGGGATTCTGGGAACGCCTTACTGGTCTTACTAAAACCACCCTAAAGAAGATACTTGGTGGGCGCACATAAACCTACAAGGTTTGCAGACAATAATGGTCAAAGTTGAAGCTGTTCTTAACGACCGCCCGATAACTTACGTCTCATCTGATGTCGACGACCCCGAACCTTTAACACCGTCGCATTTGCTCTATGGGAGGCGAATTACGAGACAACCCCTCCCGACATTTGAGGAAGACGAGATGCATGATCCCAACTTTGATGCCAGCTTTGAGATAAAACGAAGAGCCACCCGGCAGTCGATGGTCTTACAACACTTCAGGTCACGATGGAGACACGAGTACCTCACATCTCTTTGTGAGTTCCACAGGGCGACCGGGAGTAACGACCAAAAAATCCACGTAAGTGATGTAGTGTTAGGACATGATGACAATCCAAGGGTGAATTGGAAGCTTGGAGTAATCGAAAGCCAGATGTAAGGAAACGACGGATTGATTCAAGCTGCAAACATCCATACCAGCACCTGTAGAACAAATAGACCGGTATCTCTCCTCTACTTTTTAGAAGTCTCGTCCAAGCAAGAAATACAACCGATCGTTGAAAATAAAACCTCCCAAATGCAATAGGTTGTGCACAATCTTAATCGACGAGATTTCAATAAAGGCAAACTTGTCCTATGATCAATCCAAAGATGAAATTATTGGATTAGAAGATTCTGGGGGTGGTGTAAAAAATGATGCGATAGCAACATCTGCATTGGCATTTATGGCCCGAGGAATACCGGAGAACTGGAAATAGCTTCTTGGATATTATCTGGTCCATGAGTCCTGTAACGGCACAAAAGTTAAAGAGAAGTTACTAGAAATAATCAATAAGATTAGCAGCACCAGTTTAAACGGTGTTGCGGTTGTTTCAGACCTTGGCTCTAATTTCCTGAAATTACTCAAAGACCTTAACATTACTCCATTAAAACCTTGGTTTACATGTATTCACAATGGTTGCAAGATTTTTTATCTCTATGACCCACCTCATTTAATAAAAGCAATAGGGAATAATCTTATGAAATTCAATTTCCACCATGGAGACAAAGTTACTAGCTGGGAAGATATTGAAGCTATTTATAAAAAGGACAGTGCTTTGTCAATTCGTTGTTGTCCGAAGTTGACTGAAAACCACATCCATCCAAATGGTTTCCAAAAAATGAAAGTCAAATGTGCCACTCAGGTTTTCAGTCATACAGTATCGGCCGCAATCTCAATGTCTGTTAATGTTGATGCTCTACAAACAACAGCATCTGGCACAGCAGAAATCTCCAAATTTGACCACATTTTTGACTCCCTGCGCGTCGTTATCGTGATGCGCGTTGTGTCCCTTGAGTTAGTCGGACCAGTGAATCCTCTCCATTAGCCCCTTCATTACTGTGCTCCTTGCTTCAAAGCTCTTATCATTTTTACTTTGGAATCGCATTTTTTAATTTATTTTCAGGCGCTTCCTTTAATAGGTTCGAACAATCCGGTCACTGTTTGCATAGCGCTGCTTCTTTGGCCATGGCCTATTTTAAGTGTGGATTATTACACACTGTGTGTATTATTCAGTCCTAAATTTGCATTGGAGTGTTTTATTTGCTCTCAATTTATTTAAGTAAAACTTTCACTGTATTTTCATTCAGAACATATTAAAACTTTTAAACAATCATTTATACTTTCAATTTCTTTTGTTAAACATTGAATAACGGCACTAAATGATAATAGTAGAAAACCAGAAGTTCCTATTTTTGCAGTACAAGTTGGTCATTTTTATTAAGAATCATTCCAGGATTGGCTCTTAAATCAATCCCCAAAAAATCCATTTGAAGAAAAGTCACTAGTAACTGTATGGACGTAAACATGCATATAATTAAATATTTCTTAAAGTAGGCAATGTCTTTGGCCATTATAGGCGAGAATTCGCAGACTGAACAACTCAGGTTTTTCTTAACACCAATTTTTATAGCAAGCATATATTCTGTCAAAATTTGACAAATATTGAAAGTCAAATTTTTGGCAGCTTATCTTATCTACCTTTTTGTGTGGCTGTAGGGTATTTTGGAAAGCGCTGAAATTTACCTGAACTGCTATGGCTGACTTTATTCAAAATCAGAGTTATTCTACTAGAGGGAATAAAGTGGATGCTTACGGTCGCCCACCCCCTGTTTTGTGCTTTTTTAAAGTTTGCCTAAGGTGAAAAAAAATCCTAGATCCGCCCCTGCTACGTCTACGGAGCACAAAGAAAGATCAATTTAGTGCAAATTCCCAAGTAAAAATTAATGATTTACACATCTAAATCAAATTATTGCCAATAAAGTTGGGTTTTTTCGTGCAGTACGTTTTTATTACAGACAGGCAATTCTTGGCGGGAAAATTTCCCAGTTGCTTTGAAGACAAACTAACCAGATGATTCCGATATGTTTTACAAAAGATTAACTAAAACAAATTGCTGATACTAGGCGAAATCTTTCCCTCGATGACTTTAAGCAGAAAAATAGACGAATAAATTAAAAAGCATGAAGTCGTTGGAAAAAACAAGCTCTATAAATTTGCTGAATCAGCCGTCCATTACAGGAGAGTAATGTCTACCAAGTTAGAGCTTGTCAGCAAATCAGAATTCACCGTTGCACCGAAAGCAGAGCTAGTCATATAATAATTTGGCTTAAAGAACTCTATTTCTGGGAGGTGACAGTTAACCAGGGCAATGCCGGTTAGTATGATCTCAGAAATAGAGAAATAATTTAAGGTGGTCTCATATTCAAAATCTGGATTTGCTTCGGAAATTGTTTTTATAGCCAAACGTTGCCTAAATTTTGTTTAGAATGCAAAAGTAGTAACATTGAGGTGAACATGAATAACCTTGAGGTTACTTTGTGATGTATTAAAGGTCAAGAACCTCTTGGTGACCTTGAATGACTTTCATAATTTTTTACCTTAACCTTGACCTTGACACAAGAACCTTAGGCCTTAGGAAAACATTGAGCATATGACGAACATCTGCAGATTCAGTTCCTGAAGGTTCAGAAGCCACTACAATCTGTTCTTGGCGTATTCAATATTCAACTTTGAATCTTCTTTTCCGATTTGTTAAAGTTATTAAAAATAGTATTGTCAAACGCAAAATCAAATTTGCCTTTTTACCGATTCTTCCTAAATTTTCAACGCAGATAGTGAACATAACAATCTCGGAACTGAACCTATAAAAATTGATCTTCATGTTGTAGCTCTTTCTTGAATTGTACACTGAGAAAATTTTCAGGTTTTCATCTTTAATATCTAGAGTAGCCTTTTCCTAATTCACTAAAAAGTATTAAAAACCTTCTTTCACCAATTGGTTGTACTTTATCATGTTTCAAAGTAGCTACACTGTTCCACTGTTTCGCCCTATTGTTTAGATAACCATGGCAAATGAACAACCAGACAGATGATTTTCATTGTTATAATGCGATATTCTACAATGCCAAGAAACTCTCTAGCTTAATACTTAAAACGTAATACTGAAATCTTTTTTTTGGGTGTAAACCCATCTCAATGCCTGTTAACGTTTCAGATATCGTACGAAAACTAGCTACACGTTATACTATATTTGTACGTCGTTTTATCTCGAACAACGTCCGCTTATTGCATCACTCGTCACTAATCGAGAATAATTATAGTCAATATTGTCTAGTATAGTTGAATACTTCTAATAGTCAATATTTGTAGCCAATTATATTGAAGCGCTTGTATAAGACATTGAGTAAGTTTCTAATAATGGACTGTAATATACTGTACTGCATCCAAATATCCTCTAACGTCCCCAAATGCACTCACATTGCACCCTAAATACAATTTACGGCACACCAATGCATTCTACTATACATCAATCCATATGCGTAAAAGTGGACCTGGACCAACGTTATTGCCACCCAACTCACTCGACTATCACTTTTCTGTACTACGTTAAATTACGGTACGGTTGATTAAATGGAAATCACTCAATCGAAACAAGTCAACCAACCGGGGTTTCTTCACTTGTGGTTCAGGATCGCTTATATTCGGGATTTTGTAACTTGCGATGGTCGCCTTAGCATATTCAAAGCCCCATGACAGTCCGTGCAGAAATCTATCTGCTCGTGATTCGTTTTTGGTGCAGTCGTGAATTTAAAACATGCACCAGTCGGACTATTGTCCAAAATCGCAGGTGTCAGCGGCCCTAAGCGCTGGACAGTTCATTACTCGCATGTAACAGAATAAGGTCGACTGGCACAAAGTCGATGCATTCTATGGCACGTAAAGCAGTTAAGTGACAGTGTGACGCCAATTCAATCTCTTGCATCCTGGCATACGTTTAATTCCTATGCATTAAGGTACACTCCTAATTCAAACTAGTACTTCGTGATACATGACACCGCAAGTTAGTATTAACTTGCTCTACTGCTCTCTAATGTACTAGCCATACCCTAATCAATTTTCCTGGACGATAATGCATTGTACTGTTTGCTAACTCTTTCGAAACGGGAGCTTCCTTTTTGACGAGTAAAATAATAGAAGTCTTACGCCGCCGGGAAAGAGTTAGTGCATCCCAGTGTCACAATTCTTATTTCAATATTACACGACACTATATGACGTCATGTACTTTTCACGTCATGTACTTTTCAAATCCACATATCGTAGATTTGCTCAAGCGGAAAGACGTGCTTTGGAGTTAGAACACAATATCACATTCTGAGTACAGTCATCTGTCTCAATTCTTTCGTCAGTCAGGCGCACCACACCCAGAACGCTTGCTAATTTACTTTATACTACACTTCGATACAAATAGCCCCATTCAATTTTCTCTCCAGTACTTTGAGTGCTTTACTGAACTAAATACACTCAACCTAATGCACTCTACTGCCCTCAATTACATTCCACTACATTCCAATCAACGGCACATTAAACATTCTGGTGTACATTAGGCCAGGCTTCTTTTTTTTTGGTTGGATTACGGATTTCCCGACCTTGTTTTTCAAAAACCAGAAAAAAATATTTTCCGTTCACCAGTTTTTGCGTGTTGTTTTTCTCTCATTCAACCAAATTTTCGGAAGTAAAATCGTTTTCTGCGAGGGAAACGCCAAAAAGAATAAGTGCAGAACATCATGCGGGAATAAGGTTGGTCGACATGCAGGCTAAACTTCAACACGCAATTGACACACATGCCCACACGCACCACGTAACCATGTGCCTGAAGCATGGGGGAAGGAGACAATCTCTACTTAGATTTCCATATAATTCTTTTAATGTTTTACGTTTTGAACTTCTTTTATTAAATACATTGCATTTTAATATAAACACATCAGGTAAATGTTTGATGAAACGAGATTTAAAGTGTCTGCATCCTGGTTTAATAATCACATGCAACTTCACATTTGCAATCATCCACTCTATGGCTTTAGATGCACATATCATTGTGGTATTGCACAATTCTTTCCTTTTTTCTTTTTTTTTCTTTTTTCTGTTTATTTTTTGCCCTCCCTCCCTGCAATACTGGTGAGCAAAATCCGTAATCTGACAAATAAAAAAAATTGTGGCCTTAATATAATACTGCATCCTAAAATACTCTAGTGACCCAAATGAACACTACTGCGCTTTTGTTCATTCTAATACGCCATAACATCTCACACTGCGCTCCAACACACTATTCTGCCTCATAATACACTCAACAAGATACTTACATTTTACCTCATGCAAAAAGCCCATTTTCACGATATGATTGTCGCATATGTTCATCTTGATGTAGGTGATTTAGTCACAAGAATCTTCTGGACGTAACAGAACATCCTACAGAATAGTAAGCAGGAATTGTGCTCTTGAAGAGTAATTTCAGCGGAACCATCCTGTAATCCCTTGCAACTCTGGTACAATCTTCTGCTATTAATTCATTCTACCCCAGTCAAGGCCTTGTACTGCACGCTAATAGTCTTCACGATCCTGTTCTTTCCTTAGGAGTCTATAACTGGTGGTTTGCAATCAGTGGCGTAATGGAACTACAGGGTCCCTTAGGAGATTTTCCATCCGCTTTAGTATAGACATATATTTCAAGACTTTAATCTCAAGTACCTTTACAGATTCATCTGGGGCCTCTTAGAGGTCAGGGGACCTTAGGGGTTGCTCTAACCCTGACCATAGTCCGTCACGCCACTGTTTGCAATCGATCCCTTGAGATTCAAAAGACAATAATTCGGCGGCCATGTTGTTAAAGTTGCACCAACATGGCCGCTATGATGTCACGTGCAAATAACCTGTACACTCCATTTTATGCAAATGCCTTCCCCTACCCCACCCACAGCATGCTTACCTCCTATTACACTCAAATAAACTCTGGCAAATAATTAACGACTATTTGTTAAAAAATTTTGTTTAAAAATGCAGACTGTCCAACCATCCCGATTTTGCTTGAAATCCCGAATCCCGACAGATATGCCACCGGGATGGGAAAAATCCCGATTTTAACATCTGCTTGAAGAAACAACAAGGCTAGGAAGATATTTCCGTCAAACTCAAATAGTGCAGATATCCTTCCGAGTGATGATTGAAAAATGGCTCCAATAGTAGACAGATGGACGAAATGACCAGGACGTAAATTTCACTGATTGCCTGGTAATAAGTCAGTAATATCCGATTTCTCGAAGTTTGTTTCGATATGTCTCAGTCTGAGGAATTAACAATACTTTGTCTTTCACTACAGTAGCATTTCTTATAAAAAGGCAAGCACAAAAAGACGATCAATTTACCGAGCGTTTTTGCCCAAAATTATCGTCTGAGATTGGGAGAAATGGTATTTCAAGACGTCAAGATTTGAAAATTTTGTTGAGGACCATGCCCCTAGGCTCCCCAAGGAAAATCGCAATTTGGCGAGGTTCATGGGTTGGACAGTGTGAAAAATAGAATTTACTCACTATTCAAGGGATATATCTACTTGGTCTTCAAACGATATTTCAACCAAAGGGTGTATAACGTACACTGAGAATAACATTTTCACACCACTTTTTCTGGTTAAAAAAATACACCAACCGAATACGACCGAGTTTTAATTAACTAAATAATTATGCAATAATCGATATGTATACTGGATAACGGTATCACATACAACTAAGCTGTTCAAGATCCCATAAAGGTCTCCCCCTAATGGTCCAGTGCTACTTCAGGGGTAACCTGGAGTACCAGGAGACAATTTGCAGTGCTTAGCGTTATCAAACTGAACAGCACTATTTTCACATATGACCAAGGTAATCTTAATCAGACAACTCCAAGGAAATGGAATAGAACCATAACCACCGAGGCAAGAGATACCTGCGCTAGCAATGTGCCACCGACAGGACAATTTTTTTCAAGAATTTTGACAAAACTATTACTATTTTACTTTTTTAATCATGATTTCATGATCATAAAGAACATTAATATAGCATATGCTTTGTATATTTGGATATTTTTTCCAATAAAGTGAATGGTTTGAACTCGGCACACTCAGTAAAAATTAATTGCTGCAGGTTGCAACAGTCTATAGAAAGGCCATTTGTGGTGTGACTAAAGTTTCGACGGCACCAGCGGCGGTCATATTCAGAGTCAAGTAAGGAGTGACAGTCAAGTTTGCTTTTTCATACATCCGTTTCAATGCGTCATGCCGTCATGCCGTCATGTGCAAGTCATGGTTAAAAATAGGAAGTCTAGGGAATTTTAGGGAAAACTGAGGACGTTTCCTGGTCATTGTAGCGGAACAAATGTGTCATGATTTATTAAGATGCTTACGTGAAGTATTTAATCAATTCTCTTTTTCTTTGATATTGTTACTAATATTGTTACTTTGTATCAGAACTGTTTATTACTTTGTGTACTTCTGGGAAGTTGTACAGCAATGAACCAGATTGCTAATAGTTTAATCCTAGCATTTCAGCAGGCAGCCGGTGTTTCGCACCACCTACTTGAAATAACTGGACTGAACGGTCACTTCCACTCCGCTGCTGACACACTTTATGCTTACCCGGCCACTACGACCACATTTAGGTTGGTTCATTTTACAACCGTGGTTTTTAAAATAAGGACGTCCGAAGGTAAGAATTTACAGATTATCTATTTTAGTCAATGTTTCTTAATGCAACGCGAAGTACTGGGGTACCGTGCTCATTTCTATGGGAACTGATAAACTTCCGTCCATCCCCTTTTCACTTTTCAGAATTTTTTATTTCTTTATTTCCTTTTTGGCGATCGTCAGCAGTCATGTTATGCTTTGTTTTCTCTCAGAAAACATGTCCAGGTAAACTGCGTTTACGTAAGTTTTGCGGAAATACTGAAAAGGAGTATGATGTTCACCATCTTAATACATGGCAAATTACAGTGTATACATTCATTAAATACAATGCATTGTACTTTACAACCACGTGTAATACAGGATTCCGCATTTAATTATGATATTTTTCTGCAGTTCAGTCATTCCTTGCTTTCTGTTTTTAATCAATTGTATTTTGTTATATTTTAATAATTCCAAGAATTACCGAAATAACCCTTAAATCACAAAATCCTATGAAAAGATATGCTCATAATATTGTTTGAAATGTAATGTGGTGAAATGGAACTTGAATTGAGACTTTTTCTTTCCAATTTGACAAATTTGTTAGAAATGAACAGAGGTCAATAGGTTAAGGTAAAGGAGGGCTTTTGAGGCTTAACCCTTCCTCATAAAAATATGGTTTAAAATAAACAAAGAAGACAGAGGGAGAAGCATTCACTCTGTACATAAATGGATAGATAGATAGATTGATCAATCAAACAAATATGGTAAATAGATAGACAGACTGACAGACAGACAAATAAATAGATAACAGAGAGACAGCATATGTGTGTGTAATGCAAATTGAAAAATTAAAAGTATTTATTATTAAAAATATTTTCCTTACTCTGATGATGTTGTTGGCTCCAATGAAATGTTACTCTTTCATTAAAAAATTATTCTAGAAATTATATATATATATATATTTTTTTTTTTTCATTAAAACTTTACTTAAAGAGGGTAGAAAAGAACCTGGTTAGATATAGCTAATCTTACCCAGGGCCCTCTAAAATACATAGAGTATAAATAATAAAAAATTATATTACAAACCAGAAAAGTAAGGGGAAAAAAAATTAAGAAGCGAAAAAGGTACTGATAAAAATTTCCTAAAATTATGAACTGATATACCATTTAAATTACTGGTATTAGTTTTGTTAATTAAGTTACATAAACATGTCCCTTGGTAACATCATTCTTCTTTAGTTAAGTCAAGTCTTACTTTGGGTATTTGTATATCTTTACATGTACATGATCTAGTACTCATTTTATTCTGATCAGATATGATAGAGAACATGTTATAATATAGGGGGGAGCACATTCATTCAAAGCTTTAGTAACTGTTGTTAATATATTGGACTAAAGATGCATTAATATTAATTTTAAACTTTTTTTGACTGCAATACTTGTTTCTAAGTTAGTGCATGATATTAATTTATCATGAATTATATGACCATTTCTGACTTTAAAAAGGTTGTGTATACTTGAAATTTTGAAATATTATGATTACAGGGATTTTGAGTACTCAAATAGCTTCTGAAAGTGTGGGACAAAGGTTTAAACCAGGGTTTTTCTTGTACCCAGGTTTGCTTAAATTTCATATCAAGCATGTCCCTAAGAACATTATAGCTAGAGAGCCAGTTCTTATCTAACATGAATCAATACACATTGATGATGATTGATAAAAATATATTGTTTAAACAGACATAATGTGCATGCTATATCATTAAAATCTCTCATGAAGTGCTCATTACTGATATGTAAGTAGAAAATATTGATCACAATTTTGTACAGTTTGTGTTTAGTATTAATTAAGGAAACAATCCTTGTGACCTGATGTAAGATGATTTGTGATGTGGTACAAGGATGATGAGAAGAAAACTTTCAAGGAGATAAGCTAAGAGTCAGGGGTTGGTAAATTGCATATTCCCTGTAATTATTAAAATACAAGTATAAGTATTCTAAAATTATTAATTTCACATATTAAAATGAAATACAATGATAACAAACATGTCTTGAATAAAAAATCATAACCAGCCAACAATTTTTTAGGTAAAGAATAAAATATACACCAAAACAACATCATCTTATAGAGTTGTTGCACAATATTCAATTTAGGTGTAGTGATACAGTATTTCAACCCTGTTTCAAAGTCATTGTCAAACCAAAAATGGCTTGAAAATGGCTTTGAAATAAAATTGAAATACCACAACACATTTTTGTAGACCTGTCTCACCTTGTTTGAACTTGAATATCAGGATACAAGATGATTTTTTTTTCAGTTTATGTTGAATATGAATAATTTCAATGTTTTCAGACCATTCTTATATGCTTGTGTGGAGGTCATAAAAGTATGTTCACAAAAAAACAGGGGGTTGATCCCCACATCATTTCCTGTAACTGTATTATGTTCTGTATTTGTCATGCATCAAATTTGGGTATCTGCAACAAGGTTGATTTATACTGCCAAGTTGGGAAATTTCTATGAATTTTGAGGGCTACAGGTATAAGTCTCAAAGGATAGTTGATCATGTGGGTGTAACAGTATGGTGGTATATAACAGACTAAGGATAAAACAAAACAGTTGTGGGAGCTAAAGAAAGAGTATAAAAACTTTACAAATTTACCTTGGGATCTAGAAATCATAGTTTACAGTACATATAAGTGTAATTTGAATACCTGTTAATAATTAGGAGTCAGTATGGAGTCTAATCCTCAGTTGGGAAACCATATCATGAAATGGAGTATTCAGTAGGAAATTTTTGGTTTACTCTGATGACTTGACAACTGTTGATTATGGAGCCTGCATATGCCTATATCAGGAACCCTACCCACAAGTTAGGTTTTGTTTTTGAACTGAGGATAGAAAAAAGATGCTTGTATTGAGGTAGACATAATATATCAGAAAGGTACTTTCAGAACTAGAGTGAGGTATTTGGACCTAGATGAACAATAAATTAATAAACCCTACTTCTAATGACAAATGATGTATAGATTAGATAGAGATTATTAATTTTGTACTTGGTCATGGGTGCAGTAATGCATACCAGTTTCCCCTGATTTTCTGGTGTCCTTGTGAACCAAAATGAAATATTACAAATTTAAACACAAATGAGATGTAGTTGAGTTTTTACACTTCATACCAGGTATATGTTCACCTCTCAAGTATCTCTTGTCACCAAACTGACAGGCTTGCTTTTATGAAGTAATTCCTGTAAATTTTGTAGGTATGCACTTTTCCAGCAGCAATCCATTCGGAAGTCTTTTATCAGCGATAATCCTTTGTTTTGCTGGTTCTATTATCCAGAACATACTTCTTGGTCTTCCTCCAGTTAAGCCACTTGAGAATACCTCACTTATTTTATTGGTCAGCTTAATATGGTAAGGCAATGTAGCAATAGCTGTTTTTATGAGCAATGCACCTTGTAGCTAAATATGAAGTACATTGGGGGCATGCTTGCATTAAACTTCATAAGAATACCAAAGTTTTTGATGTCACAGATTTAGCTCTTTCCTGGCAACATAAGGCATCTATTATCTTACTGGCTTATTATTTAATTCTGGCAGATGCCGGCGATTTTGCTCGTCAAAGGGATTGCTCCCTCTCTGAAAGTGTTAAAGAATTTGTTTTCTTTCTTTACTGGTTTTTTTTAATATTGAGGGACAAGTGCGTAGGTTAAATACTGGTGGAAATATGGATATGCACTTTTGAACATGCTAATGCTAATTTCTTCAAACAGGTCATTATTTCTTCAGTACTGATCCTGAATTTCGGAACCAAGCCAAAAAAATGTAATTTTTCTGTGGGTGACTTTGAATCCGACTTCCATACCTTGGCCACCATAATTATAACTTATGTATGCCATTTTGGCGTGTAAAGTTTTTTAATCGTTAGCTGTGGAAATCCAGGCTCATGTATTGGTAAAGAGAAAATTTATAGTTTACATGCATGATATCATGGCTCTGCCACTCTATTTGATTGAGTAGAAATTAGTTCCTTGCTACACAATAAGTAGCAGAAAGGGCTAATTCAGTTAATGTAGACTCCTAAGCGGGATTCAATGTGTTTCTTTTCACATTTCATTCTTTTATAAATTAGTATGGTTTTCTAACATTACACGACACACCCTACAGCAGTGGTTCTCCAACCTGGGGTCCGCAAACAATTTTTGGTGGTCCGCCGAGACTAAGGGGTCCGCCGGGGGTCCGCGCAAATGGGACGGGGTCTGCAGAAAGTAACTATTTTTTTTGGCAAATGACTACCTGCAATATTGGTTCAACTATTTTTTATTGCAAACTACCAGTCAATATCGTAAATTCCGAAGGGTGTAAGTGTAACATAAGAACTCGTAATTTTGAGGTTTTAACAGGTCACACCTTCATCTCATGTTACATGCAACCACGCTTCGCCTGTTCACCCCGAGCTTTGTTCGTACAGGAAAAGTTCTCCAGCGTTTATCTTTCCATAAATTAATCATGAGTTCGAAACGATCTGCCACTGGGAAGATTAAACTACGAGGATACAATGTTGAGTACTTAAAATTTAGTTTTATTCCATGCCGAACTGAGCAAAGCAAACCTGAATGCATCTTTTGAAGAGAGATTTTAAGCAATGAAGCAATGAAGCCGGAGAAGCTTGAGTTTCAGTTGGGAAGGGGGTCCGCTGAGTTTTTTTAAAATAAGTGAAGGGGTCCCTGGGCAGCAAAAGATTGGGAACCACTGCCCTACAACATCACACCATACGGTTTTTTGAAAAGTGAGTAGAATTTATTCTTTAATGATAGTAAAAGGATGCTATTTCTACTATTTCTGCAGGTTACAATAGAAATTTAAAATACTTTTTCAAACGTAACAAGTTTGTATTTCCAAACTGCGAACTTGCACAGCTGTCTTAGGAAAATTTCTAGGAATCAGGCTCCTAGTATTAAACGATAGGAGACCGAGTGATAGTTTAGGAACGCAGAACATTTATTTATTATGTCACGGACCGAAACTAATGATACAGCGCCATGACGCAGGGACGCAACTAGATGGGGAGGGGAATCGCGATCCCTGCCCATTTGTGGAAGATCTTATGTTTGGCCCGTTTTGATAGTTTCAGCCCTCCTTTCCAAAATCCACAAGGATCTACTTCCCTCGAAATGAAAGAAATTGCCCCAACTATGCGTTGATACTACCATCCGACCTCTGCCCTTCGAAATTTCGTGCTTCGCTCCCTATGACGTATTTGTAGAAGAGATCAATGGACATGCCCAATCCCCCAAGGCCTTCGTGCCCCACGTGGCTAGCCGATACATGCGTATAGTCAAACCTCTCTGATATGGAAGCCGAATGGAAGAAGATTAGTGTCCGTACTAGAAAGGTATCCGTATTACAGAGATCATTGATATGACGATATTCTAAAAGCTCCAGTATCGAATATAAGAGTAATTTAAGCCAGACATTCTCAAAAAAGCACAACATTTATAATGCAGCGTGAATTCGAACTTTTTCATAATGGGAATTCCAGTTGAAAAATCTTAGAACAGAAAACCCAAAGCAACAATAGTACGAGAAGGGTCAGCCCTGTAGCCAGGTCTTAAACCCCGAACTTTGGAATTCACTAATAAACATCGCAGCACCTTTAAACCACTCGGCCACTTACTCATGTTTTATAGACAAGGCTTTTTTTTTTAAACTGCTGGTCACCATGTTTAAGTTCGACTAATGTCCATGCTTGAAACAAAAACATCAGTCTATAATGACCCTGGACGACTTCCAATGAAGAAAAGAATTATCATTTTACTTTCCAAATTTTTTAGCTTTTCTTGCTAATCACTTGTTTACAGTACTGAAGTAATTCTTGTTTACAGTACTGAAGTTTATAGTTGAGCTGAACTCCTGTGGTATTTGCCGTCCTTTACTTTAGTTGTGAACGTTGTTTACCGTAACTTTCGGTTGTCAAAATTTTTTAAGACAGCCTAAAATATGGAAAGCGTCGCTTGGGAGAGTTTGACATGGGCTTCGTTTAGCGACAACATCTGACTAAATTTTAATCAAAGAAAGCAAAGAATGTCCTTATTTTTATTTAAATTGCTTTGGCATAAACAATTATTCACCTAAATGTCGGTAAATGGCGGTGAATATTTACCTCGACGCTTCGCATGAATAAAATGAATGTATTTTTGCGTTAACGAATTTGAGGTTGGCGTTTATGATAGTTTATTTTCTGGTAATGAACAACAAAAGGTATATATGTATATGTATATGTATATATATATATATATATATATATATATATATAACTACAGACGGAACCGTTTCGGCCTACTGGGCCTCATCAGTGTAGTGCTGACGAGCAGGATGGAGAAGCCTATATCATATAGGCAACTCAAATGTGCCACACTTGTGGTACATCTAAGCCATGCCAGAGTGCTCTAACTAGAGACTAGTGGGCGTGCGCAAATTCGCTAGCGGCATGACTCATCCTGTAGAGTGCTCAATATGAACCAAGAGGTCATATATGCATATATACATATACATGTACACATTCATATACATGTATATATATATATATATATATATATACATGTTTACATGTTAGTTGTCGACTCGTCCTCAAGTATGACGTCTTGGATTATCTTGTTGAACTTCTTTCCTTGCATGACTTCACAGGTGACTCTTCATGTCAGCTTTGGACTTCACAACCTTGCCACATTTGACGCGCTTCAGACCAAGTTGTTGGGGATACTGTACATTCTCCGCATCTTTGTGCCCTCTCGTGTGACTTATGAAACCAGCATGAGAAAGAGAGATCCTTCCACAAATTTCACATTTCATGCCTTTCATGTCAGTTGGTGCTGCTGTTAGCCCCTTCCTCCTGACTGCTCGTTTGTACGCTGCATGCTTGATTCTTTCCTTCTCGAACAGTGTTATGCCATTGAATGTTGTTTTCCGCCACTCAGCTCTATCAACAGCCATTTCTTCCCAGTTCTCAGTTGGGATAGCACATTTCTTCAAGTGTGCTTTTAGGAGGTCTTTGTACCTCTGCTTTGGTTTTGAGGCTTTCCGCTTTCCCTGCTGTAATTCTCCATAGAGCAAGTTGCTTTGGAGTTCTGTTGTCATTCATACGAACAAGATGTCCACTGCATCTGAAGCAGTTTTGGCAAATGACAGCTTCAATGCTTGTGATCTGTGCTCTCTCCAGGATTTCCGTGTCTGGTGTAGGTGTTGTCCACTTCACATTAAGGATGTGCCTCAAACGCCGTTGATAAAACCTTTCAAGTTTCCTTATCTGGTGCTTATAGATTGTCCATGTTTCACAGCCATAGAGCAAAGCTGATAGCACACAGGTAATGTAGATGGAAATCTTTGTGGTTAAGCTAATTCTGTGCTGTGACCAGAGCCTGGCTTCCAGATTACCAAATGCTGTTGAAGCCTTCTGCAATCTGTGAGCTATCTCCTATTCCATACCTCCATTATCAGAGAGCACACTTCCCAGGTATGTGAAAGACTTGACTACCTTCAGCTCTTTACCTCCAACAAACACTTTTGGCTTCACATATGCATTTCCAGGTGACACTTGCAACATAACCTCAGTTTTCTTTAGGTTAATTTCCAAGACAAAAGCAGTGCATGATCTGTTAAAGCATGTAATCAAATCCTGCAGTTCCTGTTCCATGTGTGCTACTAGATCGCAATCATCAGCATAGAGTAGTTCTCTAATGAAAGTCTCAAACACCTTTGTGTTTGCAGTAAATCTCCTGATGTTAAACAGTCTTCCGGTAGTCCTATATCTAATGTAGATCCCATTGTTATTGTCTTTGAATGCAACCATGAATACTGCTGTGAAGTATAGAGCAAAGAGTATGGGTGTAAGAATGTCTCCTTGCTTTACTCCACATTCAACAGGAAAAGGCTCTGATGAGGTAGCATTCAATTCATCACGCAAAGAACGTATCAAATGTAAGAACTTATCTGGGCACCCAAATTTCTTCAACACCTTCCACAACATTGGCCGGTTGACAGTATCAAATGCCTTAGTAAGGTCTATGAAGCACTGATACAGGTCAACGTTCTGTTTGATACACTTCTCTTGGACTTGGTGAGCAGAGAATATCATGTCATTAGTTCCCTTTGTGCTCGAAAGCCACACTGTGCTTTAGGAAGAATGCCTTCTTCCACGGCGGGAATCATTCTGTTCAATAAAACTCTAGCGAAAACCTTTCCTATTGTGGATAATAGTGATATTCCTTGGAAATTGCCGCATTCTGACCTCTCACCTTTCATGAACAGAGATACCAATATAGCATCTTTCCAGTCTTGAGGTGTAGAAGAGTCCCATACATGAGATACCACCTAATAAACCAACTCCTTTAGCTTATCCCCACCATATTTCAATACTTCAGCAGGTATTCTACCTATACCTGGTGATTTGCCATTATTCATTTGTGCTATCGCTTTGTTGACTTCTTTCTGATCTGGGGGCACATCCAAAAAGTCCTTAATTGGCAACTGTGGAATTTCACTTAGCACTGATTCATCGACCTCAGTTACTCTATTTAGCAAGTCACTGTAATGTTCTCTCCACCTTCTCTGAATCTCCTCTGGTTGCTTCAAGACCTTCTTTCCATCCTTAGACTTCAGGGGAGCAAAGGAGGATTGCTTTGGACCATAGACTTCTTTCAACAACTGGTACATTGTTTTATAATCGCCAACGTCAGATGCAGTTTGCAGAGCTTGAGCCTTCTCTTCCCACCAGGTACTTTGGAAGTTACGTAATCGCCTTTGTATTTCACCTTTCATCTTTTTAAGTGCTGCCACTGCTTCCTCTCTTTCAGCTGTAGGTAGATTTGGAAGGAGTGTCTTTTCATCTAGTTGTCGTTTTTTCTCCAGCAGACTAAAAATCTCTGCATCATTCTCATCGAACCAATCTTGATGTTTCTTCTTTTTAACTGCCAAAACGTCTTTAGCCGTATTATATATCTTTACTTTGAAATCCTCCCAGACGTTCTCTTGGTTCAAAGGTTCGAGACTGTCAATGGCTGATTTCAACAAATTCCTGGATTTTTCTGACTGAAGTTTACCTACATCAAACCTCTCAGGCGTGATCGCTTTACGCTGGAATTTGGAGCGAATCTTAAGTTTGAGCTTGGATCTGACTAATCGATGATCGGTCCAGCACTCAGCACCTCTCATTACCTTAACTGTCTTCATATCTTGCAGATCGCGTTTTCTAGTGATGATATAATCTAGCATATGCCAGTGCTTGGAACGGGGATGCATCCATGTCCCTTTGTATTTGTTCATTTGAAGGAAGACTGTGTTCCCAATGTCAAGATTATGTTCATTACATAGTTGTAAGAGGTGCAGTCCATTGCTATTGCTTTTGCCAAAACCGTGTTTTCCCAGGCAGTTCCAGATGTCATGATCAGCTCCTACTCTAGCATTGAAGTCCCCCATCAGCAATATTTTATCATCTTTGTGCACACCAGATAATACTCGTCTCAGATCAGAGTAAAACAGCAATATATCAGCTTCAGGATGTGTCATAGTAGGAGCGTACACACTGATTACAGTGGCAAACCTGCCTCCTTGTAATGGCAGCCGAAGACTTACTATTCTGTTTGATGTACCAAAAGGAAGTTCTTCAAGCTTATCAACTAGCTTGGTCTTTATGGCAAATCCAACACCACTTTCTCTTCTGTCTTCCTCAGGTTTTCCTTTCCAAAAGATTGTGTATCCTGCATTAACTTCTGTGATCTGTCCCTCCTTGGCAAGACGTGTTTCAGATAGTGCTGCGATATCGATGTCATATCTTTTCAATTCCCTTGCCACAAGAGCAGTTCTTCTTTCAGGTCTGTTACCGTTCTCCGAGTCAAGTAAGGTCCGAACATTCCAACAACCGATTTTCAGGTTCATGTTGGCAAAGTATTTGCATTTTTTAGCTGTTGCTGCTTTTCTTCTTTGTGTCCTTTTACCGCTATAACGAACAACGACCAGCCGCGGCATGCTGGTCAATTTAAGATGAGGTAGGCATTTGTTTAGAACACCTTTTCTAGTTCCCTCTCACGATTGTGAGTAAGCAGTGCTATCCTAAATAGGCTGCTTAGTTGTCTAGTGTGCTGCCGAGCTACTGTCACTACCTCCTTTGACATTCAAAATGACGTTAAGATACACACAAGACCACCAATGTGCAGGTTTGCAGCTACATACTTCCAGTTTGTTAAACCTGTATACGTCACCACTCCCCCATCGCCATTGGACTTTCAAAAGAACACAAAAAAAACCAAACCCGGTTTCCCTGATGGTATTCTTTCCTTTCCAAGATAACTTGTACGTGATTATATTTTAAGTGCATAAGGCTTGCACAGCACCATATCCACTTTTTGAATGAAGTAATGTTCACCAATGGCACAAATACATGAGACGACTGGCAAATTACTTCATTCGCAGGTTTTTTCAGAGTTCTCCTTCTCACCAGGTGATCTTTCTATTTCCTTTAGCTTGGCGCAGTCCAAGGAATATACCGTTTGGGTTTGAATTCAGAGTTTTCCTTCTCCTAGACGAATTGCCAGCCAAGGCTAACGAGGTCCGTCTCCCCGGAGTTCTGGTTTTTGGAAGGCGCCAGTTACTCGCCCCATACCCCTTCTCCTGTTAGTTCCAAACAGTTCCGCCAAGTAAAGGCCAGGAGCTGGATGATTTGGTTGTCAGAAGCAAGGTGACGCACGCCGTATGGGGGTATTTTATAGACTAAGGGCACTCATCTCCCTCAGCCGCCCCGGCTATAACAACCTTTGGAACCACATACTTATGGAACCACATACCATATACATACTTTATATTGTTTTGTTACAGGTATTTGGTGTTTTTCAGCCCATGGGATCTCTTTACAAGGCTTGTTATATATTTGCCTATCAGGGTAATTCAGTCTGAACTGTTTTTACTATTTTCAATCATTCTAATAGCTTTCTTAATAAATCCAGTTTGCTTGAAGTACGAACATAGGCGGCCCGTTAAATAAGTGATTTCATTTTAATACTTACAATAAACGTTCCCAAAACACAGAAATTCGCGTAATTGGACATATTCTTTTGTTTACTATTACAGACGAACATTGATATTGAAACACATTTCCATTCCCCAAGTTCGCATGGTTTCCCTACTGCATCAAGTGGTATAGTTATCCAAACGTTGGGAAACACGTTCACAATTTGAAACAGTTGAATTGAATTAAACTCTTGAGTAAGTAAAAAAAAACTTTGATTTTTGCTATGAATACGTACGGCGTTCGGCAATAAACTTTGACTCTATGAAAGTGTTACGAAAAGTATCAAAGGACAGTTTTTTCGTGATGGTTTCCTGTGAAAACGGAACGTCAAAAACGTGAAGGCAGCCATCTTTACACTCCTTGTTTCGTTTGCTCAGTTGGTGAGATTTTCTGTTTACAATGTTATCGATTTGACTTTCTTTGCCTTTAAATACACCCGGTGAGCCGCGACCTAATGCTTTCGTAGCTAATAAAGTAGACTTCATGATATACATATTGGCTCTGCCAGCAAAGATAATTAAATGGGAGGATAGTAAAACACAAATAATAAAAGAAAAAATAAGAACTTAGCAAATGTCAAGTTTGTTTTTACTTACTGGGGGAGTCATATGACATTTTGTTTACACATAGTTGCTATCCCATTGGACTCCAAACGATTTTGGAGTACACCTTTCGCTATTCGTTACCAGAAAAAATACTATCATTAACGCCAACCTCACACTCATTAAGGCAAAAATACATTCATTTTAATCAATCGACATTCACTCGCGTAGATACATAATCATTTGCATCAAAGGGCATTCTATACTGCCAACACACGACCGTTAACACCATTCTACTATGTATTTGGAATAATAAAATTTCAATTACGGAAGAGAAATATCTTTCCTAATTGTAATTTTATTATCCCTAATGTATAGTAGAGTGACGTTAATGGTCGTCTGTTGACGCTTTAGAATGCCTTTCGATGCAGATGGTTACCTGTCTACGCTAGTGAATGTAGATTGAATAAAATAAATGTATTTTTACGATAATGAGTTTGAGGTTGGCTTTAATGATCGTACATTTTCTGGTAATGAACAGCAAGAGGTGTAGTTAATACTTGCAGACAATCTAATTAGTTTACCAACTAATGAATATATATATATATACGAAAAATCCGACTGCTCCAACCGGGAATCGAACCCAAGGTCTCCGAATCTACGTATCAGAGCTCTGACCTCTGAACCACTGAGACAGGGCCAGGACAGCCAGAAATTAAATATGATCGTATCAAATCCTCTCTTCATGTATAAAATTAATGAATAATGATATAGCAGCGCCCAAAGCGCATGTTGTTAGTTCGATTCTAGTCGTCAGTCTCTTAGGAGTTCAGGGTCGACGTTTACGTCAAATTATCCACAATTATCGAATACTGCAGTTTTTGGACAAGAATCGGGATAGTGGGTGTTAAATATTATTGTAGTATGCAAGTTATGCAAGTGTTAAATATTATTGTTATAGTTCTAGGATTACTAATTTGTGATTGCGTGATGTTACTTAGATTCTTTAAGGTTAAGGCCTCGTGACGTGACTTTTTAACTGTCGTGTAGTACGTGCTTGATTTAGCTTAGGTTTTGTTTTTTTGTGTAATTGTCGTTTTTAGTTTACGATGTGATCTTGGATTAAAATATATCAGTCAAGTGATTAGCAGTAAAATATTTCCCCGCGTTTTTGAATTGGTATGTCAGAACTCAACTGTAGTCATTCGTAGTGTAGGGTGCCGACCGGTACACAAGGCATTCAAAACTATAAAAAATCATGTTTTGTTTATCCCTAAAGCGTATCTTTTAAAGACAAAGGAAGTCAATTCTACTGTATAATTATAACAAGAATATATCGCCAACTCACCATATGAGACAGCGAATGTTGGGATGGCTGTCTTCATTTTTTCGACGTTCCGTTTTTACGGGAAATATCATGAAAAAGCTGTCAATTGATATTTTTTGCAATACTTGTACGGTGTCATAGTTTACTGGGGAGCGCCGTGCGTATTCATATAGAGCCGCAGCAAAAATCAAAGTTTTTTACTTACTAACGGGTTTAATTCTGTAAACATTTTTTTTCACGTATTTGCGGTCCCAACCGCACGCCAAGAGATTTTGGAACAAAACAAAGCATTCAAAATTATAAAATAATGGTATTTTGTTTATGCCAAAGCCTTTCTGCCATTTATAAAACAACCTTCCTGTTGTACATTTTCCTTTGATTGAGGTAAACGTTTCCTCATATGCAGTGCCCGTTGAGGTGATTCTTCTAAATATACAGTAAGAGGATGACCAGTAACATCAAATCACCCCGTGCTATGACAGCCAAAAATCTCTGTGAAATGCTGTACATACTTTCTAGTTTTGAGTCATTCCGAATCTTTTTGTTAGCAGCAGTTTGTGACAGTTTAGTAAAATTATTCATTTACGCGGGTGTTTTTTTTTTCTTCATTGTTTTTAAACAGAAAGGGTATTTCTTCAAGTGTTTGTTTCAAGTTGGGATTTATTTGCCAACCTTTGAATAATTAAACCACTTCGCGCGTTAAGGACACCGAGCGAATTAGGGGAACGGAAATGGGTATCTATCGATGTTTGTCCTCAACGATAAATAAACTGAATACGTCCAGCTATGCGAATGTCTGTGTTTTAGGAACATTTATTGTAAGAATTACCGGAAAATCACTTTATTTAGTGGGCTGCCTGTAGTACGAAGTGTAAAGTCGTTCGCTTCGATATCAATTTAAATAAAAATTCTCCTCGTTCATTTTACGCGTTGTGGGTTTTTATAAAATACAGTCGTTTAATTTTATAGATTGCTTTAGTTGTCCTTAAAGAGTGCTACCGAATTAAATGTATGCTTTCGGGTGTCCAACTTGCTGCCTCAGTTTTCCCTGAGGCATGGCTGATCATGATTGCAGCTGGAAGTATAAGAGGTAGGTATGCATATCCAGGTTTCTTAATGTAAACAACTTGTGTCCTCCATGGCATTGCTAGTTTATAAACATTGGATGGGAGTAACAAATTTGGCCTGACTAAAAAGTACCCAACAAAAAGGGCGTGGTTTCGGAAAAACCCAATGAGCGATTGCATGCGTTGAGCCCACGGTATTCTGAAACTTTGTTCCCAGACTGTAACAACAACGTCGTTTTATTCTCGTTGTCTATGATAGGTTGAGCACTGAGCACTAAAACTAAGCTGCATAGAAACTAAGCTGCATTTAAAATTGCTTCTGATCCTCTCTCTTAAATGAGGCTGGAAGTAGTTTGGCACCAGCTGTATTGATCTTTTACTGATCATTTTGTTTCTTATTCTCCTAAATGAGGCTGGAAATGTTGTGGCTCAACAAATAGTCATGCACTGCCGGACAAATCGAGCTACAAAACTGGCATTTTGAAGCATTGGGAGGCTTCTCACCCCTCGGAACTTCCTTTAGTTACGGCCCGGTGTACACTCTGATAGATCGGTATCTGGAAGCGAAGCTGATTAGTAACTAGCAGCGGTGACACTTCTAGCATTTTCAGGGGTGCTGGGACGATATGTGAAGCAATTCCCTGAAGTGATCTGGGGATATGCACCTCCTAGGAAGTTTTCAAATCTTGAACCAGACCTCTGGAGGGTCATTTCCCTCATGTGGTCATAGGAATTCAGAGTAATTTGCGAAATTTGTGAAAGTTATGTACCTAACTACGCAACTTCGTGGATTTCTGATACCGTGATCTTGAAAACTAATTTCTGATTTAAACAAGTAGCCGCAATTACCGACTAGTTTCTGCTTATTAAGCGGTGGCTAAGCTTGCATTCTTGTAATTTTAATGGCAAGCATTGTGTTCTGTTTGTGTTTGAATGCACATGGTAAACTCGGATATCGACTAGGTTTTCAAATGGTAGTAAATTTTCTTGATTATACCTCATACAGGTTGTGGTAGTTTGGTTCTCAGACCGTTTGCTCATCAGATCGTTGGATTGGGCCCAGCACATATTGAATTTCACAGACCAAGTTTGTAAGTTTTTCAACAAGTCCTTAGTTCTAGACTAGATTTAAACTCAATGTAGCTTGTAACAACCCAGCACGTTTGACTTTTCACGGGCGCAATTTCTTGCGGCTACTTGGTACAAAGAATGCTACGAAGCAACATACACATCTGTAAGCTCCCGACTCACAGCTTAGAAAAGCGTGGGCAACTTTGTTGTCTCTTACTAAGATCTGAGAGATGAACACATTTCTCCAGAATACAAGAGAACCACTGTAAAGATATGATCAGTAATCCGTACATGACTATATTGATAGCGTTGTAAAATATTCTGAGTTTTTCTGTCCGTAATTTTCATAACCATTATTGGAAAACGCCGGTAAATATTTGGGTCTTGCTCAGTCTGTTATCGAAAAACACCGTGGGCAAAACCGCTAAGAGCTTCAGACACACTTGCGCGAACTTTTGGCAGTGGTATTTTAGGTCGTCTTTTGAACATTTATAGATTGTGGCAAATCCTTTAGGGATTTAGTAGAGATCCTGCAGTGATTGGCGTTCCTAAGTTTCTGTGTTTCAACATATTGTTCCCAGGGACCTATACATTGTCCACCCTAACACAACGTTTGCTATACCACTGTTCATAGCATGGACGTGCCCTTTTTTGGCGTCACACAGTCATTTGACCTTATTTAGTCAATGTAAGGATAGGCTATTTTCATTTGCAGTCTCAGGCTGCTGACCACTCTTCAAAATGGAGCGAATTTCACTCGATTGAGATAAGCTTTCGAAGTCCAAAATTGATCAGAGTCTTCATGAAATACTAAAGATTTTTTAATGTAGAGAAAATTATCGGATTAGAGTGACCTTTTTTACACTTGTCCTTCACCTTAGTAAAAAGAGTTCGATTGCTACTTCAAACAGCTATACTGTTACAGTTACCTTGAGAACAAGTGGAAAGATTGTCTTCCTGTTTGACTCTACCTAACACCGCAGATTTTCTCCTATTGCTCTGGTTTCTAGCTTCTGTAGTAACACTGGGCTCAAGAGAGATGGTCCTCACTGTGCGACTGATGTATTATAAAGTATAAAGAAGCATAGTTTATGACCGATAGTATTATCAAGCATAAATAAACATACTTGCTTACTTAACTTCACTATTATGGCAAAACAGAACCGTTTTTGCCATTCGAACTTCCAAAGAATGAAAACAGGACCATCCCGACGTCTCAAACTCAGATTTTGACAGAAGACAGTCTCCGAAAATGTCCAATGAAAAATCAAGAATATTCATTGCTACAAATGTCAGTAAACATCCATAAATGTTTGGCAATAGTGGAGTGTACTTATACTAATACTATTACTATTTCGTTCAAACTGTTTTTGCTAATTTATGAGGAACAAATAAAAATAAAAAAAACAAGAAAGGAAATACAAATACATAGGATTTGATGCCTTGAAACAGGGTCGTAAAAGAAACCGAAACAAAACAACTTTTTGGGTGTGAAGTGAGGATCGTTACCCTTACTATCAAAATGTCTCAGTCCTCCTCAAACGAATGTTATCTTACTCTGGTATCCGATAACACCGGAAACCCCGAGATCTTTCTGTGGAAAAATCGAAACAGGGCCAAGTTTTTTGAAGTACTTGGAGGTGTTCTGATGGAGAATACTAATTGAGACCACGAATTCAAACTTCTTTCTAAGGGTATATTCGATAGAACAGTATGGCATTTACACTCGACCGCTAACTGTTAAGTTGATAATTCTGAAGGAGGAAAATCTCGAATGTCTAGATATTTTAAGACCCAGCCGTGACCTGTTGCGGAAGATACAGCTTTTGGCCATCCAGTTGGGAATTGAACCCGCGACCTTGCCAATCTAGTGCAATGCTCAAATTATCCTTAAAATATCTAGACGCTCCAGCTTTTCCTCCTCCCTTTAAGGTAGTGATTTGCTTTGTTTTCATCTCATGAATTATTTATAAGTGTGGGAATCTCATTTCTCAAACTTATTGATTATTCGTGAATAAAACACGTAACCGAGACGTGTTTTGATGCGACGATTAAGCTCCTCCATAAATTAAGCATAACTTTGACCTCGATTTTTTGCCAAAATATTAGTTCGTTTGAGAAGATATAACAAACCTTCTTGATAGTGTTTAACACTCCAATCCAACATCTCCAAGAGCATTAAAAAAAATTGATTCCGCCCAGTTTTTCAAACGCTGTTCTCGGTGTTAGATCTTATCGTGAAACGCTCTCTTTTGTATTGGATGAATAACTTGAAATTATTCTGAAACAATTCCTACTAGTTACTTAACTCTTTAATTCCTGAATTTTGTTCCTTTTGTTCTTTGTTCTTTCTTCGTTTTTCCTTTGTTCAGTCACCGGTTCTTTTGTTTTTTGCCGGGTCATTTTGACCCCTATTCGTACTTAAAGAGTTAAGCCTGCTATTTTTTGGCCTATGTCGTTCTTGAGAGTCATGCACGAGCGGTTCTGAAAACATGTTTTAGACAGATATCCAAGTCTCTTTTGTCTTTTAGCCGTTGTTCTTTTTGGTCATTATTGGCTTCAGCGTATCTGGACATAGTATCAATGGCTTGTTATAAAACTTTTTATACCTTAGGCAATGTTTTCCATCTTAATCAAGTCATTTTGGTTACACAATTATCTGCAGAATTATGCGATTTAACATACACGTGATTCGGTATTCCACTTTCACGGTAATTTGTATGAACGATCCGAATTGTAGTTGATACTACAGAATCTCGAGGGACGCCAGTAGGACAACAAGCAATTGACCATAGCATTCATCACAGGTTCACTTGCTGAATCCTTTCTGCAAGGAAACTTTGGTTCTACAGTCCGAAATTGTGTTTCAATACAAATACAAACAAATAGAAAGGGAAACTGTACGATTAACTAAGCCAAAAGCCTTTCTAGAATTTGTAAATAGCACGGAGACCATTTTTGCCAGACTTTGAGTTATCCATTATATAAGACAACCGCTGTTGAATTGAGATAAAAGCGGACAGAGCCGATCGTCATCGAGTGAAGAGGTGATGATTATCATGTATCTCGCAATCAGTAATATTGAACTGGATTTGAATCTTTTCAAACGGACAGATTTTTTGTCAGAAATTGTTTTCCATGTCAGCTGGAAGTTGGACTTTCGAAATGGGAGTGACTAAGGCATGTTTTTAAATACTACGGTGTAGTATTTAAAAACAGCAGGGTTGTGGTTGAGTCATGGGTCCGACTCTGACTGTGAGTCCGGATCCTACACATCTCCAAGCTGGTCTGAAACCGAGTCGGAAGTCAGTAAGTCCGAGTCACGAGTCAGTGATCCCGATCAGTTACCAGAGGTCTATAATGTTTCTCGCTAGTAAGCTTCTGCAGGCTGCCAACTTGGAATATTACTAAATTTGCATGGATCCAGTCAGGCGTTAATCCATGTCCGTGGCTGTATGACGCCAAAAGAGGAGATCTACCAAATTCTACGAAATAGCCTCCAATTGACAAAAAAAAGAATGATATTCACAGCATTATCAGTCGCATAATTAGTCCATAATCTTTTAAGAACTGATTGTTTCTCTGCTATATCTTAGACCTGGTCCGAACCTAAATGCTCCTTTCGTTTCTACTTGATTTAGCACAACCAAAATATCGATTCTCATCAGCTGTGTGTTCGCCCTCCAAGTGAAAGGAATCATCGATGTATCGTTAGCCACTACCTCATTTATGTTTACACTGCTCGTTACCACCTTTCAGCTGCTATTTTTGCTTACCGCACAGAATGATCCATTCATACCATTGGAAGACTTCTTGGCAAAAATTTTCTTTCGCCATCCAGACCAGAAGGCTGATACTGGTACCAACGAAAGTAAAAAGAAGTCCGATTAAATGCCACACATCCTATAGTTCGCCTTCGGCAATGTGATCTTATTCAGCATAAAATTGTGACAATTTTAAACTCGCCTTTCTCTTTAAATTCCGATTCTTTTGGGAAGCCACATTTACGTTCGAAAGTCGTGTTTGATTTGATTTCCCAACACCTCGAAGGTATCGCCTCCAGTTTCAAATCAGCTCTCGGTGTTTGGAAGTCTGAACGAATTCAATCTCATTAGATGTATACATACATTTTGGTATACATATAGAAATATATATACATATTCGTTTTGCATATATGTGTACATATAAAAGGCATGGCTATACTTGGCCTTAATGATAAACTTCCAGGGCAAGGATCCTTGCCTTGGATTCACAAGCCAACTTCTCGCTGTTCCATTAACTCTTTCCTGTCGAAGAGGTCTCCCTTTGACGAGTAAAATCGTGTAGCTTCAGCCAGAGTAAAATGCCTAAATCGGGTAGGGACCCGAAAGAGTTAGATTTTATTGCAAAATGTTTCTGTCGTTCAGCCATCTGCAGTTAAAAAATAGAGACAAACGCTACAAGTATCCTGTATTTATAACATAAAATTAAAATAACAATACAAGTAAAAATATGTATTTATAAATATAAAATCAGTACGTCTTCCTTTATCTAACTTTAAAAATGTGGTATACAATAACCAGGCAAACTTTTAAGAACTTTATTTCCAACGTTTCGGGATCAACCCCTTTATCAAAGTATAAAAACTACAAAATGTCAGAGGCTTCTTACATACATCTCCATCTAATTAAAATAACAAAAAAATTCTCCAATTTAAACCATTAGGAATGCAAGTATTCAGTGTATACGACCCAAAACCCTCCCTCTTTGTTGGATCATTCAAATCAGTTTAATCAATTACCATAACCTTTACGTCTTCTAATCCCTTATGCCTCTCACTAAAAAAAATGCAAATATAAATATTCTCCTGCTACACTGGCAGTCAAAAAGAATCGATCGCACAGAAGCTAAAGATAAATCTTATCATGACAAGTAATTACACAGAAAACAAATCTTGATATTTAGTGGCTCCTCCACGAGCTTTGATCACTGCTTTACACCTTCAAGGCATGCTATTTATTAAAATAATTAGCTTATCTAATGGAAAGCCTTGCCATGCAGCTTTTACAGCACTCCAAAGTTTTGTGACATTGGTAAGGTTTTGCTCTTGGACCATTGTCTTAAGTTAGTCCCATAGATTCTCAATAGGGTTGAGATCAGGTGACTGTGCTGGCCATTCCATAAAAGTTATGCCCTCTTCTTTAAACCATCCTTTGACAAGGCGGGAGGTGTGACAAGTTGCATTGTCATGCTGGAATATCCAACCATCTGGTATGGTCAGCATGTGTGTGGTTGGAATAAGCGAATTTTCTTGGAGATCAATGTATCGTTCTCCATTGAGCTTTCCATCTATCTTAGAAAGACAGCCAACACCTCTTGCATTGATCCAGCCCCATACAATGATGCCACCACCTCCATGTTTGACAGTTGTCTGAATGCAGCTTTCCTTTAGTTCTTCGCCAGCCATTCTTCTGACATACACACGCCTATCATACCTATGAAGAAGAAACCTTGATTCATCGCTGAAGATAATTTGGGACCACTGTTCAGCCGTCCAATCTTTGTGTGCTTGTACAAACTGTAATCGAGACTTCTTATGGCGAGCAGTAAGCCTAGGCTTCTTTCTGGGCTTGCAGCCCTTTAGAACAGCCTCTCTAAGCCTTCATTGGGTGGTGGAAACCGAGATATTGACACCATGTTCAATTAGCATCTCAGCTTTTATTTGCGGTGCAGTCTTGTAGCGATTTGACTTGCTTTTCCATATCATGAGCCTGTCCTCCCTCTCAGATGTCTTTCGTTTCCGTCCAGGGATCTTGGCATCTTTCACAACTGCCAGTGAGTCTCTTCTTCTTGAGGATTTCACTGACACTGCTTCGAGTAGAACCCATGCGAGCAGCAATTTCACGTTGTGTGTAGCCTTCTTCGGATAAATACTTTGGGTAAATACTTTCCTGTACACATCAAACAAAAGAGGAAAAGATGAATAAAGAATTTATTGTATGGCTTTTGATACCTTCCTTTATCGTGTTCAACAAACTTTTTCAGTTTTCGAACTTGTTCATTGTTGAGCGGCTTTGATTTACTTGCTTGTTTTTACCCATTACTCCGCGATTTTCTGTATCTATTCACCTTGTTTTCTGCATAAAATTGTTCTTGTGAAGATTTAACCACTTTTTTGGTAGTTTGTTATTGTAAATTTTGTAAAACGTACCTGAATCTGGTTTGTCTTCACATCAACGCGGAAATTTTCACGCCAAAACTTGCCGTACGAAAAACTTATAGCATGGCCAGGGAGCCAATCAACGTGTGTCATTTTGCGTACCGACTGGATAGGTCAGAATACTGAATCAAGTTGGCAAAATAGGCAGACAAACTGTTGAAAGACCACTCAGCTCACGTTTCCTATCATTTTGCCAGTGAATCGTCTCTTCACACCTACTTTCAGTTTTTGTACGAGAAAGTGATATTCACATTATGCAGTACCGTAAATGATCGATTAAGCGCCGCGGCGCTTATTTGCATTTTTCCAGTTAAAGATGCGGTGTTTATTTGAGATCGGCGCTTATTTCAAAGACGGGTAAAACATTTAGTGTAATATATAGAGAATAAAGAAGGCACGTATTGTCGGGCACGTCCCTATAGAACTTTCAAGTCTAACTGATTATTTTCTGAAGGCGGACGAATCAAATAGCGTCTTAGCTGAAGTTACGGGGAAGAGAAAGCGCGAGGTTGGGCTGGTGGTTCCCGCAAAGTTTACAGGATACACCGTAAATCGACGACATGCACAGGTGTTAGACTCAGAGTTGAGCAAGAAGGAGGAGAAATTTATACACCTAGAATTATTATACGAACCCAATTGTAAGAGATATCTTACATTAAAACTTTAGAACTCTCGAATTCAGGGGCGGATTTTCTGGGGGTGCAGGGGGGTGCGCACCCCCAAAAATTTTCTAGCACCCCCTCAGAAAAATTCGAAAATGGCGTGCATACTGTAGGTTATTATTTTTATTATAGGTTTTATTTAAAGAAACTTATACATTTGGCAGTAAGAGTATGGGCTTATGGCGATATGCCTAAAAAAAATACAACAGCCCGGTCAGCCCCTTTGGTAGCACACCAATGCACCCCCCAGGGAAATCTGCACCCCTCCTGTCAGATGAGCATTGATCCACCCCTGCTCGAATTGGTGGTGATCTCCTTTCTCAATCATGTTATGATGTCTCGGTGAAGCGTTTACTTATAAATCCTCAAATTGGCGCCGCGGTGCTAATTCGGGAGTGGCGCTTATTAAATTATTTTCAGTAAAGGTGCGGCGCTTATTCGAGAGCGGCGCTTAATCGATCATTTACGGTAACCACAACACCAGCCACGACCAAATAACATGCCGGTCATTTTGACGCGAGACTGAATAATTGTCGTGGTTCGTGGGTCGTGGATAAAGTTGTGCATCATAAAATACGTTAAAATCGTATTTTTCACCCGTATGGTACGACTGTATTTGCTAAATGAAATTCGAACGTTTGAGATAACCTCGGCATAAAACAGAATTTAAATTTTAAATAGCTTAAATTCACATTTAGGCTTAACTGCATCTTCCAGGTCTTTACGAAAACAAGCAAAATCAAAGTCTGAGAAGTAGAATTTCGTTTCCTTAAGAATCTCCATGGCTTTCAGTTTATATTTACCTTGGCCACATCAGCTTATTAAACTTTGCTCGCCAACTGTTGGTGGGTAAGTAATTGCCCCCCTTTTTAAAGATGCTATCTCTAAATCGAGTAAATGATGACCGCATAGTTTTTAAAACAGAAGGACTCACGCATAAATTGACCAAACCATGCGACTGTCGATTGTAAGACAAGACACAGCATTGTCAATGTCTCCTGATTCAAAATTTTCTTGTCCAAGCCTCCACTTCGCCTTGGTAATAAGATAACTTGTCTGTCACAGAATTACAGACTTCCCACGCGAAAACGGCCTAAGGACAATACGCTTTTACTTCGACGATATAAAAGCCCCTAAATTAAAATATCGTGAACTCCCATGCGACTGGTGACAGATTTATTATGAAAGTGAGTGTACAAAAAACCAAGCGGTCATGTTGCCGGAAATTCAATGATGTTTTGTGAAATTGCTGATACGTACAAGCTACTATCAGTGTGATATTTAATGGGATAAACACCTCCAAAAACTTTCTAGCCTGCCTCCTCTCCCTTTTTTTCAAATTTGAATGGTCAATAAGCGTCATTTTTTGTGCTAAGACAGCCTTGCAATTTTTATGTTGTATCAATAAAATATTGAAAGTTGGGAGAACTGGTGGAAAAACCAAGGAAACAAGCCTTTATTTGAGTACAAATTTGGATCAACCAGTAAAAGGGTTTTCAAAAGCTTTTTCCTCTTACTTCGTCCCGTAAATGCCAGTTCAGAGGTAGCAGGTATTTTTGCTTGTTTCTTTTGGATTTTTTCTTACTCTTCCCCTTTTCAATGTTTCATTAACAAATTAAAAAAAATTCAAGGCTATCTTAACCCAGAAAACAACGTTTATTGACCACTCAACATCGAAAAGAGGGGAGGAGAGTGGCCAGAAAGTTTTTGGAGATTAATGTCCCGTTAAATATCACATTGACAGTCGCTTGTAGGTATGAACGAATTAACAAAACGTCATTTAATTTCCGGCAATATGACCGTATGGTTTACACTCATTTTGAAGTTGAAGCGTTTTCAAAACGTGAATGTTATGTTACAGTCTGCAAGTTCGGGTGTGGTTGTGACGAGTAAAAATGTACATTCACTCATCTTTTGCAGTATATCCGCTTCCAGTTGCATAACTGTTCGTGATATTTTAACTTAGAAGTTTTTAAATCGTCGCTGTAAAAGTGTATTGTCCTTAGGCCGTTTTCGCTTGGGGTATCTGTAATTGTGCGACAGACAAGGTATCTTATTACCAAGGCAAAGTAGACTGGAAGGTTTCGAATCAGGAGACATTGAAAATGCCTGTGTCTGTCTTACAATCAACAATCGCATGGTTTGGTGAATTTATGCGTGAGTTCCTCTGGTTTAAAGACTATGCGGTCATCATTTACTCGATTTAGATTGCATCTATAAAAAGCGGAGCGATTATTTACGCCACCAACTGTTGGTGACAGTTGCGTAACGGGCTATGGTCAGGGTTAGAGAAATTCCTAAAGGCTCCCGACCTCTAAGGGGCCACCGATGAATCTGTAAAGACAACTGAGATTAAATTCTTAAAATACATGTCTGTACTAAGGGAAATAACTGGGGCCGCCGAACGAAAATTTCCTAAGGGCTCCCAGTAGTTCCGTTACGCCACTGGTTGGTGAACAGTGTTTAATAAGCTGACGCGGTCAACCTAAATATAGACTGAAAGCCATGGGAATACTAAAGGGAACGAAAGTCTACTACTCAGACTTTGATATTGCTTGTTTTCGTAAAGACCTGGAAGATGCCGTTAGGGCTAAATGTGAATTTAGGCTATTTAAAATTTAAAATTTGTTTTATGCCGAGGTTATCTCACGCTTGAATTTCATTCAGTTAATACAGTCGTATAATACGGGTGAAAAATACGATTTTAACATATTTTACGACTCACGACCTTATCCACGACCAACGACTTTTTCCTCACGACCCAGGACCTACGACATTTATTCAGACTCTTTTGACACACTTTCACATCCTTAGTAATCCCGATGTTCGGATGCCAAGGTGTCCACATTCTTTGGCAAAGACCCACGCGGTAATACATAAACGCGTGGGCTGGACTGGAATGTCGGGAAGGGTTCGACAATTGTTGAATGTAAACTATCAAACATAAATTAACAACGACATGAAGCAGTCACGAACTCAAATTTCCGGCAAACTTTTGTTGGGAAGGATAAGCAAACATATCGACGTATCTTGGTTCACTGAGTTTGGTAATAAGGAAAGGATGCTTATATATTGTGAGTCAAGGAGGTTATGAACTCAGTGCAGTCGTTCACCTTTTGAGCTGATAATGGCTTTGATGTTTAAATCCTTAATCCTGGACGTTTACGAATGTGGCTGCGTAAGCGACATATTAGTTACAAACACCTGAAACGGTAGTTTTTCCAAAACAGTTTTAATATTCGCTGTATACACGAAAAAAATCCGAAATATTATATCTTAATTTCGCCGTAAATTCTCCCTATAGATTACTAAATTCATTGTCAAACGTCCCTTAGTACCGACGTTGAACGATCCTCTCAAGAAACCATCGACCAAAGGTGTGCGATTAGGTTTACGAATTTGACTGGAGGCCTAGTGAGTGTTTGAACACAAACTCAAAATTATAGTTTAGTTTTTTTTTCAGTCTTTGGTCAGAAGAATTTCCACAACAGACGCCCAGTTGATATGGGGTCGGAGAGTTTATGATTTAACGTCGTTATTCGAGTAGTCGCTAAAACCTAAACATTTGTTGAAATTTATCTAAAGGCAGCACTTAATTTCTTCCTTTTATTAAGATGTGTTCTAACCGGCAGTCGAACCAGGTTTTTCCAACTCAAAGTTAAATGTGCAGGCCACTTCACCACACTAATTGGCCAAATAGCACAAAAATATACTGTCACAAAAACTCGCTAATATAGCTAGGGGAGTAGGAATTGGCGAATAAAGTTCTTCACGACGTTAAGGTGAAGCTTTCCTACGTTTCTGTTGGGAGCAATGCTCTACATTGTGTTTAAAACGTAAGAATGCTTCTTCTGCACCCCAACATTCACAAAGGCTCATTGTATCTGGTATAAAATGGCATTGTTTAAACACATTGCTTTTGTAATAGTCAATGCGTTTTCCTTAAGTTTGTGTAAATGGTGTGTTTGTGCCATTGATGTACTTATGTTTTAATGCTTTCGACAATTGCTGAATTTTTCAAATCTTAAATTGCTAGGAAGAGAGTTTTATAACCGATTCACACCAGTACTTAATTAAAGATGTTTTATAACCTGCTTTGTTAAACCAGCTTGAAATTAAACTCCAGCTTACTTCAGTACGTACGAAATTTGACAATTAACAAACATAAAACTTAGCTAAACGAAACGACTTTTTACAACATGATTTTAACCTTTTGCTATTGACCTAGAAATGGTGGACAGATAGTGAAACAAACTCAGCGAAAGCATGTTTAATTTAACATGTTTTATTGCTGTTAACAGAGTCTAAAATAGGGGTGTAGTGGCACCTAATTTTTAAGGGAGTCGTACACTGGATTGATTGAAAATTTTTCAACAGAAAAATTTATATAATATTAACACTTTGATGTTTAGGAAACATGAGAGCTTGGATATATTGAAGTAGATGAACGATCTTCAAGCTCGATACTCAGAAAATGATATCTGAGCCCCAGACGGGGATCGAACCCGCAACCTTCTGATGACCGGTCATCAGAAGGTTGCGGGTTCGATCCCCGTCTGGGGCTCAGATATCATTTTCTGAGTATCGAGCTTGAAGATCGTTCATCTACTTCAATATTAACACTGATAAAAACCATCGTTTTGAAGAGAAGATATAAATGCTGGCCATATATTGGAATTTGATCTGGGAAGGGCAAGGCATCTTTAAGAAGACCACCTCTAATAGTGTCATAACTATTGTTTACGTTGCAAAAAATTTGACCTTTTGTTTATCCTCATCGCCGTCCTTTTCCTTATGCGAACAATTCGTTGGCCAAGAGATATTTCGGAGCTTGCCATATTTCATAAAAGTTTAGCTAACTTTGTAAGAGTAAAAACAATTATTGGTTGTTAATTTTGCTTCTAGTGGGTCCTCAGCCACGAAATCATAACTAACAGACAGGCATTTACCTAATCAAACGGGCTATCATCAAGACATTTCCCGTTCAGTATCCGACTAAATTACATACCCCGAACGGGAGTCAGGGATCTTATTTCTTGCTCCTTCCTGACTTATGTGCAGAAAAATGTACAAAAGTGCATCCTTTATTTTGAGGTGGCTAGAAGTATACGATAGAAGGCACTCCATGGATATCAGGTTACTAGTGCCGGTGGCAAGATTCTTGCGTGGTTAGGTTTAAGCCGCAATAACACCTTGCACTTGTTCAATTTTGGATCAAATTTGGTATGAAAAATCAAAGCTTAGCGAAGAATCCGTAAGAAAGATATGAATGCAACAATATTAATATGCCCCTACTAACTGCTTAAGTTTCGTTCGATCTCGAAACACCATCAAAGACTGAATCAAACAGCGGTAAAAATCCACTATACACTGCATCATCAAATAACTTGATATCTAATGATGTTGGGTGATGCAACCTAACGTTGGCAATATATAATCAAACATTAATCTTGTGTTCGTGGCATTCCGAATTGTTTGCTGGGTTTTGATTTTTCTTACCGAACTACGAAATCCGCGTGATGTGTCAATTGCGACTTGTGTAGGGACTTGATTTCTCGAAAAAGAAATAACGACACCAGTGAGGCGAGGGTACATAAATTGTTATAGAAATGCTGGCTGTGTTCATTGACGTTACCACGTGTAGACCCTCATTTGTTTTTTAATAACATTGCAGACATACTGCATAGTTTCGTTGGCAGACGCGCAAGGCCGCAAAAACAGCCAAGGTACTTACCGCTTAAACGAGCGTTAATCGCATTTAACTAATTGAGGTAATTAACCAGAGGCGGAGAAGTGTCATCTATACCAATCGACACTTAATCAAACGCCACTTGGAATAATATCACTATGTGACAAGTACTCAAACACCTTTCCTAATTTTAGCTTACGTTAAACCTGGTATCCATTTGATTGCCACGATTTCCATAAGGCTGGGAAAAGTCTATTGGTAACACTGACGATCAAGTTGGCTTTTCCGGTACGTTTTCAATCGTGGCAAGTGTAGTGACGATGAAGTTTATTTATACACAAACTTTTTCTTGAATCTGGCTACCAGGTTCTAACCCACCAACTGTAGAGAGAGAGGGGATCACAGCGATCAAATGGACACGGAGTTCCTTCAAGTGCTAGTGCTGTGAAAATAGTTCAGAATGTCAAATAAACTGGAACGTTCCAGTTAAATTTTCAAGTCACTATTAATCACGTACTAAAACAATTTTCCTAAATTCTAACAAGAAGTACTTCATTTTCATGTTTACTTGTGGGTCCGCAACGAACACATGTCTCCTAAAGAACTCGAACATAAACTTTATCTAGGTAGTTTTAGGGGTGCAGTGAACTGGCATTTTGACTGATTTGCGTTTCATAATAACGTAAGTAATACAGGAAAGCTAGTAATATTGCAAAGAAATTCGTTTCATTTAATGACTTCGTCGGAATGAGATGCCAAAATGATTAAGCTAGGCGAGAAGGCGATAATGGCGAACAATTTTTTTTTTCACTTTACTCATACAAATTTTTTCAGAACTTAATGTAATTCTCAATAATTTAAAAACTTCATGGGAATTTGACTGACTTTTGGTGTACAGATTTGTCGTTAGTAGAAAATTTAAATTTCTAGTACGCCCAGTTTACGACGCAATGGCTCTGGGTGCATTTGGTTGTCACTTTGCTGTATTAACTTTTCAACTGGACGAAAACCGAGAGAATTTTTAACCAGAACGAACGACGGCGAGAGGCGAAAACGGCGTGATGCATGGAACACCGTAATTCGTAAATAGCTAAACCTCGCGTTTCTCCTGAGCGCATCTAACAATTTGAGTGCGGACGTTATACAGGGGATTGAGAAACAAGAAGAAAAAAACCTCTTTAACCAGAAATAAGATCCATTATATTTACATTTAATAAAAATTCCACTTGTTTCTGGAACGCGGAGAAACAGATCAGGATCCGCCTCTGTTTTTGTTAAATGTTCAAGTGCTCAAAAGGAATCCCACGAATGTCGCCAGTACCTCTTCAGCCTGATTATCACTTAAGCATAAGCGTAAGTCCCATACAAAGGACATGGAAAATTAATGGAGCTTCTCCGTGAGTCATATTCCGACAGAAAGTATCGATGTAATTTCTAGGCTTAAGTCCAAGTTTAACCTAAGAGCAGGAAAAATCTGGAAGAAAGACATACTCTCGTTTTCTCTGGAATTGAGCTTAATGGACATGTTGAGTACCGACGGCGAAAAGCTCTTTTGTTTTTCATTTGATATTACACTCAAGCTGGTTCCTGTGAAAGCCAGGCTTTAAATTTGCGCTCAGGTTCTGTTTACTTCACGCTAGAAGCGCATGTGACGATGAACAAACAATTAAGCATCCCTTCTGTCCATTCCTTAGGCACGTGCTCCTGAAAGAAGATAAACTGCCAGTGATAGCCAGCAGTTTTCATAAACAAAAGTGCCATTTTCGACAAAACGACTTCTTGAAATTCATTCGTTTCATAATAATAACAAATTTTTGTTAGGTAGCGCCGTGCCAGCGTGTGTCTCTTTTCCACATTCAACTTGAAGAAGAAAAATTACAACAGAACTTGAAAAACGCGACACAATCTTCTCGTGTGTTTTCATGTGTGGCCAACAGAAAGGATATATTTTGATTTTGACCCGACTTGAACCAGGTTCACTCATTTGGGGCAGTTACGGAATAAGACGGAATTAACAGTAGTTTAGTCATTCTGCGACCTGTTTCAGTTAAAATATGGAAGAAACACTCTCGTGTCAATATTCCGTTTTCGAGTGCAAAATGTATATAACGAATATTTGGAAGCTTTCTGAAAATAGAATTTCTCCTCATTGAGTAAGAAACGAGCCAGAATAAACCCAAAAGAATACATTCAGAATTTGGTCGAGAATGTCAGTTACGTTTTGAATTATTTTAGAGTTAGAAACTCATCATTTCTTCACTGTTGATAACATTGTGTATATTGTGATAAGAATGGCAGAAATAACGCAAGCACTCAGGTAACATTCTGGTATGCACTTTTACCTTCGACAAGACACTTGGAGCCACTGGTTCACTTTGCGGTGCCAGTCTGCCAGATCTCTGGAATTCTGCGCGACGTTTCGACTGCCAGGAATTTTTAAATCGAAATATTTGATGCACCTTTTCAATGTGGTGGAGTTCGGGAATTGAACAGCGAGAATGTATGTTTCCCTACATGCAATTAATTGGGTACATTTCTCTGATGATAAAGAAGCATTTCTTTGACTTACTCCATCTTAAATCCTACAATCCCTTCAGTGTTTCCTTACATATTGCCGTGCTAAGCGCAGCTTGTTCTCATGACTCCGGAAACTGTAAAACGCGTGCAAGCCGAAATGCAGTTGGACCAACTCAGTTCAGTCAACTTCACCATCATGGCAAACGACAGGGTTGTAAGGAAGGGAGGTGATCGAATCGCTCTGAAATCGGAACCACATTAGTTGAACGTACGCGCTATTGTGCTTTTCTGACACCACCTTTCCTTATAGCGGAAGAAAGAATGTTTTTTGCTTCATTTCTCTCTATAGGGGTTAATTTTGATAAAAGATTTATTTTGCCGGCTCGAGAAACAACTACATGCACAGCATAGATTAATGATGGTTACATATTTCGTGACTATTTAGTATTGTCCTTATTGGAGCGATAAACAGCGCTAAAGAGTCGCTCGTGCTACCAATATAACATTGCGCAATTTTACAGTACTTCAGAGCAGCAGTGCTGCAGAGCTCAACACTGAACTTTTGCTAGTGTACTGCCGCGCAATACACAAAAGTCTTCAGTATGGTTAAATCTGTTCTGAAACGCTTTCTCTCAAAATTTTGTTAAAGAACGTATTTACTAATGATAAAACGCCTCACGTTTTACTCAGATCTTTTTTAATAAAAAGTCGGAATTGAATTGCAATCACAATTTTTCCAAACATTTTCATCAGCAGAGAACCTACAAGTTAAAAAAGTGGTGAAATCGAGTAATTTTTTTCATTTTCTGACTGACTTTCCAAATTAGGAAGGAGGCATTGATGTTTTCAGAGATCATGGACACGCCGCTGTTCACAAACCACGTAGACTGTGTTATGGCGTAACGGCGTAAATTTTTTAACAATGCATCACGCTTTGTAGTTGAACCACTGTGTTAGCTTGCAGTGTCGAGTAAACAATTAAACTAATTTTAATTCATTTCAAATCAGGAATTCGCTAATTAGTTGTCTGAATATCCTTCATGCAGCAAGAAGCACTGGTTCCTTAAACGTTATGTACAAAGTGCAATGAAATTCAATGTTGGGTGAAATCTGTTGCACTTTGTAAGTCTTTCGCTGAACTTAGTAGCACCAGCGTTTTCAATCCAGATCTGCTACCTGAGCTCTCTGGCCAACCAACATAGAAATCGGTTCATATTGTACTAAGTAGTCTCTCAAACAGTCAATTTCTATTTCCCCGTCATGAGGTAGCTCTTTATTTTCGGCGACTAAAACGGTTAGCCTAAGGCTAAGACTGTACTATACTATTTGCAATTCATTGTTGGATATTGTTTCTAAAAATTCAAGTGAATTTTTAAAAACAAAAGGAGTAATGAAAGAAAAAAATTTATTTTGCTGTTTCACTAAAGTCAGATCTTTCCGTGTTGGAGCGGACGCATTTTGTATTGCCTTAAAAGATGATTCCATTAACTCTATAGAAGCTACTTAACGTTATTCTCATACTCGAGCATTTTATGTGATGTGCAGTTGTTGGTTTCCGAAAACAAAATTCGTGACTGATCCTTGCTTGGAATTTTTGAAAATAGTTTAATATTGAAGTTAGCCATTTGACGTAGGTGTGGTTTCATCATTAAACATGTCATGAGGGAATACAGTGAGCTCATTAGATTTAGTGACCTGTGTACACTTCTTTACTTTTGCTGAGAAACTTGGTATGTTAATGGTAATTGTTGGTCCTTAATAAGGTTTTCAAAAACTATTCCACAGCAACTTTGTCGTCTGCTATCGATGACCTGAAGAATTTAAACGCGTTCGTTCGTCTAATCACCGACCACCTATCGTCTAAGCCATGCAAAGTAATTAATAAATTCCAAAAATTGTTCGTGCCTCTTCAAAATAATTTGAAAAGGCTTTCCAGGACTGCGACATTCCAAGTAAGAGCGTCAAATAGGCAACATACCTAAAGGAATACGGTAATAGTAAATAGGTTGAGGAATGCGTCGTCGAAGAAAAAGTGCGCGTTCAACCTTGTGCACAAGTTAATGTGTTTAATCTACGCTTAAAAAAACAAGATTACCAATTCTTAATAAGTCTGTTTCCTATGCTTGCTGTTTATGCTATTGAGGCGTTTCCTAAAACAAGGAAAAACTTTTCTACCTCTAAGTCACTTTCATACTTCTAGTTTCTTTTTTGATGCTTGTAAACGTGTTTTCAGCAGTTGTCCAAATCCCCTTAGCTTTATTAGACAGAAGACTGCTGCTTTGTTTGGATTACAAAGACAGAGGCGATTTTGAGCTCTAGTGATTACAGTACTAAAGCACCGTTTATGTTCTGCGCTGGTGCTTTGTCACAACGGAAATTGTCTTTTAAAAGTTCACGTTTTGAAAGCTTTTTGCACGCTTTCTTATCGATGTTTACTTCCGGAGTGCGGACCGACAGTATGACCAGCTTTGTCTCTGTTTAGTTTGCTTTTGATCGTATTTGGTTAGGTTGGTTTTCGTCTTGCGAAGCGCATCTTAATAGACCCATAAGATCTATTCATAATAAATCCATAGGGATTAAAGGCTAGACTGCGTGACGGCTGTTAAAACAAGCAGAAGAAACGGTTCAGGGACGTAATTACTACGAGACCAGTAGCTCTTTTACACATTACAGTCGGAATTAATTGAAAACACCGACCGTTTCAAAGTGATTACTAGAGGCGTGCCATAAACAGACGACCTTTGAGAATTACGCGCGTCGATTTTTAGATTCAACAGTAAGACAGGAAATCCAACTAGTAATCTGCGCAGCACCTTGACATAGAGTAGGGAAAAAAAAGTCATTAAAAACTGTTAAATTATAGTTGCCAGTATCCATGACAAGCATGTAATATATGAGACCTTTCAAAGCAGACAACAACAAGGGAGAAATAAAGAATTAAATGCACGTCCCGAAAGGTGATCTCGCTTCCGTTCATCTTTCCGTTTGCTATTCAAATAAAAATACTTAAAAGTGCGCTCTAATCTTTCTCAACTCAACTATACGTATGGTACGTATATTCGTAGCAACCGCCGAGGATCTCAGGAATTTGCACATGATATTGCTCTTCGGCCGTCTCAAAAAGATACCCCAAGATAGTTAACCTGACTATACTCACAAGGTGAAAAATTATTGCGGTTAGTAATGCAGTCTTATCAAGTACGACTACCCTATTGCCACGACCCAGAGAACAAAGAGGGAGAAGTCACTGAAATGGATTCCCATGTGAAGAAAGTAACCTTTTAGGATTAGAGTTTGAATAGGACTCCCTCGGTTTCGTTTGTGAAAAGCGAGTAAATTGAAGGTTTCACAAGAAAGCCACCCAGACGAACTAGCCACCGTATGTTCCCGAATGCATTGTCGGCTCTTTTCATGTTTAACATAGAGCAATTATTTAACAAAAATCACGAGCGAACATCATTTATGGATGCATTTTTTTAATGAAGAAACTTTCTAAATTTGCTGTGGACTGTAGCCTATAAAGTCAGCCGAAAATATGTATGTACACTGAATATAGTGCTCACTTAATTTTTACCTTTTTACAGCACGCTATAAGCTTGACTATTGCTAAACCTTAACGGGACATGAAGTTCCAGCAATACCGTGGCCCTTCGTTTTAACCAACAAATTGACAAAACGCGTTTGCAAATATAATACGATCCAGATTAGGAAATCTGGTTCTCCCTACGGAACTGCTGAGACGATTTAAGTTTAGAAAATCTAAGTTTAGATCATAAGCGATCAGCAATAAATTATGTTAATTTAAGTTCTTTGGAATTTCCTATACAACTGCGCGGTAACACCGATGGAATACCCACGCACAGTGAGTCGTTTATACTTAACTTTGTTTCTCAAGTCTTAATATACACGTTTTGGGGGAAATACTTCCTTACATGGCAAGGTAGCTTTTAAATGAACGTTCAAATGATAAAGCCAAACCTCAGTAGGGATTTAACTTTAAGCTTAACCTATTAGCGTTAAACGAAGTTGATTTCGTAAGTGCGTTGTTGTCAACCTTCTAATAAGTAACAACTTCTTTTTCTACTCATACGGCCCCCGTCGAATCTTTGTTTTCGGGTAGATAACCGTTTTCTAACGAAATAATTCCCGAAAGCTATGCAAGAAGGTATCGAGCTCCGATGTTTTTCTTCAGAAGCCGTAAAATTCTGATATCGACCCCCAAGATATCCGACCGAATTCTTAGCGTTCAATAAAGAAGGGTGAAAAGGTTCCCTAAGAAGACTAAAGTACTTATTTAGTGCAACTATGGATCCAAAAACTGAGATAGGGAATCAAAAGCGCAAAGGCTTCTTCCAATTTCCTTTGTTCTCTGATATTATAAACTTAGTAAGGAGAGATAATCGTTCAAAAACAATAGTAATCGTGCGTACCAGTGTACGCCTTTCTGCACCTCCTTCCCGTTTAACATTGATGGGAAATATTTATAAAGTGACTTAGCAGGCCAAAATAGCGAATTTGCAAAATCGTGGTCCTCCATAACGGCGTAACAGGATGCCAGGGCGCCATCCACAATGATGTTTCCCTCGTTAGTCATCGGCGCTATGGCCCCACTATGAGAGGCCACTGAAACGGCCGTGATTTGAGCTGGTACCATCTTTCCTTTACTCCGCACGTAAATAAAATCTCCGACTTGGACCCACTTAGCAAATTGTACCGTCCATAAACTCGAAAATCGCCTTCTAACATAAACCAGATGAGTCTTCGTCAGCAAAAGTTTTGTTTGGGGTTTGTTCGTTTCCAAAACAAAGTATGGGACATCCTTTTCGTTCGGTTTGTTGTCAAGGAACATGACGACTTCACTATAGATAATTTGGCCATCTTGGTTCATGCTTTCAACTTTGTCACCAATTGTTATCCGATCCATTGTGGTTATTTTCCCACCTTCCAAATGAACCGTCGAGTTGCTCCTGAAACATCCCATTTCCACTATTCCTTTTCCGTCTACAAAACAAGGCAGAAGAGGTCAACGTGGGGAAAATACTTGACAGCTAGCGACATCACGGAAGGGAAGTGTTATGTGAACGAGAACCACAACAACATCGCATGAAGCATTTTCCCGAGTTTCGTAAACATGGCTGTTTCAAGATGCCCATAAAATGAATTCTTCACAAGAACCATGAAAACAGTGAAATGTATGTTCAATTCAACGTATTCTGCTCTGGAACACCGAGCCCTGGAAAGTGTGAGCTTAGGAATTGTATTTATTGTAAGTGGCATAAATCAACCTCAAAAAGCTAAACGCCAGAACACAATATTTTTGTGTCGAACTTAAAGAAGATATTTCGTTCATCAAAAACACTTTTAAGCCATGAAAGGTTGAATTAAACGTTTGCCTAAGTTTAAAATACTTTTAAGTTAAAGCTAACTCATCTATTTAATACAAGTTTGTAGATGCATGGTGAACTACAAATACATGGTAACAAAATTTTGAAAACAAAAATTACCTACCAGCTGTGACTGAAGCATGGACTCGATACTTTTCAACATAAAAGACCCAATCAAACCCAGCTTCGACCGCCAATTGAGCAAGCAAGCCCAAATGCGATCTCTTCCTGTCAGAAGTTGTAATATCCACAGCTCGTCCTTCATAGTGTAGCGACTGAGTATCATGCATGTGGTTCGTCTGTTCGTCCCAAGCAGCAATGACCCGAAGTCTTACTCTCGGCCATGTTTGTTTTACGAGTTTCGCGAGCTTATTCAACGCTTGAAAACATTTCTAAAGAACGCAATGGAAGAAGTAAAGACAAGTGATGATCGGATTTTTTAACATTCTTAAAGGCATCAACGCGGATAATGCTGACAAACTAAACGAGTCCCGGTCAGAAAAACTAGCCGTGAAACGGCTAAATTATACAGTGTAAATAACGAGAGTCAAAAAACAACATGAACCTCAAACGGACCTTGCTCATCTGTCTCTTGCCGTCGAAAACTATATCTGGATTGACGTTTGTCACGAGCTCGTAGAATTCCGGAGAACCTTCTGTAATCGGTCCTTTAGGCTTACCACTGGCTCCTTGAGAGAATTCGTGAATTGGGGGAACTCGTTGGTGCAAGTAAAATGCTCTACGAGGAGGACGTCGCTCAATCGGTCCTGGTCTCGATACACAACTGATCACAACACTGGTACAATTTGCCACGATAAGCCCCAGTATGAGACTTTTACCCTTCCAGGAGATCATGTCTGAAGCTTTACAGGTCTTTGCTTGACAGAAGTATTGGTAGTCGCACTTTTTCGTCCCAATGGCCACTTATTTTAAATGTTGAGTAGTCTTAGTGCTCAATCCTGATTGGATAAGTTCGTCTTAGAGTTGCTGATGTAGATTGTTGCTTATCAACCTAAAGAATTCAAAAAGTACTCTTAAGAACTTCTTTTGCAGCAGTACGTGCACTTCTTTGCAAACAACAACAAGATTTAGACCGTACTTTTATTGGAAAGAAGACCTATGACAGGAAATTACCGTTAAAAGGTCTTTTTGGGTGCCTTCTTTGATTTTCGCCGCAACTAATTGAGTTTGGATCGTGCCAAACGGGTATTAAAAATACTGGTGTAATTGACTGTCTTAAAACAACTTCCTAAAAAATTATCATAAACATTCAGTCAAGAGACCCGAGAGATTGCAAGGTGCGACAGAGCGATAAACCTCTCAGAGTCATCAGTAAAGCGTCCAGCTTTAGTGGCACCGACATCGACTTCGTACCTCTTGTTAATTGTCACTTAAAGTAACGTCTTGTGAAGACGCCAGTTTTTAGTCTCCCAATCGTAAGCTGGTCATTAAAATTTGCTGCAGGTAATTATGTGCGAGCGATAGTGAAAGGATTTAATACCAATTAACTTAGGCCTTTATTGAGAAGATTTGACGCCGTCAGTCAATTTAAATCGCAATGTTTAACGAAATTACAAAAGCTGGGTTAGAAAGGTTTTTCTCCGCCGCGTGGGAGTTTTGTTTGCTTAGGTGTAGTAACGGCCAGAACTATAAATGCATATTATTTCATCCAAAATTTGGTTAGACAGTGGAAAGAATAGTAATAAAAAAAATGGCTTATAACATGCATCATAATTTATAGTTTGACTTTGATAATAATAATAACAATAATAATAATAATAATAACAACAATAATAATAATAATAATAACAACAATAATAATAATAACAATAATAATAATAATAATAATTAGGGGTGCGGTGACAACAGTCTCTTATAATCCTTGTCTCAACGAAATAAACTGGCGATTTTCAGGTTAGCTTGCTGTAGAAAATTGAAACCTGTTCTCGTCAAGAAGTCCAATTTCTAACATATCGGCAAGTGACTTTTCCTGAACGTTTTCAAAAAGTCTGCATTAAAATGAATAATTTTGGAGATCTATTTCTTTATAGGAGTAAAGTGGAGTCAAGACCAGTAAGGTTGTAATTTACTTGTCAAAACCCTTATGCAGCACTTTCAATTTTAAAGGAATTTCAAACTAAATGGTATTCTTTATGGTGCGAGGCTGATTGCATGAAAGTTTCAGCCCATGTTGAAATCTAAAAAGTCGAGCTGTGGTCTCAACCTTGGCTCACGACGAAATCTTTTAAAAAATCATCCTACGCTTTCATGGTGAAAGTTTTATTCAGGGCTAAACCTATGTAATTTCACCCTAGTTAGCCTGTCTTAAAACTCTGCTTGGGCTGACACTATTTTATGAATTCGGCTCGTTTAGAGTCGTACCACCGTGTTTGATCACAAAGTTTGCTGTCAGCAATCAGAAGTCTATGACATGATAATCTCGTCGAATTAAAACGTCATGCGTTTCTCGCGGCAAACTCGCACAGTAGAAATCCCTTGGATTACCTCGGAGAAGCCAGGAAAGGAAGTACTCTAACAATTATTTGTCTCTCTCCACAGACTTAAACTCACTGCTTGATGAATACATCAAATCCTATACGAATATACAATTTCATGATAAATATGATTTTTACTTCAAACAGATTGTAGTTTTGGCTTTCACAATGCTTTTGCACTTTCAGCTGTTCCAGGTGAAATAAGTAAAAATCGTTCCCACAGCAAAGAACAAAACTATTTTTCATTTCTTTTTGGTAAATAAATCCCTTTCGTTTTGCAGAGTTTGGTCATTAAACAAGAGAAACTTGCATCGTCACAATATATTAATGGCATTTGTTTTTGAAAGCTTAAAGCACGTATATTAGCTTTAAGGTTTCACAAATTGAGACCTCGTCGTTCTACTTCGGTATTTTGTTACGTTTTACGTGGACTAATTTGTCTATTCTAGAATCACAAAAAATATAACAATAAAACATGACATCGCCATAGTCCATCGTATCCTTTCTATAGAGCATATACATGACACATTTTATTGGGCATGGTGCCCCTAGACCTTGGCACGCGTGCTTGAAAATTGTGGCCAGCCAACCTCAACTGTTATCGCGTTGATCGAAACATACTAGGCTTGTAGGAAGAAAAAATGAATGCGGTGTAAACGAAAAAGTAAAGGACCATAAATCTGGGTATAACTGCTAAAATCGAGAGTTCGTGCCTAAAATACTTGCCTTCGGTTTTCAAACCGAGCCGAAGACCAGTGTGAAACAAAGTTTAATAAGATTGACCATTCGAGTAAATTGTCATTAAATTGACGAGAAAGATCAATAGGAAACGCAACCCTAACACAATCTCTACTCAGATTTGTAAATAAATATTCTCACCTTTTTTTTTTGGTACCTGGGGCCAAGTTATTGCAAGGTATAAACCGACCGCCCTGTTCATTAGCTCTACAATTCGTATTTGAAGGACAGAGAAAGTAAGTCAATCTAATATTTATCGGGCTGATTGAGAAAAGGGCAATATCAAATATCCAAAATAATCACATCGTTGATTGCAATGGGATTCACAGAGGGCCGGTGAGCTCTGTTGATTTGAGAATCGTTTGTCATCTCCAACTATAGAAGCACGAGACTTAAGTAGAAACGCGATAGTGTCTAGTGAAACAAATTTAACGGTACTACGATACATACTTTAACAGTTTACTTAATCTGAGAGGTAGGCGGGAGATGTTAATTGCTTCCATCGAGATCGTTTTTCAACGCGACAATTATACATTGTTAACACCTCGACAGGGTAATTAGTACCTTAGTACCATGGTAATGGAGTGAATGAAAGACAGGCTTGCAGGTACAACCAAGTTCCAACCGCTCACAATAAATACAAGGTTTTTAAGAATGACATTTCTTTACATTTGTAATGTACTTTCAATGAGATAATGCGACTTTTGATGACCATGGGGACTTAAGTTATTTACCGTTCTAAAGTTCTCAACCCGTCAGTAGATGTTGAAATTTGCAAATATGAGTTCGAAAATTTCACTTTAATTATCCTAAAATCAGACATTCCAGGAAGGTGACAATAGTAATCGGGTTAAATGACAGAAATGTTAAGCTAGTTATGAAGCTTACTGGTAGATTGTGATTCGAGTTAAAACGACCTACCACCAACGATTTGCCAGTCAGTGGAACTACACTGGCTTACTATATATGCATTTTGGAACACGAAGTACAAGGCAATCCTCTTGAGTGCATCAACCCTAGTTCATTGTCTAAAATCGGTGCACCACAACAGTCTAAGAACGCTAAGAAGATAAGTTCATAACGAATACCCTTGCCTCGCTTACATCATGTGGCAAACTTTTGCGAAGTGCCTCATTCCGCTTTGCAACTTTTGTTGCCCGTGAGTTCCACTCATATGGTGCTGGAATCAATTGAAAACGACACGGAATAATTATAATTACCTTACTAAAGTATTTGAAACTATGAACCTCTTAAGCGATGCCGATATGATTTGAAGCGGTAACCAAGGCGTTTCAGATCGTCCTTGGATTCGGACGATGCCGCGAAACCGTTATTCTGACAGGTACGGCTTGCTAAAATGCACTGTGTGAGCATGTTCATGTCGTTTTAGTTTGGTGCTGGTACGATATATGTCGTCTTCGCGTAAACGTTGCCTCACTGAAACAATTTGAGAACGATTTCTAAATGGCTTGACAAGAAGAGGGGATGTTTAGCGGTATCGTGATTACATTAATGACTTAACTTTGTTTGCTTGGTGCAGTTCAGTCAACTCATTTTCTACTAAAGGTTTCTTTTTATTATTTGCGGTGCTTCGCGATGGTTATCACATACAGCAGATTAGGCAGTAACAAACAGACAAAAAAGAAAATCACCCGAAGTTAATTCTTAACCTTTAAAGCTCAATCAGTGTCCCAAGAAAGAGAAAAAAGAATCAAAACGGAAGAAGGTCCGAAAGTACGGGAGAAAATGGTTTGTAATGGGCTTTGCAGCATATAGTCAAAAGGATAATGCTCTCAAAATGTGACAAATGGAGCAATTAATACGGGTGCAATTATATATTTCCTGCAATTAATCAAAATTTAATCGGGAAATTGGTCCTCAAAGAAGAAGAGCTAGCATGTTCAATATATGTGTGGGAACGACACAGGAAGACATTTCAACCAACTAGAAATTTTCAGTTGGAGGAAGATAATCAAGAATCTTATAAGAGCCGATGCATGCATGGCAAGGTAATTTGACGTGCCTTTACGCCCTTTCTTCGTAGATTTGCATGAAATGTTTTCTCTCTTTCTACTTCTGTTGTGGGCAACTAATCTGTTTGCCTCCGGCATTTTTGTACTTCTACTGGCAAGATGAGGGGGAACACTGTTTGGCATGAAATTCAGTCAGAAAAATTCTTTTCATCCTGTTAGTTACCCGGTTGACCCACATGCATACATTTACACACAAAAGGTCATGGTCAATGACACAAATTACTCACACCTATGCTATATCATCAAGATATATTACTGTGCTTGAGCCTGTCCAAACACAACTCATGTAGACTACAATCAAAACTCTGAAATATTTTGCGGCAATTGTAATATGTTAAGAAATCCAAAGCAAGAGACATTTTATGCATTTACGCATAAACATTAAACATGGTAAAAACCATTTACGACGTTAAATTGTTGGTTATTTTAGCTGTTTGTGCGATAGACTAATGGCGCTAAGTAGAGTTCAACAATATTCAACTCATTGCAACATTATCATAACTAATGATTCGCATAATCACTCGGACACACAAATTTGGGAGTCGCTGTATGTCAACTTGCATCACTGAGGCAACTTGCATTGAAGCTATGGCCAAACGAGAATGTAAGTCAAAGGAAGTAAACTTATGTCAATTTATGGTAACTTACGTTAAGGTCATGGGCAATACATAACTTGTGTTGAAGCCAGTCAAAGAAAACAGTTTAAACTTAAATTGAACTTTGAACACCCTCAGACTTTCTGCAAGTGAACGCAAGTTGATGCAAATTGATTGCCAAACGTGATGGAAGTTGAGACTTGTAACGACTTACCCTTGTTTGAAAGAAAGCATGGCTTTTAGAGGACGTGCGAATTAAAAGGATCTCATTTGAGATCCTGCATCAAAAAGAACCTGATTTGCATACATAGATTATGATACTACGTTTAAGCGTATTCTGTATGTTGTATATCAGAAAACGAATATTTATCTGCAGCGCAGATGAAAGTCAAAGAAGATACTGTTATTCACGGCGCATCAAGAATTAACTGCGTTACAGAGCAGTTGTAGCAGTTGTTATAGGGAGCCTTAGTCGGAAGCGAGGGACGCAAAACACGCGTAATGAGCTCAGGATATTCTTTTTCTTCCTCTTAAATGCTTCCGAGCTATTCGAGTTAGTTTTTTAAGGTTATCCATTAAATATAACCTGAAGCTCTCAACTTTTTACGAGACAACGTAATCTAAAAAGTATGGAATACCCTTCGTTATGCCTGGTGAGGAACATGGACGACGTGAAGAATACTCTAGAGACCAAAATTATTCATTTCATTTGTTTTGTAAGAAAAATCCTATTTCAAAGCGACTACGTCTATTACTTTGCGTCGTCTTTTCTTCGACTCCCTATTATGTAGCCTCCTCCGACAACTTTGTTTGTTTTGTGTTCGTCGACCTGAGCTCAAATAGAAAAGGTTAACACAAAGCACTTGTCAAATGGCTATTTCCATTGAATTGATGAAATTAACTTTGAAGGTGGTAGAATTGTCCAGACTGAATACGAACGCTTGCTATCAGTTGAAGAAAAGGACTAAAATTTTACGACCAGTCGCAAACCTGGAAACACGCGCAAAGACGTCCGAAATTCGTGCATGATAAAAGCTCTGGACATTCTCTAGATGCTAGACCATGATGGGAAGAATAACATTACAACTCATCGCACAATCAACATAGTTATTAAAATGTGGGTTAGTGGAAAACTGGTACAGCTATATTATCGATAATACAGAAAATTGAACTCACCTCTCCACCTAACTCTTCTCATGTGGGTGGGAGACGTGGGAATAAAAGTGTAAATTACTGATCCTAAAATCGTTCGACGGGCGATATGTTCTCATGCAGGCCACAGGGGTTTTACAATCTGCTCTCACGGAAACTGATATGTTTATGAATTAAACTCGGATTTTTTCACAGGAAAGAATCAAGACTGTCCATTTCAGAAAGATTCCTTGGATTAAAAGGTCCAAACCACGTTTGCTTACGGCATCGGAGGCCAGTTATACTTTCACATCCTTCCCCCATTCGAAACAAATTATTTCTGAATTTTCACAGACTGACATTGTCTTGAGATAAAATAGCGCAAATGATCGATAGATGTCCTCATACGACACAAAAGGTATAGGTTCAAAGACCGTATGTGGTAAGTACATTTGAACAGAGCGAGCAGGGATCCACCGCTTATCACAAAAAAGCCCCCTCAAAAACAGTCAAAGCCACCCTTATTTTATTGGCGCTATTTTAGAGGGAAAAAAACCCCAGAACATTTAAGACACGGCGGGTAAAGTTTAAAAGGTCGTTTTACAAACTTGTGGACACATAAACGTACATATCTATGCACATGTCAAAACGCAGCATAGCAAAAGCGGAAAGAGAATCCTTGTGGCTACCCATGGTTGTACTTGTTCTTAAGCATCGAATTGTTTTCTGTCGATTGCATTTCACGCAACTTCTTGAGTGAACATAGCCGGATAAGATTTGCTATGTCATACAAAAGACGTAAAAAATCAGATGCTTGACGTACACGAATTCTGATGTTGAGCCTAGATAATTCGCATTGTTTAAATAGTGATGGAGCGACTCTATATCAATAAGGAGTACGATTATATGTGAAAAGGGTCATTCAGTGTGTATATAATTCGATTAGCGATGCATTATCGTCCCACACCTTTTGCGTAATTGAACTTAGATGGACCTTCATGGAAACAAAAAATTCAGGATTCTTTGGTCAAGGCAATAGAAAGGATATCTGATAATACAAATGTCAGGGTCACTCGCCATTAATAGGGCGATAATTGCTTTTTGAGTGGGTAACGAGTTTCTGGTTAATGATTAGATGAGTAAGACTGTTACGCCGCGACGACATGTAAGCAATTAGGGCCAGCTTCCTGCTTAAGTGAAATGTCATAAACGTTCAAATCGATGCGTACGTCCTCTGCGTTTTAGTCTTTGGTTGAAACGAGATAAGGATATGAAGTTGAATGGCAAAAGGAATTAACAGTTTTAATTTAACAACCGATAAAACGACGGGATGTGGTTCGGTTTTCTCTCGATATTCAAAGATGTTTTTTCCGTCAATTTCAATTGGCCTTTCAAAATTTCGTATTGTGTTCTTCATTGTCGTAAGTTAAAGATAGAGGGACGTCGTACCTGTCGGCTTCGCAAATTTGACAGGGTTATGATCGATCAATCTTAAAACACAATGCTATCGGCACACCGTGGCCCATGGAACAGAAGCGGTTTGGCAAAACTTTTACAAATCGATAAAGTTTCACTTATCAGCTTCTTTGAAGCCACCATAGTTCATGGAATGGAACTTTTGCCTGGCTAACTGCTTATCTGATGTGCCGACGTCAGGAAGCATACACCAATGCTTTTCAAAGGCCAACTCGAACAACGCTTCAATTTAATTAAACTGCCAGATCTACTGGCGGTTAGGCATCGATTATACCTCGAGAACTCAAGCAGCGAATCTCAACAAGCCCTTTATATGTACAACGCGATTCATGCATCGTGCAGCAGTGCATTCCCACCAGGAATTGACACTAAAGCACAGTTATGTCGGTGTTGTGATGTTTTGTTGATCTGAGATCGGTTTACTCAAGTTAGTCAGAAAAATGGTTACTTTTTTTCATGTAACCAACTTATTTTGCTTGCATAAAATGTAGACTAAAACATTGACCTGGTGAAAGTTCTAGTTGAATTTCCAGTTGAGCTTGAAAGTTAGTTGGCGTTGTGTAGACCTCGTGGTATTGGCGTTGTCGGTTTTGTTCATAATCACGTGATGTTTGAAGTTGCTGTGATGAAATAATCAGACTAGATTGTTCTGAACGACTGCATGCTGGGTCTAGTTGTGCGCGCCGTAATTGCGTCATGTTGTCAGGATTCAAACTTGGTTGGAACAGCACACAGCGAACGGTAATTAGCACAAGAGAATATATTATTTGAAGACAACCGATTGTAACTGTTGGATGCTTAGAAGCCCAACATGAGTACGGAAATCGCTAGCAACTTGTGAAGGTAGGCTTGATACAGGTGCAACTGAGTGTCTGTGGGATACAAAGTTGCCATGTAATAGCAAGTAACAACATGTAATGACATATAATCACATGTAATGACATGTAATGACATATAATAAAATGTAATAACATGACATAGTATAACAATACATCTAGATAAAGTTATGAAAAAATAACTCCCTTTTAACGGATATTTGTTTGGAGTATTGTGGATGTTGCTAACTTTGAAGTTTTAGAACAGTCGTTTCTAAAGACATTGTAATGAATGAGCACTTAAACTTTTATGCATTTAAAGTATCTGCAGTAATATATTTTGTTCTGGCTATTATTAAATCTTAATTCCACGTATACAAAACTTCTCCGCAGGAAAATGGGTTATTCGATAAAACTTCCAGAACCTCTACTCCTTCTAACTGGCTTAAAGAGACGTCGCCACGTCAAAGAAACCCTCCCTCAGTTTCAGTGTTAGCTTCTGGCAATCGCCCTTGGCTAGGGGTAAGAACATCTATGCGTACGCACGAAACTTGTCTCAGCTAGAGGTTAGAATTACCAACCTCCTTAGGTTTTGAGAAAGGAAAGCAGTTTTATTTTTAGGAACAAGTATTCTCAAAGTGCTGGAAAGCATACAGGGAAACGGCTATTTAGATTTTAATCTGCCAGAAACTGTCGTAAACAAAGAAGAGATCGTTTTAATATAAATCAAATCAAAGAACTCATCGTCTAAAGGTCAGCCACGTGACAGACATTTACCATCCCGAAAACAGATGAAAATTCCGCGCACAATCAACTGTGCAAAAGAAGAATATCGTGGTAGGAATACTTTTATTCTGTTAAAGAAGCTTTCTCGCAAGTGCTACTAACAGAATTTATCTGCAGGTACAGTCAATGGCACAACGGGCTATGATTGTTATCGGAATAATTGTAACGTAAAATTACCTCCAAATACTGACTTAAAAGCAATCTATGGTTTGGGTCAAAACTGTGGGTAAGGATATGGTTAGGATTAGAAATGGGCAATTGAATCGAATTTGAATTAGATTAATTGGTCCAAGAAATCATGATATCGACTGAGCCCATATTTCACTCGCCAGATTCCTGTCTTTTGACTTACTGAAGTGAAGTGTGTACTCATATTCAGGCAAACTTTTCCAAGAAGTAATTCCCATCATAACCCTAAACGTTAGCTTTGAGGAAACCCAGGACTTAATTCTGATCCTAATCCCAATCTTTTTCCTAATTCTAAATCCCAGTGATACTCTTCATCTTTCATTCCACTCCAATCATCAAAGCAGGGTATGAATCCACCACGGTCAGCGATATACTGGTAAAATAGGGAAACTATTACATTATTACATTGTGTTAGATTGCCCATACAAACGTGAGCAGAAGACGTGAGTTTTTATGTCCAATACAACACGGTTGTGCATATTGCTTGTGAAATAAATAGTCAGATAGTTTGCTTTCTATTTACTCAATTTTATCAATCTATGTTGAGCAGATTGCCCCAGTGGGGCAGAAGCCTAATTACAGGGAATTCCTGGAGGGAGGGTCCAAGATCAATGTTTTAGAAGACGCGGAAGTCTTCTCGTTGACGATGCTGAAGAAAAGGCAATACTTTCTTCTCTGCCGTTTTGAGACCTTCAGCCGTGTTCCGCTGTGGCTTGCATGGCGAGGCCTGAATTTTTTTAGGGCCAACCAGGAGAGCAATGCACAACACCGGAGAATTTTTGGCCCTGGAGATAAGCCTACCCTAAAAGTTTAGTATTCAAGGCTCTCTGTGACAGATTCTGGGGCATTCTAAGTTGTTTTGTTTCCTATTTCTGACAATAACATCGTCAATCTTCGAAATTTAGCCTCCACACATCCTCCAATCACGCCATTCGTGCTGCGAGCAAGAATCTAGCCCAGATCTGCAGGCTTGGATGATGGTGACCATGCACCAATTACTGAGGAAAGCTTAATTGAGCCCACCTTGGTTCGCTCTAGGCTTATTAAAAGTAGCTAATGACTAATTTCTGGACAATTGATGTTCATATTAACAAACAAAGGAGGTTTTCCCATAGGATTTGATGATGACGTCAATAATTTACAAGGATAAGAAAAGTTGAAGTCGTCGAACAAAGTTTTAAGCATTTTATCTGTAAGGGCCTATTTACACAATACGATTGTCGTATAGGATTGTTCGTTCTGATGATATCCGATTAACTCACTGGAGTCTTCCGGATGTATTGCTACATTAGTGAACAAATCGGAAGCAGAAATAATGCCTATGAGACAACATTACATACCCCAGGATGAAAAACCGTATACGACAATGGTATCGTGCAAATGGGCCCTAATACAATGAAATTTTTTCAGACTCGTTGACTAATCCATTCGCACAAACGAGCTTGAGGTTTAAAAAACGTTGAACTTCATATTTATTGCACATACTTCACAGACATACTTCTGGACAAATCTGAAATGATATAATTGTTCAAAATGAAGCCGAATGGTAAATAGCTATTAGGAAGCGAATGGCTAAATAATGGAGGCGGCTAATCCAACAACGACGAAGTCAAAGTCAAAGTGTCCGTGTCTGGACAATTAAGGATTACGAAAATATAACTCCCATCTATGGAAAGAACTTTGTTGATGTTTTATAGAACTGCAGATTACTGGAAAGCTGCAAAGTTTGGTAAAAAGGGTGTGGATACTGTCCTTTTGGCATTAGTAGTGGGCTAACCCCTGACTTTGGCGTGAAAAGCCACGGGAGTTTCACGTGTTTGTTAATTAAAAAACTTGTACAAACATTGCAATGCAAGGCCTTCTAACTAATGCTGATTGCTTCTAAAAGGTGCTCTTAAAGAACGTTACAAGGCTCCTGCATTAGCTAAAGAGAAATGCATATATAAATAAATAAATTTTAATGACATTTTGGGCATTAAGTGTAAACAGAAACTATAGCGATGAATACGAGCTTATCATCACTGCCAAGATTGGTTTGTGTGTTGCAGAGATGGCTGAATGACTTCATGGTTCAATTATTTCCGTCGAATGCTGGAAGTGATGAAATATCCTTAAAAAGATAATAATTTACCCTTAAACTATCGATTGTCCTCGCTTGTTACGTGTATATTTATTTTGCCAAATCTGCTTCTTGACGTAACTGACCCGCACTCCACTGGATATGTTCAAATTTCTTCCCATACTTTCAGAGACTGATTACACGATGAAAATTTCAAATAGGGATGAGCTTTGGCGTTTTCAGCCTGGCCAGCTGGGTAGAAATACATCCATTAAACTAGTCCCTCATTTATATACATCTTATAAAAACAGTGTCATCTCCGGGAAGGACATTGTGGCATTTACACTCGATTAACAGTTAATTTTAAAAGTTAACAATAGAAATTTTCCTCTATCAAAAATGTTATAAACTTAACTGTTAATCGAGTGTAAATGCCACAATTTCCTTGAACATATACCCTTCTACCGGTCGGTATTACCGCCACTTATAAACTGAATTCGTGACCATGCTCTCGGGAGCGACCTCCGTAGATCAATTGGTAGAGCATCGCACCAGATTTGCGAGGTCGTGGGTTTGATTCTCAGTTGAATGGCCCAAAGTTACATTTTTCGCTGCAGGTCCTGGTCGGCTCATAAAAAATGTACCTGACTCTCCAAAGTTTTCTCTGTCACCCCAAAAAAGATGAATAGCATCAATTTTGGAAATGTACTTAAACAGATGAATATCATTTTCTTGGTGAAACTGCCATATTTTGTCAATTGATGCTATTCATCTTTTCAAGGTGTGAGGCTGTGCTGATCTCACGGTATAACAGAGCAAACTCATTGAATGTTATGCACAAAATGTATGTCGAAGATTGATGATATCATGGACTACATGTGGACGTTAGTAATGCCCAAAGCGTCTGAATACCGATTTATGAGTCCAAGAAGGAGATCAAAACCACGACCGTGGAAACGCTCGTTTTTCATTGAATTTGAGCTTGACAAATGTCCGTATATCTTCCGTGATATCACCAGCTTCCCACATGCACTTTTGTGTATAACGTTCATCTCGTTTGATCGTATTACTATCATATTGTGGTTACCGTATTAGAGAGGGAATGTGCCGAGCTGTAAGTACTCGTTACAAATGTAGCAATTTCGACCAGTGATTGATTCCTTTACTCCACGAAGGAACGAAAACTGCAATTAATTGCAAAACCAAGAAACGCGTTCCTTTACTTCAAGGCAAATTCCTTTCTGTTAATATCAGCTTAGAAGCTTACAAAAATAACTATGTTTGACGTGTTTACTTCAATATACTATTGACACACTCACTAAGGAATACATGTCTGTATCACTGACGATCATCTGGCAGAGTTTTTCTCCATTGGCTAATGGTTGTTAACCGCTGCCAAGTAACGGTTTCCGTTGAGACGTTGCAAGCGTTTCGTTCTGTTTGTCGCCTGATAAAAGGTTTAATTTAAACTTAGGATTTTGTAATTAGTAATTCAAAATTGCCTTTGCTGCTGAGTAATTTTGTCGTTGTAATAAATTACTATTCAAAACTGGCTATTAGAATTGGGATTTTATTACTTTTCAAAGTAAGTACTTCGAACTGGAATTAAGTACTTTTTGAGCATTATTTTTGCGGCTCAGCAAATGTGTTTTCTCACCAGCTGAGTTCTGGTGGCTCAATGGTAAAATTGAATCATTAGTCATCAGAAGGTTGTGATTTCCATCGCCATGTGGGCTCGGAAATCGTTTATTGCATGTCTTGAGCTTGACAAACGTCTAAATATCGACCATTATATCATCTAGGTCCAGGATACACATTGTGCGTTACATTAATCTCGTTCAATCACAGTTAGACTCAGCTCACCACCTGAGAATCGGTAGTTCAACGGTTAAAAAGGGTCTCACTGGTCATCAGAAGAAAACAAAATTTATTGGCTAATGATATGTTGCAAATGTCTACATCAGCTATTGTGAAACGTAATCAGGGACACTTGGATGACTTTAAAGTCACGAAAATTAGTTGGGGAAAGCCATGAGGTCCTGGGATCGTCAAAAACTAAGTTTCTTTTTGAATAATAGGGACTCTGAGCAATCCTAGTAGTTTGATCGAGCTGACTATTCGAGAAATTAGACATACCAAAAGAAGACAAATCAGGATTTCCATAAAATGTCATTTTGAAGTGATTAAAATTGTGTTCATAGTTTTAAATTGATGAAGATCCACGACAAGTATTTTCTATCCAATTAGTTCATTTTTTACACCAGGTCAAGAGTGTTTCCTATCAGCTGAATTTTATGACATGAGGCGACTTTTCCATTCGGCTTATTTCCCCCTCCGATACCGGAAATACCGATGGGCACAGTAGATTGCCACCTGGGCCACACAAAAAAGGCCACCGTTTAGCAGAATTTTTTTTATTTTTTAATTTTTCTTTTCTCATGTAAATTAAAACTGCTAAAATCAATCGAAACAGATCAAATAGGTTAATTACCAGTGGTTGGCGAAAGCGGACATGGAAATACAGTGTAGGAGAACAAGATATATCCTTTTCGTGCCGTCTACATCATCTTCAAATACCCAATTAATTCTTTAGGTAGTAAAATCATATTTTGGAGAACTTTGGATGACTACTATTTCTGTGTTTTCTTTTACATATGTACGGTACTTTCGTAGGGATACTCTTAATCTAAAATGTAACTCCAGTAAGCAGTCAGGATACCGGCTCTGCACAAAATACCAGCCTGACTGCAGCCATTATTGCCTTCCCCCTACAATGTTAGTCAGTGGAACGAATAACAAATCTATTTAACTATTAGAAAACATGTCAATTTACACCATAATGTTCGCCTAGTGGAAAACAGCCTTCTAGCTTAAATTAATTAAAACCACCTATATTAATACTTTCCCAGCAGGATCAGTTATCTATTATTTAACTCTGAATAACAACTGAAGATTTTACACATCAAATGGAGACATCCTGCCGGGAAAGGGATACAATAGAACTATCACAGTTAAGAGCGTTTGGTTTGTAAGCGGTATTCGTTTATCTTTTCAATAGCGCAATTCATTACCTTTCGGTAATTTAATTAATGATGTTGTTTAGTCATACCTCTTCGGTTTTGGATTTGACCTCTGCTCCTTCGCGAACAGGGAAATCAAATATGTCCTTTGAAGTTACTCAACCAGGATTTCTGAAAAGGTAGAGCAAAATAAAGAAAAGATTTCATTTCAGATTATGACGTGGAGGAGTGACTTCATGCGGAAATCTTCCGATTTAGGAGCGCCCAAAAAACGTCCAAATGCATTCATAGTCGGAAAATTGAAAGAAGAAAAGAAATATTAGATTTTTTTGAAAGAATATGCATTATTTTGTTGGGACGAAGAACTTTTCCCACCGGTAGAGAGGAGAAGTTCTTTTGCTTTAGCTGTCTTCACCTGGTTGGAACTCTTTCCTTTCAAACTTTCATGAGCCATTTTATTTCTATTCGAGCTTATGCCTGACGGTTAATTTGATTACAATGGAATCTCCACAACTCATATGGTAGAATAAGCCAAATTTTCAGCAGTTTTGAGTTGATTCCGCTGCCTTGGTAATGTTCAGGGGGGATTTACATGCTCAAAGATAGCCATATTCTAGTACTTCTAACTCTTGCTTTTTAATCAACCAATTTCAACCCTTGGGTAATCAGTCTATAATATTTGAGCTGTGCAATGATCTAAAAAATGTTCTTTGCAAAAAAAAAAATGCTTTTAAAGTTAACAAAAAAAACAAAAATTTTTTTTTATTTAAAAAACCATCGCAAATATCCTGTTTGTTAATTAACTATTCCAAAGATTGCATTCTGTCATGCTCATTCTGTGGAGTATAGGATGTTGTTAAACAGTTGAAATTTTCAGCATTGCAGTCAATTTCTATATAGAGATATCTTCGCTAGAGTTGTGAAGTTTTGTAAAATTCTGATCAAAAAAACAGATATCTGAAGTGGGTTGTTTTCTTATTTTCGTTTTTTTTTCAGTGTACATATCGTAGTCTTGCAACACATTCAGAAACAATCTACGTGTGCTCTTTCTGTATTCAATGCTTTTCGAAGGTTCCTGCTTGAAAAGTCATATAGTCAAGGTCAAGGTCAAGTTAGGTAAAAACTACGAAGGTCATTTCGTAGGGGATAAGAATTATGTAATGTAAGAGGGATTATGTAATAATATGTATTATGTATTATCTAGTAATAAAAATATTATGTAATAAGAAATAAAAAATAATGAAAAAATTATGTAATAATATGTATGTAAGAGGGATTATGTAATAAAGTAGAGAGAATTATGTAATGTAAGAGGGAATTGGTAAGAGGGATAAGAAATTTGATAAGAGAGATACTTTTTCATTTTCGATAGTACGTATGCCAGATCTTTCAAGTAATAATCCTTTCAATATTTTTTATGGTGCAGTATTTTCGGAACTGTTACGGATTGGTAGAGCAACTCTCTTATTTGACGATATTGTGCCTAGAGTTCTCAGTTATATCATAGGATGTGTTTACAAGGAGGATCAAAAGCCAAACTAAATTTGCAGATACGAAAAGCTATTAGAAAATATCCTGGTGTTTTCGAGAAATTTGGCACAACACGTGAAGATGTAATAAGTAAAATAATAAACTACGATGGGTAGGTAGCAACTGATCACTGCTGCTTGGGGGCCAAGGTATTATGACTATTTTGTCTAAATCCCCGAAATAGTCGCCTTGGTAGACAATTGATGAGCCCTTTGTGGTTTGTTTTTAACTGATAACTTTACATGATTGTTTGGACAAATGATTGATGTGAACTTGTATACAACCACTAAATAAATGTTTTCTATTCATTTGCTACTTAGACTATATATATATTATATATATAATTAATAATTGATAGCACAAATTTGCTTTCTTTCCTAGAAATATGGCCCAAACATCCGTCATTGGTTCCTCTTATTTCCGAATTCACACTATGAAATTAAGGTGAACTTTACAGTTATTACATCAAAATACTCGAACAACGTGCCAATTCAACTAAAGTCTGCCGAATCTGAAAATGCTTTCAATAGAAGGATTGTAGGAACAATTTCTTTATTTTCAAATAAGTAATAAGTAATTTAAAAGTTTTTAGCCTTAAATGCACTTGTAATTAGTTTTAACAGCGTTCTACACTTATTTTATGATAAGTTAAAGCTACTTCATATACATACATATATATATATATATATATTGAATTTTTATTGTTGTAAATAATTTCGATGAGGGTCACGGGATGGTTTACGTTTCACTATTAATAACTACCTACTTTTAAACAAAGTTTGATTGGTTATATTGGCCTCGATGGCTTCGTGCTTCTGACGTCAATCCTTGGTGGTTTTTTAATTTTTATTTATGTTAATTCGGTCAATAGTTATAGGTGTCTATAACTCAAAAGTGAAACAGTTTCCAAGGGAAACACGAAGTTCAATGAGTCAATGTCACTTCACTTGATATTGTCGGCCTGTTTGGAATGTTAAGTCAAGAAATATTGCCTTAAAGTTCTATGCAATATTTTTGTCCTCTAAAATAATATTCGATTGCCTATATTTAATTGCTTGACTTATCTAATCATTGACTTGCAATTTAACCTGTTTTTTGATTACCTGCCATGCATGCAACTTACTTTTACAACGTAAAGTCAAGAAATATCGACATGAAGTTTGTTGCAATATTTTTATCATGTAAAATAATATTCGATCGCCTATACTCAATTGCTTGACTTATGTAATCATTGACTTATGATTGAACAATTTTTTGATTACCTGCCATGTATGCAGCTTTCTTTAAGTAATTTACTCGATGATTTTGCTTTTAACATTTCTTGATGGTTTTGGTCACTCTTCTTTTGTTATTATAATAATTTCCTCCAAACACCTATCGTGCTTTTAATAATTCTTATTGTAAACTGAAGCTGCCAACCTTAAAATTTTGGACAGAGGTAATCTTTATGAACAATATTGTAATCCAGATTTTTAATTCTTTTGCGAGTCATGACTTGTACTTATTTTTAACTCAACGTTTCCTGATTGGTTCATGTTAACCTAAAATTTCTAGAAATTCGTCATTATGTTTAAGTTAACAACACTTAAATCCGCTCTCAGTTGTCTAGCTGAAGTGCTTAGACTGCGATTAACAAAATTTTTCGCGTTATTTTTTGAAACGCTAATCTTTCGGCACAATAATCACATGTACAGTTGTTTTGTTGTCTGATCTGAATACAGAAGACATGGACTAAAGTGTGAGCCTGTTGAGTTGTTGCTGTAGACAGGCAGTTTGTACTTTTTAGTTGCTTGAAAAGGTCGATGAGTGCATTTTGTGTTGGAAAATTTAGACTTCTCTCTTGTCCCAGAAAATGTATGTTATTGTCTTGCTCCGATAATGAGTAAACACCTTGTTTCTGACCCACCGCTCTGCGTCTCCTCCCATACAGTCTAGAGATGGTGGACATACTAATAACTATTTAAAATATAACGACATTCTTAAACTCGGTGTAGTAATTGTACGTAAGGTATGGCCGATGAGACAGATACCAGTCAAAAATAAAAGATTTTCCGAAACATTATCTACTGAATAAATATGCTCTGTAGGATACGTTCATGATCCACTGACCTTATTCACTCTTTCTATTTTCCAACCCACTGAGATACGACAGTCCAGTTTTCCAGTCACAACTCCGGGCTTATTTAATGTGAGAAAATTTCCTCTTGGAAATGAAAAGGATCATTTTAAGTACACAATAGCATAGGAAGTGGGAGGAGGAAAACGATGATTAGAAAAGAGCAAGGCGACATTCTCGCCCCCGAACTCCGCAAAAATGGGAACTGAATCGACAGAAACAAGGATTTTTCCCAAAAATGGTTTAGCGGATCATTCGTCCGCCAATATTTACTTCTTTTCTATAAGTACGTGGTGAGAACAGGAAAGGATTACAAAGAACTGTCCCAATTCTGCTCAACACGTCATTATTAAGTAATTGTGAAAGCTCATTTATTGTTGAAAAGCTTCTGAACATTTAGCTTTTTATACTTGGCTAATCCTTATGTGATTAAATTACATAAAACGTTAGTCGCCCGATCATGGGGATCCAAGGGATTACGATTGATTCGATATGAGGCAAAAAGTCTTTTTATTTGCTGATGTTGAACCGAAGACGGCACTTTCTTCTTGTTAAGTTCAAAACCTTGAGTTGTTATCCAACCAAGGGCTAAGCCCAGTTGTCCAAGATGGGAATATACTGAGGTAACCAAGACACCACTCAACGTTGGTACAATGTACCTACGAAAAAACGTACCCACGATCTATGTCGGGAAAACACTTTCAAGATATTCGGATATTTATTTTAACAGTAAACCTAATCATGGAATACTGATCATTGGAATGTAATTAGCATGTTCACTTGTTGCTAGCCGAGGAAGCTAAAATTGTCGTTTTTGAAGAATTTTTGTTTGTTCATATTTGAAGTAAGACCGCTAGACATGGATTAATAAAAAATTCGCTGATTTTGTTTTTCTTTTCTTTTTGTTTTTGAGGAATATTCCATCATAATTTTCTAACACAAGGAGCATGAGGAATATTTAGCTAAGCACGAGAGTGGTTTTCCATTAATCCTTTGTGAAGAGATTGCATGTGTGTTAAAAGAAAAGGAGAGTCATGCTTTATTATAGCATTTCAGATTTGTGGTATACAGTTTTTCTGGCCATTACTTGCATATTATTCAATATATTCAATAGAAATGTTCTATACGCGACGCCAGCTTGGATTTCGGGGAATTAAAAGAGAAACAAAATCAACCAGAAACGAGTAAAATACAGCGCGATAGAATTCTGGTGGTTATTTGAAACTGTTATTATTCAATCATTTAAAAGCTATGCTGGGAACTTTGCAATATTACTGCCTGGTGCTGCCCGCCCTAGTCGTTCTCACTCTTGATCTGCCCTTGGTTGGGATATCTTAAGCACGCGATTGATATATCCCTGGTACGTTGCTTGGTATGTTCACAAAGTAGTCCGGCAGTTTGATAACAATTGAGAAATCACTTGAGAAGTCAGCCTCTCACCTGGAGGTGAGAGGTTGATCTCTCAAGTAAAAATAGTCATGCAAAATGAAAAATTATATTTAAAGTAGAAATATCCTTGCATTTTGATGCTTTATTTTTATTTGCTGAGCATTGTTTACTTTTACATACTGCCTTAACATCTAATTATGTCGACTTCCATTCTTCAAACAACCTAAACTTCACCTTGGCTTCACTTCGCAGGCATAAATACTTTATATTGCCTCGTCGAGACAACGATACATTTACTACAGAGCAAAGAACTCACCTATAAAGAACGTTATTTCCACATTCTTTTGTCAAAGTTCTTTAGCTTGTTGCTTAAATCATATTAAATCAATCACTAGTTTTATTAATTTTAAGATTGTTTATACCGAGGAAGGATGCTTTTTACGCAGATACAATTTATGTGTACTTAAAGGACTATGACAGGCTGAAAGTTTGCCCTGCCCACTCAGTTAGACCGAAAAATTGTCATCTGAGGTAGTTACATGATTGTCACTACCTGAAACCTTCCAAACCTTTTCAGAGTTAAAATCAGGCAATTTAATGCAGTAAATATAGAGCACGATTAAGAAATACTGTGAATATCATATCTTGTCAAACTCACTTGAGAACGTTACAGAAATAACTGCAAAAGACTTAAGAGTTGTAACTCGTGGTCATTTTATTGTTGCATAATTATTTCCAGATGACATTCACAAAGTAAACTTGATATGATAATCATTTGGCATGAATAGTGATACTTGGACAAGGTCTTCTGAATTCTTGAATCGATCTATACGGATAGGTTTTACGTCGCATGTTCAAGTAATATTCGTTAAATTTTGATTGAATTATTAAGTCGCGTACATTCATCTTTGTTCTTGCAAAATGAACTATTAACTTCTCAGCTCAGTCTTCACTGTAATCATTAGAAATGGCAATTTGCAATTGAACAAATGGTGATTTATTCAATACCTCGGGTATTATTGACATTTGGCTTATTAATAACTATATTAACGCGTTCCATCGTATGTATATTGATTGCAAACAAAAATTTTGCACCATCACGATCACTGCATGTCGATATAGGGCCATATAAACTGTTTTATTATGATTACCTCTATACATGGATCCGCCTCTTTTCACACGCTATCTTTTGAAACATTCAGTAGGTTATATCAAAATAAGTTCCTGCATTACCTCAAATTGTGTAATTATGCATTTTTGTTTCTAAAGCTGGTAGCCGAAACAGATTTCCACTCAATTTACCTTGTATAGCACATTTGCATAGACGTATTACAAGTCATAATCTATTGCCAGTAAGAAAACCAAGGCACACAAACATCGTTAGGCTTTTTCATTATGTATTCAGTCTTTCCGACGTGTAAACGCTCTCAAAGTGTTTTAACATTTTAACTGATATTTATTTATGTTTATATACGGGAATACACAGGACATACACATACGTACCTGCCAGAATGACCAAAAATAGGGGAAGTTGCTTTAAACATTTGATGACAAATCAAATCAAACCTTGACGAACGCAGTCTCACACGCTTCCTTTTATTATGACACCATAGTATTGTAATTGTCACTAAAATCGCTCTTACTTAATCCTAACTTAAGAAACTACACAACTGATCGTCTCCTCTCAATGAAGTTATCATGCAGACAGACTGAGTCATATGTAAATATAAAGTTCTTTATATTATTCTTTAAAAAAAGTGCCATTGAAATTGATTTTTACTTGTATGCAATTTAATTTATTATATTGGCAATGATGTCTTTACCTTGTACATTAACTCCTGAGTGAGGAATAGGCTCTTTACTTGGCTTTTCTTTTTATGGTCATCACAATAGGAATTTCTTTTAGGGTAGAGAAATCAAGGTTAATTGTGGGAAATATAGTTCCCCTTCTCAAAGAAAGGAAACAAATTTAAGAGGTTTAAGACTGATAATGGGTCATCTTTTACAAGAGCCAAATACGTCTATTCTATTAAACTTAAAATTATGGCTGCTCTCCAAGAATTAACGATGACTAACTCAAGCAATAAATAAGATAAAGTAATAAATAAGATTCCGTTGATTCCTACCTAACACTAATACTACAGAATGCTGTCTTATGCCTTTATGAATAGTTTTTAAAATGATTTAAATTATATCAATTCCAAAGCTTTTGTAAAGTCTAATTATCTGTACAAGGAAGATTTCCAAAATTCTGAAATGGCCAGGGTCTGCTAGGTGGTCAGGGAATGAGTTAGAAGATATTCGTCTGTGATTGCTGCTGTGGTTGTCCTCTAAAAGACAAGATATCAAACGTTCTATGTCTTTTTGGGTCGCTTTTGGTGGAAGGAAGTAATAGTTGATCAACGGAGATAGGAGATCCCAAGATAACTACGATAAAAGTAATATGTTATCGCATTCTCGTAGTTCATTACTAGAACATCTTGAGTTTTTATAAACTATGTCAAAATCCTTACTACCAGCTATTGTATCGAATGTTATACACTCTCTAAATACACCTGCGCAAGTGTGCAAAATGTTTAAAACACTGGTAAATTGCAACGGCCCGCCAGTAGGTAGTGTAATGCCTTCGGTCGACCAGAGACTCGTCAATTCTAAGCTATGTTTCGGGACACTAACCGAAAATTTATACAAACCACCTGCAAAGATGACTGAGGTAAAGGATTCGAACACTAAAACCAATTGTCCATCACGATCAAGATTAACAGGACCATGACTCATGGACCATTGGAATCTTTCAAACGTAACAGACTTCCCTTGACCTAACCAAATGCTTGTTTTATAATACTATTATACGAATATGGTTAAAGAAGGTTTATATGATCATGTCATCATTTGGATGTAGACAGCGTTAATACATTGTCGGTGGATAAATTCCTGCATAAAGTATTTCCTAAATACACTACACAAAGCTCCCTTATTTTAAATGTAGTTATTCAAATTGCCAAGACCCACGAGAAGGGGAACTCAACATTCCAAACCGTCATTGAAGGAAATACGTAAGAGCAGTTCCTTAAGTATTTTTTGAATTCTAATCGCTTTTATTTCTCTTTTTAATTTGATCTTGAGATGGTGTTACCATGTAAAGAAAACTCAAATCAGTTGGATCTTCCAAAAAAATTGAACTTTCTTGACTAAATCACGGCAGTCCACTACTTTGTTCACATCAGCAATTAGATACCAACTAAACGTAGAACTTGTGTCCTCGATAATGTTTGTTCGAAATATGCCTCTCAGTCTATGCCTCAAGAACCATGAAAAAGCAGTGGTAAGGAGCGTTTGGTTTTCATCTCAGAGGCTTAAACAATGACACAAACAGCAAGGCAATTCCTGAAGCAACATTTTGAGCTAAGAAAAGGAAAGTTTTGAGATGATAGATGAACAATCGTCAAGCCCTTATCCTCAGAAAACAATTTCTGAGCCCCAGATGAGGACCCGTAACCTTCTGATGACCGGGGAGGATAAGGGCTTGACGATCGTTCATCTATCATCTCAAGATATTTCCAAGCTCTCATACATCTAACATATAATAAGAAAATTTTCTTCGACAAAAATCTTGCGTCAACAGGGGTGCAATCACTAGCACCATAATCAACCTATGATCCAACGTCTTAGTTGTAATGAAGTCATTAGTCATGGAATCCATCAATGAGCTGCATTTTCTTGGATTTCCAACAAATTCTATCTCAATGCCTTTTATCTCCCATGAGACAACGTAAAAGGAATAAATGATTGGAACAGATTTTTGAGTATTCCGATTGTTTCAATCACAACACTAATGCGGTTACCAAGAAAATAATTTTCATTTTAAATTTTGAGCATTTTTTTCAACATTCATTGTTGCAAATGTATTCCAAGTGCAGGGTCTTAAGGCCAACTTAAGGATTTGAAGTTATGTTGTTTCAAGATCAGACTGCTGTCGAAAAACTTCTGTGGTGGATGGACTATCTTCCACGTCGTAATGGAAGGACTGGAAAAAGATGAAGATCTTGTGATAAAGAGAGGTCTACAATCTAGTTTCAGGTACATTTCGTAATCGAGTCACGGCAGGGGAGTTTGGTTTCAACCAGAACGCATTAATCATATCACCTAATTTGAGCTAATGGCAAGAGGTATTGCTTCATAGTCATTATTCAAAAACAAAATCTCATTCTAAGCAAAACTAAAAATTGGCGACATTGTTATCGCTGGCTTCAACAAAAGGAGAAGTCATCTTCACTTCTAGACAGTCTAGTTGGATGATGTACTGGCAAAACTGAAATTAGAAAAGAACTAATGCTTTGGGTCAGTGTTCTTCCTGAAATGACCCTTGCTCGATAAGTTTTTCTATTCTAATTTCAGTTTCACCAGTTGATCAACCTTTTAGCTCTTTATACCCATCGCCTAACCCTTTAATGTCCGACTTTTTTTCTTTTGTTATTTGTTCTATCTTTGTTTTTCCTTTGTTTTCCCACTAGTTCTTTTGTTCTTAGATGTACAATATATCGGACACTCGGCCTTAGACGGTTAGCTCTGCCTCAGAGGCATTCTACTTTTATGTTCCAGTTTTTCAGATAAACTTATGGTGTCAGGAAAGAAAATGCTACTTAAAGTTCAACACCTTCCCGGAATGCTATATATTGTTGCAGACGAACAGTCGAGGCCTCAGAGTAAAATAAGATTCGTTGGATTGGAAAGTTAACCCAACAGTTTTGCTTTTCATTTTGCCTTTCTTTTGTCCTGCTAAAGGTTCTCTGGACATGGGACGTATACATGTGCGCATTGACACACCAGTTATTCAGATTTGTAAGTTGGATACTAGACCAAGCAGCAGAAGCAACAGATGCCTTTTCCCCAAACTTGTCTAGCAAGGAGGTTATGCATGTCTCCATTTTGTGTCAGCTCCATCCACCTTGCATTGGGGATTTTCAACCAACCTCTGTATACTACAAACAGACCACTGAATCCTTGGAATCAGCATTGTGCCAGTTGTTTGAGTGGTGTGGTCAACAAAAATGCGATTCCATTTCAGCCTCCTACCGCTAGTTATTAAATTATTTGGCCTTAATTCGTCAATTTGCAGAAGGAAAAGAGTGGCGTACAATAACTATATGACGCTGTCCGATTTTTATGCCTCTCTCCCACTAAACTATATTGTGTACATGTCGGTCAATATCCCTGGCTTGTTAAGTAAATATGTAGGAAATACCATTGCAGGGGACCATCTTTCATCACTCCGCATTATTGCAACATCACTAATATGGATGACTGGACAAATTGTACTACTTTGAGGTGTTTTTGTGGAACTGCCGACTATGATCTACTCTTTCGCAGGGCATGTACTTAGTCTTGGACGGGCTTTGAACAAGCATTGCTTTATGAAAGTAATATTAATGGAACTGTATGATAGTTGGACAAATCCCGTTACCTTGTCACATAAAACGAGTGGCCTAGTAAATGGAACAACTATAACAATGTTCCCATTCGACCCGTTAATTTTCTCTCTCTTTTTCTTTTCTTTCAAATGCTTCAAAGTAAAAAGACGAAGAAGGATCATTGTTTGGTGGCGGTGGTGTTACCTAGGCTATATTATCCAGGACTCAGTCACTTCGTTTTTACGATGGCGGGGCTGTTAATTTTTTTTATCAAATGAAGGAAGCAGCGTGATAAGGAAAAATTATTGTTATATTGGAATTCGCGTATTGGTAAAATTCATCTCATAAATACATCCAAACTTATCTCCTGTGATAAGCAAGCGCTGCACTGAAAGCCAGAATGTTTCTTAAGACACTTGATTATAAAGTCTTTTCGTGTTCAGGTTTTAGACATGTTCTAGATTCTTTGAGGTAATATGTAGATTTAAGTTGTTTAGGACATTGGAATCTGTCGCTTAAAATTCACGTCACTTTGTTTATTACTCGCATTAGACGTAAAACATATGTTAAATTCATCAGTTTCTTTATTTTTAGAATTTCTAAACCGTTTGCCATCACGTCTGTTACGGGAAGCAGGAACTATATTTGTGTTTTGACTAATTGAGAACATGAAGTATTACCAGTCTCTGAAATTGCTATTTCTATTCTTCCAAATTATAGCATTCTTTCAGTTCAATACATGAGTTTAATACATAGTTGCATTTATTTAATGACATGAAAACTATAATTAAAAATCCTGCTCAGTCTAGTACATCAATTTAAGTTACTTTTGGTTATTTGATATACAGACTTGGCGTAGGTGTAAGAGATATCTAAGAAGGGAAGGGCAAAGATCGAAAAGTTGCGAGAATGAAACCAGTTGAGGAGCAGATGGGCATGAGCCAAAGTAATGTTTTTCCCCCTCCCTAGAAGGTATTACCCCGCTTCAGTTACTGGATGAAGTTGTTATAGATTAGGAAGTTTTTTCTCCGAAAATTATTCGAAAGATACCGATCACAAGTAAAAGCTTTGTCTAGCATAAACATGGCTGTCAATCACAGAGCTTTAGTTTGACGATGGAACACCACAGCAATAGCCAGGGGAAGTTGAAATATCGTGACCTAACGTTGTTTCTCATGTGTAAAAGTGAGCTGCGTCAGCCAATCAGGGCGCGTTTTCACATCCCCTTACTGTCACCGTCGTGCTGCTATGCTCAGCCTAAATCACCTTAAAAGAGAAACGTTGCAATCTGTACATCAACGCTTGTTTAAGGGAGAGCCTCGATACGCTTCCTCTCAAAGCGCATAAATATTTACTCGCAATATTTGTCCGAAGAGGGCATGAAAATTTTATCCAATTAAGTTATGAAAAATTATTTACTCACATCCGTGACCTTATATAGTAGCTTTAAATCTGACAATATACTTTTAAGTTTGTGAAACTTAAAAATGTTAAGGCGTTGCTTGATGCGTGTTGGGTTTTGAGGTATTTTTTTTATCGGGGGTGTGTGTTCTTATGTTAGTTTATTTTATTTTTAAGAGAGAAAAGCGATAGATCTGCGATTCAAATATCAGTGAAGCAGTATGACTGTAACAGTGATAATAGGTATTTTTAACTGTCGCATCGAATTACAGGCACTACTAAACTTACAACCTTACAAACTAAAGATGTAGTTCTGAACGAAATTGGTAAAAAAAAAAGTATGCCTTTAACAACTATGCCTGTATCACATTCATTAAAGTAAGAACAATATAACCCATTGTCTTGCTATGTTTTTGAAATAAAATCCGACATACTTTATATAGAAAGAGCGCTTTATCGGATTTAAAACAAAAGACGATAGCCGAGTGTTTTAGAATCAATAAAGCAAGTATTGCGAGTTTTTTAATTGCCTTAAAGAACGAGACTCTTATATTTTTTATACAAAAAATTAATATTTGAGGAAAACTTGAGTTGAAATGTAAATGTTTTTATTGCATGTAAAGACACGAAATGGTTATGATTGTCCTTTATATTTTCTTCATGAATTCTTAGTAAGTATAACCATTTTATTTAAACAATATTCGATTCTCCTTATTACGTCACCTGAATAAAGTATCAGAATACTAAGCGGTTTTTACATTTTCGTGCAAACATTGAATTTTCAAAGCAAATGGAAAGACAATTGCTTCAATTAACATTACAAACAAGATTTCAAAAGGCATTCTGGTAGTTGCATTTAGCATATATATAAAGAGAACCGGCCATTACACATTAGAGGTTCACTCGACTTTCGCTTGGCAAGTTCTCTCAAATAGCCAGCTAAATACGATGCATCATTGCCGTAAGTGTATCATAGTATTGTTCGAATGAGTACTTGAAAACAACCTAACGCAGTCGTACTATAATTTAAAACAATGCTCGTGTTACAGCGTGGACCGAAGATGGGCTGGGAGAAGTTATATATAATGTAAAAGTGCCGACAAAAATCATTCAAAATCTTCCCCACGATCAGCATAAGTAACATCAGCCATTAAGATAGGAATATCTGGCAAGCAACCGAAATCAGAAATAAAGGATTTCGATAAAATATTTGGGAATTTCATACTGGTACGGATTCCAGTAGAAAATTTGAAAAACTGTGAAAACAAAATACAGTTCAAATGATAGGATCTGGAAAATTCAGGATTAAAGCAAACTCAAGACGATATAGTTAATCAGTGATATTTGGACTTTGTGGCAAAATTCTTATCATATTGATTATTTTTAATCATTATGACCGAAGCTATATTCGATGTAATTTCAATTAGTCTAACGAAAATTTTGCAATAGTATAAACTCTAATATCACTGATTCGCTCTATCGTCTTTGTTTGACTTGAAAATTGAGTTTTCAATATACTGTTATTCAGATTGTGCTTTGTTTTTATATTTTTTTCTAATTTTCGATAGGGAACAGTTCAACAGTCGAGCCAAATTAAGACGATAGAGTTAATCAATGATATTTTGATTTTATCGCAAAGTCGTCATAGAACTAATTGAAAGTAGCAAAGATTAGCTTCAGTCAATAATGTCAATATTATTAGTCTGATGATGACTTTACAATATAGTCGAAATATCATTGATTCAATCCATCGTTTGATTTGACTCGAATCTTTAGTTTTAAAGTTCCTGTTATTAGGATTGTGTTTTTTTTATATTTTTTCAAATTTCCAACCAGTAAAAACTCAACATTCCAGTCAAATCACGGCGATAGAGTTAATCAAGTTCATTGCAAAGTCATCATAAGACTAATTCAAATTGCGTTGGATAGCTATGGTTATAATCATATATTATTAGTCTGATAATGACTTTGCAATAAAATCCCTGATTATCATTGATTCACCTTACTGCTAGATTGTACTCAAATCTAGAAGTCTTCAAGTCCCTGTTATTCGGACTTTATTTTCTTTTTATATTTTATAAATATTGTCTACCTGTGAAAAATCCAGTAAAATCAAGACGATAAAGTAAATCATTGATATTTCGACTTTATTGCAAAGTCATCACAGGACTGACTAAAATTACATCGCATAGTTACGCCATACGAAGGGATCTCAAAAACGTTTGAGCCTACCATAGTTAAACAAGGAACACAACTTTGATTCATATTTATTTTTCAACGTAATCCCCCCGACATTGATGCACTTGTCCCATCTCTCAATATCTCAAGATATTGCCTCTAGAAGCCAATATCTTGATCTTGAAACCACTCCTCCACAGACCCAGTGAGGTCATCATCATCCTCAAATCTCCTCCCACGGTGTTTCTTCAGATTCCCAAACAGGTGGTAGTCACTGGGAGCCAGATCTGGGGAATAGGGAGGGTGAGGCAAGAATTCATATCCACACTCCTTCACAGCAACCATTGCAACCTTGTTGGTGTGGACCGGACCATTGTCCTGTTGGAGGACGACACCACGACGGAGTTTTCCTCTTCTCTTTGTCTTGATGGATAGACACGAGTGACGCAAGAGGTCTTACATAATAATTACCAGTCATTGTTCTACCACTGAGTAGGTAATCAATGTGGATTACTCCTTGACTATCCCAGAATATAGTAGCCATGATCATCTTAGAGGATTCTGATGCCTTGAACTTCTTGGTTCTTGGAGATTCCACGTGTTTCCATTCTATAGTTTCCTGTTTGGATTGAGAGTCATAGTAATGTATCCAGGTTTCATCACAGGTTACCAGTCTGGAATGAACGTCTGCTGGGTTCTCGTTGGACAAAAGGGCCTTGCTGATGTTCACCCTGGCCTCTTTCATTTTAGTTGTCAGCATTTTGGGTATCATCTTGCACAAACCTTGGATATGTGTAAATGTTTATGGAAGGTATTCTCATTGGATTCATGTGACAGGCCAGTTTTCTCAACTATCTCAACAGTGGAAACTCGACTGTCTTCCAGGCCAATTTTGTGCACTGCATCAATTTTTCCTGGGACGTTGATGTTACTGGCCTGCCAGAACGAGGTTCGTCTTCCAGATGTTTTCTACCACGCTTGAATTCTTGTATCTAGCGTTTGACAGTTGCACATGAAGGGGCAGAGTCTTTATGTACTATACACGTGCGTTTATGTATCTTCCTCCCCATTTCTCCCGCCATGGTCAGAAACCTTATCACAGCCCTGTACTCAGTATTCGTCATATTGGATTTTGTTTGTGGGGTACTTCGTGACAAATCACGTGAGATGTACACCGGAAATAGTTGAGTGAACTATATGTAGCAAACTGCTTGCGACAACATTACTATATATTATCATACAAACATAATTAAGATAGTGGTTATCTAACTAAGTCAGGCTCAAAACTTTTTGGCACCCCCTCGTAATTATGTAATTTTAATTAGTCTGATGATTATCTTGAAGTAAAGTCGAAATATTGCTGGTTCATTCCATGACCTTGATTAGACTCGAATCTTGGCTTTTGAATTTAAAAATTAGTTAAAAATAAATCATTATGAAAGTAGCCATTTGATATAAATTTAAATTCGTCTGATAGTGTCTTTGCAATAAAGTTGGAGCATCACTGATTCGTTTCGTCGCCCTGACTGGACTCGAATCTTTAGTTTTCAAGATGTTATTATTCCGACTGGGTTTTGGTTTATATTTTTTTATGTTGGTACTCAAGCAAAAAATCGTTGATCCTAGATCGCACAGTATATCTAAATGACCCCTTATAGTGATAGAGAAATCGAGCTTGCACTATTGTTTCTGTCTTGTTTCAGTCTAACTTGGATTCATCATACATTTCTTTATTGACTAACTAAGAATCTGCTGTGGAAATGATTCAAGCCTTCTGATCTTCGTAAGCTTTCGTTCGAGATTTTGTTATCGTGTTTGCAAAAGGAAAAATTCATCATTGCTGCTGTTGCAAGAGAACATACTGAGAACAATACTTGCACCATCTAGTGCACTCATGAACGCATTTCAGGCTCATTTTCCAAGTCTGATTGACAGATTTAATTTCGCTTCCGAGAGGTTCTTGCTCAAACATCCACACACTCGTTCAAGCTCTAATAACTGTCAATGCCGGGATATTTCGTAATTTAAGAATGTGCTGAATAATGTTCGTTTTTCATATACGATCATCAGGACCTGACCGCCGTTTTCCTGATTTAGGGCTTGTTTGCGACTGAAATAGCGTATGCACAAAAGAGCTAAGTTTTGAAAAACGCAAGGGGAAAATAAAACCAAATAACATGATGTGTTGAAAGAAGTAGTTGGTTAGCGTTAATCTTAAACTTTACCTTGCCTTCACTGTTCTTCAAAGTTCATGTAGGAAGAGCAATTACTTGCAAAATGTCCCTCCTGCTATGGTACTAAGCTAGATGAAGCCAGAAGTCGAATGCCCCATTCATTTGATATATTTTACTGCTATTTCGCATCCGACTGATGAGTCTTAATACAAAAAGTTGCATCGCTAACATAATTTCTGTCGTGAGATTGTAAAAATTTGTAAAAGTTATGGTCAAATTGTCACTGCAAAAATGTGAATTAATATAAATCTTACTTACGTACAATTTCATTGTTGCCTTATATTTAACAACTGGAAGCTGTGTTAAAGATTGTCGTTTGGACGGAAAGATATTGGAACACATGGTTTTCAATTTTTTCAGGGCTTGAGAATTGTATGATGGCAAGGAAGACCATCCTTGGAGCATTTTTGTGTGCACAACTTTTCATGTTAACCCTTTCATGCATGATTTTTATTTAATTGTTCTTTGTCCTTTTTCTTTTTTGCATTGTCCTTTAGATAGTTTTATTATTGTAATTTGTTATTGTTGGACAACGGTACACATGGGAGAGTTAAGAATGCGTACAGATAATACAAACGAAGACGAGTTGAATCTTTTTACTACAGAATATTCTTTCATATAACTAATGAAAGAAGTCTTTGAAGTTGGTTTCATTGATCCCCTTTAACGATGATATACTTCGTAGGCATGTTAACTTGTAACGTTCTAGCCGATGGCCACAGAAAATTGGCCAAAGTATTCGGAATGAGAATAACTGAAATGTGGTATTAACGCATGTGATTAAGTGGGAGAAGGAAAGGAGTAAGTTAAATTTTCCGAACCACTCTTCCAAATACAAGGAAAAGTCCACCAATGTTAATTATCGATATCTTGAAAATGAATGATGAGAAGATCGAATACTGGCAACGAAATTTTCGACAAGATGTTTGAAAATTGAAGGTTGGAGGATACTATGCAACCTATATACTTGGACCATATGTGCTGCCGAATTCGAAGGCACGTGATGGATAATGGACACCCGAAATTGAAGATTTTCTAAATTCCAAGCTTTAAGCATTTTTACTGTCTGGAATCTGAAATAAAAACACTGTAGAGTAAAATATTTGCAATTATGGAACAAATCGAGACATTCAAATAAGAACAAGGAGAAATCCTATGGAATTTGAGACTTCTCTGTTTTTTAAAGAGTTTCGTATTCCCAACTGAAAGAAATTTTTCAAAAAGAAAATGAAAAAAGGAGTGGAATCAATCCTTCAATCGATTAAACGTGCTTTTAGAAACGAGTGAAGAACCCGAAAAGCTCTGTCAATCAATTATATTCATTGGTGCTATCCTTAGAAGGGATAATTGTTGTATATACGTCACTTATAGAATTGTAACTGGTTGTAATAATTCCTCTTCTTATTTTGTTTGGCAATACCTTATAATACTTATTTATGAGATTAATAAATAGGTATAAAAGTATAAGTATGTATATATATATATAAGTTGAATAAAACAAAAACGATATGAGGATCACACCAAAACATGGAAGATTTGTTGCAATGCTTTATAAAACTTTACAATGAATATTCGGCGAAGTACCCGGAAATTCTTAAGAGCGAACAGGTGGTCCATTGATTGAAAAACAATAGGAAAGTTTTGGTCAAAATCTACAAAGTAATATAACAGTTTGCGTCTTTCGTTTATATATTTTCTACCTAATTATCTTATCTAGCATAAGCGAATAAACTCATTGGCTTGACGCAATAGCATTGATTCCTTTGAGTTCTCTCTCTTTCTCTTTCCTTTTCCGGTACGCTGATCGACATTTAAAATAGCAAATGATTTACCATCGTTTACATAGGTTGTTATTGAATTTTTAATCCTGTCGATCAGTTTTGCGTCACATTATTTCTTTTCCTATAAAAATACCCCCCAGCTTTTATATCATTTTACATTTCATTCCGACGAAGGGCCTTTCCTCGAAACTTTCCTCTTTCCTCTTGCAATTTTCGGTTCCGGTTTTGGCTTGAAAAGTTTATTTGGCTTGATAAGTTTATTTTGATTTAGAGTAAAATATCCAGTAAGTTTTGTCGAGTTTTACTATTTTGCCTTAGGTTGTTATCATTGCGAATGTAACAAGAAACTGGTGTCACGAGTCACTTTTCTAATCACAATTTACGTGGGTACTGTTAGAGCCACTCAAGTTTTTAAGAACGCCCTCCAGACAACTTTATGTTGGATTGAACTGGAAACAAAGACACTAGATCGCTAAAGCAGTATCAAAGACCGGATTCGACAAAAAAGTGGGAAGAAATTTCATGCAAAGCCTTTGAGTGTGAGGAAAGTCGCTCAAGTAACCAGCGACAAAAGCGAGGATCATGCAAATACAAAGAGTTGCACAGATGCCAAGAATCCGCTAAGTGTCATATGTAAAAAGAAATGTGAGAAATCGTATACAAAGTCGAGGTTAACGTCCGTTACCAATCATGTTTAAAATTGTAGTTCTAAGTGTTCTAAAGACAAATCTTGATTCAACGAAATGTGATTGCTTGGGATAGAACATGCGAGGAAGAGTTTTTTTATGGACATCTTACAACAAATTTTTGAAGTAATTTAATTATTTTTAATTTTGGCCTTAATTCTAGCCAATGTATCTGCATATATTGCAGAAAAAGAGGGGCATGTCTAAATACTCTCATGGCAGGAATGTAAACGGATACACTCCAGCATAGATGAATAGACTTCTCCGACATTCGCTTCAGTGCACTGAAACAGTGGATCTAAGCCATCAAATTAGTCCTCGATGGTCATTGTAGCGATTGCGGGAAAGGCTCACCTGTCATTTAAACTATTTATCAGGGGACGATCTTGGATTGTGCGGAAGAGGGGATTTCCAGTTTTTAAGAAGGGGTTGGTTAAACAGGCTACTGGTGATAAGAAGGTTTTAAGGGGGTGGTGCTCTTTTTATCACTTAAATTGGATTCACACTTAAAGAAAAAAGATGCCAATGAAGTTTATTAGGTAAACATGAAGACTGTGGCGAGGAACCCCTGCATTGTTTGGTGGTTTAAGGGAGGTTTTAACCCCCCTGAACCCACCCCTTGGATCCGCCACTGTTTATACTTATAAAATATTAAACCTACAATTCCCCACTATGTAAGATCGTGAGGACGTAATACCTATCACAATCCTTGTGAATAGCAAAAAATTAAAAAATTTCTATATTCAATTATGAAATGTCGGCAAAAGATTTACCAGGCGGAAAACAAGGTCTTAACAAAAATATTAGTGCCCATCACAACAAATAATATGCTAACAATGCATAATACTTATCCAAACGTTTCATTGCTAATACTTGAACATCACGTTATTACACCATATAATTTACTGTCCATGCAAGATGTTGCAAGTTTAAGCAACGTAATTGTGATTTCATACTATGGCTTTTAATTGTGTATTGTGCTGGGCACTAATATTTTTGTTAAGCAATCATGAAATAGCACAACTTAGCTTCAAAGGGAAATAATTTTTAACAGTTACAATGAGTGTTTCAAACATTCAAATCCTTCAGCAATCTCAGGTTATAGTTTTTTTGTTTCCGGCTCAAGCTGAGTGAGGAACAATAACTGACAAACAAAATAAGAGACAAACAAAAGCAAAGAAACAATGATCTTTATCGGTATATTCATGTGCAATTTTGAGCATAAATCCGAAGTTAGTTTAGACATTCCCTTGATGATTCGAAATTTCCTCTGTTTTCTATGCTTTTATTTTATTGTTCTAGATCATTTTTATATCCATCACTTTGTGCATACGTTCTTATACCTATAAACGTACTTAAATCTATCTTTGTAAGTTGCTGTCTATCCTAGAATTCAGTCTTTAATTGTGTGTTTACCGCAACTCAGCACCTGGCCGTAATTCGTTGTTGTTTCCTTTATTCATGGTCAAAATCCTCGTTTACCATGGTCATTTTCATTCTGTGCCTTCATGTTAACTTGATAATCGCACTCTTTTATAAGGCCCTTCAAGTAAACCAATTTAAACTGATATTCTGCATGATTCCTTTATATAAGACACGAAACGAGACTCCCCACACATAAGGGAACTGTCTAAGAGTGATCCACACAGATGGACAATCCTTCAAATATCTAGGAGTAATCATCCAAGAAAATTTGTCCTGGGGCGAGCATATAAATTATATCTGCAAAAAGGCCTACAAGCGTATTGGTATTCTCAGAAGAATTAAACATTCATTTCCTTTATCCACTAGAGAATTGTTTGTCAAGACTATGGTATTACCAATATTAGAGTCTGGGGACATTATTTGGGGCGATAAGCATAATCAATCTTTAATGAAGAAGGTCCAAGTTGCCCAAAATACTGCTGCAAAAGAAATTTTGGACAAACCAAAATACTCATCTGCTTCTGAAGCTTTGAAGGACTTAAACTGGAAAACAATGTCTGACAGCCGACGTATACACCGTCTTATTTTCATCTACAAGGCATTAAATAATCTACCGGACTGGAATTTTAACTTTTCAAATTTCATTGAGATACATAGATACAATACTCGCAATAAATATAATTTACGGAAACCACTATTTAGTACAAACTGGGGTCAAGACCGTTTTGTTTGCCATTTCATCAATGATTGGAACAATCTTCCTGAATCGATAAGAACTCTTCCATTTAATTTATTTAGGAAGGTAATAAACAATTAATAATTCCTCATATGATTTTTTTTCCTTTTCCCTTTTTTATTCATGTACGCAGTATATTTTTTAGTTTTATAGATTTATGTATTTCAATTTTATATTTATTCCAGAACTTCACTGAAAATTACGATTGTGAGTGAGCCTTCTGCTAAAAGATGCATTAAAGTTAAAAGTTAAAAAAGTTAAAGACGGGTGTGTGTTAGACCCTGCATAAAGTTTCCTCATGAATATCTCTCAAGTCTGATCCACATTGCAATAGTACCTATTAACGTTAATCACTCAAATTCTTATCATGTTATCTCTAGAGGCATTGCGAAAGACAGTGAAAGAAGTGTGTGCAAATTTCAAGAATGTGGGTAAGTTGTGAGTGGCAACGAATAAAGGAAACTACAAATGACAATGAAAAATGGAAATTGCGAGAGGCAATCAAATAAATCAAGAAAGGTAATAACTCTATTTTTCACTCTTGCGATCTTCCTACTTCACCTCATCATTATGATATTAGAAAGCTGTAAAGTCCGTTTACTTCTGCGATTTTGTATTCTGGGATTGTCATCTTAGTAGGTACGTATAAAACTCCTGCGCATCGAGGACGAACTGGAGCGAATCATAAGCAGATAACTTGGATTGTCATGGGGTGATTGCATACAAAAAGATGACAATCACTAGTGAAAACGTGCCTTCAGGTTTCACTGTGAATGGGATTTAATGAACTCCATTTATGGTAACTGGACTGGAAACTTCCAGTCGCTGGCTGGAGAAAAAGTGAAGCCATGTTGGTCGCCCAAGAAGCGGAATTTTGAGTCTCAGTTTCAGTCTCTTGCGCGGTCTTGTATATCATTTCCAGTCTTTACACGACCTTGTATTTCAATTTTTGTTTAGTTTGGCTTCAAAAACACTCACAGCCTTGGAAAAAGTGTTCAGAAAGAATAATACTAAACAAATTTTGCATAATAATGTTTTAAAATCATTTAGAAGTGCTTTTGGGACCTAACAAGTATGCTAGATTGTCTAAAGAAGGTAAATTTACGGTAACAAGTAAACGTTTCGCTAAAGGTTTCATCAAGTGATTTTTCTGGACTATTTGATGAGGTTTTTTGTTAGTTTTTTTATATAGTTTTGTGAAACTATAACTTGTACTTCGTTTTGATTTTGTGAAAGTATATTTAATATTCTTAGGTTTATTACTGCTTTTTGTGTGTATTTCAGAAGAGATCTCATGAGAAAAAGGTAAGAAGTCGCGTTGTTGACTAAAACTGACAGATAAAACCATGGATTTGCATAGTTTATCCCATCGTGCTTTTTTTATTTTAAACCCTGCAGATTATCACTCCCTTGTCCTCTTTCAGTTCCTCAACTTTTCCGGTTACTGACCCACGTTTAAAATACCAAATGAGTTTCCATAATTTACATCAAATTACGTAGATTTTAATGACTTTTTAATCTTACTGGTGATTTTTTGCGTCTCATGACTATTTTTACCAAAAAAGAAATCATCTAATTTCAATAATTATCTCTTCACCTTTCAATACAACCAAGGGATTGAAAGTATTTTCTCTCACTAGTTTCGGCATTCCCTTGAACCTTTTAGTTTTTTGGACGTATATTAAAATAACTAGCCCACGGTTGATGTTAAATTAGTTTTGAAGTCGACAGAATATCTTCATAACGAGAGAAAACTGTCCCACCGAATTGAATAAGGAAGTTTTTGTAAATCTATTGACCTCTTGTCCTTATAATAATTAGGAGGAAATTACATATTTGATTCCCCGATAAAAAAGAAAATATTTAATTTAATGATCTGAAACTATAAAGGTTCATGTTACATAAACAGTCCTTCAAAAGGTATTTGGCATACCAGAAAACATTATCGAGGAAACATTTGAGGTTGTCGGTGTGTCCTCCAATTTTTCTCTGTTTTCCTACCCTTGGAAATATTGTTGCGGAAGCAGAAAAATCTTTCTCAGAAAATTAAGAAATACTTGTCTTCCCGTCTTCGATTTCTGTTTAGGAAACATTGTTTCTTCGCACTGCGCTGTGTACACTAATTTACATCACTCGTGAGCATTTTTTACAAAAATTTTCCGCGTTTAGTCATGTTTGGGAAACATTGAAAGGAAACAATGTTTCAGCAACAACGTTTCCTCATCTCCTTAGAGCCTAAGACATCCCGAATATTGCCTGATTTAAAATATTGCACGACTTGTGATTACTGAAGTATCTCAGTACACGCAACTGTTAGATAATGTAAACTTTATAGGAGTTCCGAGCATAGATATAACTGTCATTCTTACACTGAAAATTATATTGTAGACATCCTTTTTGGTTCTAGCGTCATTTCTACCGAGGAGGCACCGAAACAATTTGGCTACGCACAAATTTGATCAGATAAATTCTCTCAGCTACAATATCCTCTTTGTAAATATTAAATGTTTTCACTCTAACTTCCTTAAGGTATTTCACAAATAAACATGATCTGACTCATCTTCAACCTACCTATGAGTATATCACCCTTTGTCAACATATTGAATATGAAAAGAAATGAAAAAATAATAGCGAGAGATTATCGTGTGATTTGTGATGTGCTTGTAGAAGACAGAAACAGAGCTCCCACATCAAAGGCAATTGGACTGTTTTTTAATTGTATACCAAAAAGTAAGTAACGTACACAGAATCTGAGAGCCTAAGTGCGGGTGGACCGATCTGGGTGGGACTCAGAAGAGAGACTGCTCCAGTGAACTCTCTATTCCCTAGTAGTGAGTAGGGAGAGGAATAAAGACGGGAGGTATTTTTGCTCGCTTGTTTGGCAACTTTCAATAATTTTACAACTAACAAGTTTAAACTTGCGCTTGGTCAGTTGATTTGTCGGACTGTTACGAATGAAATCCCGAAGAACAAACGAGGGCTTACATGTGATTCCATCAACCGCCTACTTAGCTGTGGGCTGGGATTCGGGGAGGGAATTGAATGATATTCCTTTGCGCTTTCCACAGTTTGAGTGAACCTCTTCAGTAAGTTCTGCTTTCATATAGACAAAAAAAACATATATACGTGGACATGTATACACAAGAACCTATATAAGGATGGATAATTTACTTGAAATTACAGTCGAACCTCCATTAAGCGGCTCTCCATTAAGCGGCCACCCTCTATTAAACGGCCGTATATCAAAGTCCCAAAATATTTGTAATACAATTACTATAAAATATCCCTCTATTAAACGGCCACCTCCATTAAGCGGCCGCGGCCACCTATGAGCGATCCCAAATAATGTTTTATATAAATTATTACCTCTATTAAACGGCCAGCTTGCATAATTTACTTGGCGCAACTCTTTCAAGAGAACCGCACTAAAAGTTGAGCTGATAATGCTTGATAATTTGCTTTATTTACATAATAACACTTAAAAATAATGTTCAACACATGTCACTTGACACCTCACTCAACTTTAAAGGTCATTAAAGTGTTTGCGTTGCATAGAAACACTCTATTACTTCGCGTCAAATCCCTCCTTTTTTAGCTTTGCCTTTAGCCAACTGATTGAAAAGGCATCTCCTGCGAAATGAAATTCACAGTGATTTATGATTGAATAAATAGACATTAGATCACGCCCAAGGTCTACTTTTTGCGTACCTCTATTTAGCGGCCACCTCTATTAAGCGGCCACAAAGCCGATCCCTGAGGGTGGGCGCTTAATAGAGGTTCGACTGTAAATCCAACATATTGACGTCTTTCGACATATAGAACCAACAGAATTTCACTTTTGCAGTACAAAATAAATACTGCGTCACGAATTTAAACAGTTTTAAAGAGAGGGTGGCGTTTTAAATGTATCTATTTTTTAAATGATAACCCATCCTTACTTTTATGGAGGGTGCGTGACTATGCAGAATGACGATCTGATATCTCGAGAGCTAGAAATTTCCCATTTTTGGAATTCTTGTTGCCTTGATTATTGAACAGTCGTTTTCAAAACTTCCCTATTCAACCACCCACACGGTGATATGCGGCTGCGTTTCCGAAAATTAACACTTCTGGAAGCATTTTCAACAGCCGGCTTATTTTCCCAGAACGATATCGTCGTCATGTGGGCGAGACATGAAGACGCTACCAAATGCCGGCGGATTTGAATGAAAACATATCCGTGTACACGAAGTCACAGTCGTGTGTAGTCAGCGTTTCCACTTGGCAAAACAGAATTCCTGTTTCTATCATTATTTCGAACAAAGTTCCTTTCCAATTTTTTCCCAAATTTCCTTGCAATTTGTCCTTTCCTTTCCTTTGTGAAGGAACTGATATTTTTTCGGTCACTAAAAACCAGTAAGGAATTGCTGCGTGACAAGAGTAAAACAAGCGGGGATCTGGGGGTCTGATGGTCCATGCTAGTTAGAGGTACATAAACTCTGTAAGGTCAGAAAAATTCCACTCTTCTAATCTGGATTTTAAGTTTTTTCCAAGGACTTTCTATAAAGTTTCGGCTAGTTTACTGAATACTTGGATGTTTAATCTAAAAAGGTCGACAGTCCTTGCTTTGAAGTCCGCTCCGAGGACAACTTGCTCAATTAACCCTCTTTGAAGTTCAAGTGCTCAAAGGCGATCATTCTTCGAAACGCGTGGACGTGTTACAATGCTGTAATATGCGGTAAATTATGCATAATGAAATGATCCCGATCTATATATAGACATATAACTGGATAGCGGATGTCCCTTCACAGTATGTCCCAAAAAAAGGCTACCCTATCCATGCTTCATTAATATTCTTAACAAATTACCTTTTGTTCAGCTGGTGATTTCTAAAGAATAATCATTAGCATTTTTAATAGAGCAGCCTTTTTTTGACACTGTATAATGGTCAGCGGAATAAGATGGACATTAACATTTTAGAGATAAGAAATGTGCACTCTACTCGTCAGGCGAGCGGTTGAAAGAAAATATCCTGAAATTTTGAGGCTTAATTTAGATTACTATTGATATGATTAAAACAATTTACAGTATGGTATTAAGACAGATGAATGATCTTCAAGCTCTGTACTCAGAAAATGATTTCTGAGCCCCAGACGGGGATCGAACCCGCAACCTTCTGATGACCGGTGAGACGCTCTAACCATTGAGCTACCAAGACTCAGATGGTGAGCCACCGTGCAAGTTCGACATATATGTGCAACCTAAGCGGAAGCCACTATATATTAATAATGATGAAGGCGGTTTATGATTTTAGAAATTTGAGAGCTTGGATATATCTTAAGACAGATGAATGAGCCCCTTGGCTCACCATCTGAGTCTTGGTAGCTCAATGGTTAGAGCGTCTCACCGGTCATCAGAAGGTTGCGGGTTCGATTCCGGTCTGGGACTCAGAAATCATTTTCTGAGTACAGAGCTTGAAGATCATTCATCTGTCTTAAGATATATCCAAGCTCTCAAATTTCTAAAATCATAAACAGTATGGTATTAATGCATTTTTAAAGCACTTATTCTTAACTTTCTTACTTAACTTCACTTTATTCTGATTGCAGAAACAACATCTACAAATTCTAGCAAGCAATTTCGATAGCAAAATTTCAAAACAAAATTCAAATTTATTCTGGATTAATAAATACGGATGAGGTTGATGAAATGCCTACATACAATAGAACAAATGATGATATATCAATAATTCTTTAATTTTTCCCCACGTTTTTCCACTTCACTAAAATGTGTGTATGTCCGTACCCGTGGCATATTGCACTCGGTCAATCCCTCGACCTGTCAAAAGGAACTAATACGGTGGCCAAATTAGATCTCCATAAAATAGAAATTAACACTTTGGTGGTGGTATGAGACTTCTATTATTTTAATCTGGCTAACGCCTGACGATTTTACTTGTCAAAGTGAGAGCTCCTGCCGGGGAAGAGTTAATTACATTATTTTGTCTTATACCTTCATATGCAAACCATTGTAAACTATCAATATCCATTTTAATGCCCTGTATATATTACTGTGTAAGTTGTAGTTGAACTAGAGAAACCAGCCCGTTGTTTTGACCTCCAGCCACCAAAATGAAACAGATTATCACGTTTCACCGGATCATTTTGTCATTTTTCCGTATTCATTTACGGTCAGCAAAGAAGTTCTTGTGTGAAAAAATCTTTTTAGTACGCAAATCCAGTTTATTGGTGGATGAAGCATTTACCGTAAATGCTGATTTAGGACCCTTTCATTTTGTCTGTCTTAAATTTCTCTTTTCCACCTCCTCAATCTCTTGCCAGTCCATTTTTCAGGTGCGCAACTAGAGAGGGAGCTGGAGAATAGTGATACCTGCCTTTTTTACGAAAAGCTTTTATGTTAATCGCTTTTTGCCCTCATTTTCCAAAGCCACGTAGATCTACTTGACTGCAAATTATCAAAATTGCTACGAAGGTGGCTTGATACTAGTATCCGACTCATGCCCTTCAAAATTCCTAGTTGCCCCACTGATCGCTAATTTATTTTTGGTTACTCCCCTTCCTTAGTCTTTACTCCGAACTTCCTGTCACACGTCATGTAAATGATATTGCATGATGTTGCGCGACGCAAATGTAACGAAACGTTATATCAAATAAACCAACTTCACAAAGCCAGTTTGACTTGTTTGGTGGGTCAAGCAATGTGATGGAAAGGGTTATAATTTACAAGTAACAAGAAATTCATAAATTTGTAGAAAATTTCTTGTGGGCTACAATTTATAGAAAGAGAACTCAGCACTCTAACCACCCCTTGGCGGAAGACATGCGAAAGCGATTCTCATTCTGTCGTAATACAAGCCCATACCATAACCAGACTCATTTTATGTGGGGTTGAGCTGCCTTTACAATGAAGTACTGTAACCTTGGTAACAAAGTGTTCGATAGAACCAAGGAACGATTGTTTTGAACTTCTAACGCCAAACAAATTTAGAAGAGTGGAACGCTCTACGAGTAAGTACTTAACTTCTGTCGCAGTGTTACGGACTGGATGATAATGTGAGTAAAGTGAGACCAGAAAAGCAATATAGCTGACCTGTTTGTAAACCACATGGAATGTGTGGAAATGGTGTCTACCGCGGATTACATGAGCCAGTATCAGAAGAGTCTCTACAAAGAACGACATTATAATGAAAAGCCTTCAAAAACATACGAATCGGATATTTTCCATGGATTTCATCGTCCTCGAAATGAATCCGCAGCTTCCGTGAAGTAAGTTTATGTATAAATACAGTGTAAGTAGCAAATGAGCAACTACCAATAAACTAATTGTCACATATCACCTCGGAGGACATCCTTGTTGGATTCGGTTTTTTTGATACTTGTCATTTTATCGTACTGATAACCGCTTGGAAAATTGAATATGCACGACGTTAGTCGAGGGAAAAGTCCGTGATCAAGAATAATCCGACATTGAATCCCGAACTCGTTGAATAACAACATGCTCATTCAAATTCAATTTTATAAACTATCAAACAAGTGGGAAAAACACCTAATATTACCTCGAATCATAAGAAAAAACCATGCTGTGCTGTATGTATACAGTACGTCATAGATGTGAGAGTATACGCGAAAGCCTGGCCCAGACTTTAAAAAAAAAGGAAGAAAAGGAAAATAATAAATAATAATATTTGAAAATAATAATTTTATTTGATAAACTTGACGCAATCTTAACAGTCTCAAATCTAGTTTTATGTCAGTCTGTTGTATGTTCCCCATTCATAAACAGTTACAGTCCAACAGCTGCGGATTGCTTTTTCAGGTTAAGATGGACCATTAACAGAGGGCACCTTGTAAATGTAAAGTATTTACATACTACATGTAGGTTACAAATTTAAACTTCTAATGAGCAACTAAGGCATTAGAACAATTGATTAGTATGATTGTCCAATAACACTCAAAAATAATGATACAACAGAGTTTATTTTCCTTTCCTTTCATCTCTTGGCTACAATTTTCCAGAGCAATAAAACTTTAATTTGTAACTGGTTGTTATCTGCACTGGAAGTCTGATAATTTATTCAGTTTGATGTGAAAATTCAATTCTAAAAATATACAGGTTATTTAGAAGTTAGCTTTGAACTGACTTTTCAGAATGAAAAATGTACCATACATTATCAAACATGAGAAAAAGGGTTAGAACCCAATAATCTTAGGGCAAAGTATTTTGGATCCATGGACATAGATACACATATTCCATTACTAAGGTGGATCTTTTAGTAAAAATATTGAGACAAATTTTTTTCTGTTAATTGTTTTTCCCTAAAAGTACACTTTTAAAGGCACTTCTTGGCAAGGTGTTAGGGGATTATAATTATGAAAACGTCTATTACATCCAAGTTGCATTAACAGTATAAGGCAGCATTACATACAGCATAAATTGTTTGAGGTTTATTTTGAAATCTTAAACTGGCAAAATCTATAAATAAGTACTGTACAGAAATCATTGTATAAAGACTTTTTCTTCATAACTGAATTACAAGCAACACTCACATTTTTCAATTTTGATGCCAAGGAGACTCGGGAGGTACTGATCTGCTTCTATCCAATGGTCAATTTTCCAGTTTGTTCAAACCCAGCTAGAGTATGGTGAGGGAAGAGATGGAAAAAGTCTTTGAATGTAGTCTTTTTACTGCCAATATCTTTTTATTATTTGGTCAAAATTGGTTTTGTCACCCAATACCTGCTTAATCTAAAAATGAGATATTTACTAAAGATGAAAAAGGATGCTTTTTGAGATAAAAAAAGCATGGCCCAATAAAAATTGTTGTAGGATCCTGCCAGCAGATCCCACATATCTGTGTCTGGTACACTCACTGTCATTTTGCATGACAAAGAATGTCAAGACTGTTGCTCAAGAGACATAACTAGTTCACTTAATTTGAAGCTTTCTTGGCTCAGAAGCTCTTCTTAAACCTTCCAACAAAAACTGGCTCATAAAGGAAATATTGGCTTGATGTCACTTTCATTGTTTTATTGGGAAACTAATTTCTCCCTTTTTTTAACTTGTCCTCTTGTTACTGACTTGAAATGCTTCTTCACCAGTCATCTGATTCAAATTTGTCTCACTATGATGTTAACTCATTAATATTCCCCTCACTTTTCTGTTACCCAATATGTAATTGGAAAAAGTTTGGCTCAAACATATATGTACATTTACTTACATTATTTGCAAATTTAGCATCCTGCAATCTGCTGATGTTGCATGTACAGTAGCAATGAGGTGTGTACAGGTCTTTGGTGTGCATTGATATTGGTAATATTGGCATTATAGCATCTAAAAATAAAGGAAAAAAAAACAAACAAAAAAGAACCTTTGAAATTCATTGGAATATTGCAGTATATTCCCAGATCCATCTGGGGACCCCATCATGTAACATCCAATTTCCTCTTAAAATTCCATAAATTTCCACAGGAAAATGTTTTGAGTTCCTTTCAATCATAAAATTAATATATAATATAGAAATGTCAAAAATATGAAACCCAATTAAACAATACTATTCATTTATCAATACCTTGAAAAGGTAAGAGTACTCCTTATTCAAAGTGAGCAACCTCAAAACTGTCTACACTTCAATTATTATGGTACCAACAGACAACTTAAAGAAGTAGAGCAAGAAACATTTTAAAAAATAACAGCTTTGTTTGTAAGGCATTAAGTTTGACATTGACCTTGAAATAATATTGAAATATTACTGTGATTTGTTTAATAGCTCAAATATTGAGTTTACAAGATGGTATTTATTGCAGTCTCTTTCTTGCTCTAAGTTCTAGAAACATGGGATAGTCTTTCAAGCTGCAAAGGAGAAATAATATATTGATGTTTCAAGCAAAAGCCTGTCATCAGAGCCAAATAATTATCATAAGAGTCAAGGGCTTTGGCTCAGAACATCAATGCCTGGTTCTGCTTCTACCTTAAATTTAAACTTTTTCTTTGTCAATTCAGAACTGCCTATGCTGCATGTATTTTTTGACTTTCAAGCAATTAGACCATGCATTTTCAAAATGTTATTTTAATTATTAAAATGCTGCTACTGTATATCAATGTTTAACATCTGCTGTAAATGCTTTCCCCTGCTGGTTAATAAAGATAGCTTTTGACCCTTAAACTTCTACAATATGTTATCTTATGTTGATTAAAATTATTTCACATTAGCCAGCATAAAGTTTCTGGAAGATACATTAAGACTAAAAGGGTTAATGCACTTAAGTGATGAATAGGTAATTATGCAAAATAATTGACATGAATATTTAGATTCCTATGCCACGTGTAGCTCTGTAAGAAAACTTTCAGTTAACAACAGAAGTGATTTCTTGGCTATGAAAGGTTTACTGTTATACAGCAGTTTTGAGTATTATTTAGATTTTTTTGCAGGGTTTCTCACTCACTGGTTAGTAGATTACACCCACCAGAATATTTTCTCAATGAACAGGAGATCTTGAGGCCTACAATTTAACAATGTTGGTGGGTTCATATAATGGGTGTGGACAGAATTTCATAAAAGTTATATTTTCAGTATATGGGTTGTGATGTAGGGTAGAGGGAAGCCGTAATTTCAAAATCTTACACTAAGAAAATATAGTGTATTTGCACCGTATAATCGTTGTTACGTACTGGTGTTCCTGGACTGACTTCACGTCCGCTCACTAGATTCCAGCTTTTTTATCACACGGTCAAATGTTGAAAAGCTTCAAAATAGCCAACTTTAGCAGCGAAAAAATCCATGAAAATGAAATTTTTGTAATACAAGATATACTACAATTTTTATCGGAAGAACTCAAATCTTACAAATAGGGAAACTTTCGAAGGTCCGTTTAGGCACTTTAAAATTCTATGCTGTTTTTTAATGTACAGCAACCAAGCGCCCTCATTTACATTGGCGAAAATTAACACCGGAATTTGCTTTTCTAGGTGAGTTTACCTAGTATATAAACGGGTCCGACTGAAAGAGAGTACCGTAAAGGTTCAACAAAGAGCACCCCTGCTTTTTGATGTTTTTTATCATGCTCCTGTTCACTAACTCCTTCCTTTTGGTCTACAGTCATTCAGCCAGTGATGGAGATTCTAGTGCGTCTTGTGTTAAAGCTCCCTGGGGCAGAGCAAGAAGCTACGCAGGCGATGGTCCTGTATGCTTGCCGACTGAACACCGACCGAAAAGTGAGCCCCCTCTTGTGCTTCAAAAAACGCATCATCACTTTGGCAGTGGTCTTTTTGCGTACCCGAGGTAAGTGCTCAACCCGAAATTTCGTTTGGGATTACGTTAGGTTTTTACAGTTTCCATGCACTGCCAGTAAGTCATCAACACTCCATGGGAGTATTGGTGGCACAATGGTAGAGCGCGTGTATCTCACCACTGTGACTAAGCTTCGATTCCAGCTCCGTGCAGTTTTCTGATTAAAGTTACCTAGGTCACATGTGAGAAGAGTGTTGTCCAGTTTGACCCTACCATAAATACCAAGCCCCTCGGCGTTTTATCAGGATACTCTGGTTTCTTTCTATAGTAATACTGGAGCCGTGAGGGTTAGCACTTACTGGATCTCTAGGAAGAACTGCTTTGTTACCTGATAAGGTTACCCTATAATTGGATTAATAATTTAATTATTAATACAGACACTTTATCTTTAAATCTCTGGACCTTTGAAACAATATTTGGCATATTTCGAGCATCAGGCTTCGATATACGTCGTGTATTTTGATAATGACACTACTAATTGTAAACCCACAGGCGGCACCTTCCGCTCGGTTTTCTTCTCCTGGTTACTTGCTTCCACCGTCTCCTCGCTCATACAAACTAACACCATGAGGTGCTTCACATTTATTAAAGTTACAATTTTATTGGCTCTTTATTTGAGGCGGGCTAGCTGCGCTAATGGTGGGCTAACGATAACATCCCATGGGTGATGCCAGGAATTCCTCGACGCAGGGGCTAACGTCTCGGACAGGGGCGGCTAAACCAGAGGGAGCAGGACCACACCCCTTCACAATTTCCACATTTGAAAGTCAAAAACATGTCCATTTTCGCAAGAATAATCGCAACAACTGACTAGAAACAGTTTACTTATGTAGATTTGACATGAACGGAAGTCCATTATCTTTGTCGGCTAAATCAGTAGCAAGTACTCGTAGTTTGTACAATAACTATATAAATGAGTTATCATCAGTTAAAATCCCCTGACGAATTGTTAACTTGTCCTCGACAAGGGAGCTACGGTTCCCCCACAGGGAGGCTGTAACCCCCTCTTCGCCTCTTTGGCGCCACCCCCGTTTTATTTGTTACTATCACCTTGAAATCAAGTTTGTTCGCAAAATTTTACCGTTTTATTTCAATGAGGTGTTCAGATCAGGAGATTTAGTTCTCTTTGTAACGTTACCAGCTTTTGTAAAATTTAATACTACTTGGGCGATCAGTATGAAATATGTTAAAATTTTGGAGAAAGGAGTTAGAAACTGTTACAAACGCATTTTTCTCACGTCTGAGCATTCCATGACGGGTAAGTCAATGGACGACCATAAAGATTCCCGCCGTATATATTTTCGATTGCTCAAGTGTTTTGAAGCATGCTGGTTTAATGATAAATAGAGATTCACCTCTCTTTAGAACAAACTCTGATGAAGGTCACAGGAATCGGCCGAAAATTCAGTGTTAATGGTTTTATTGAAGTTTTTAAATCAGTTACAACGCGTTTTATATTGTTTCTAGTTTCCAGACTAGTGTACTATATTCCTTTTTAGGTGTCTCTCAATCACAATCAAAATCGGCTACACTCCTAAAACTGCAAAACTAAAGTATATTTTTGAGCCCTTTCAGACGACAAGTGTTCATGCGCAGACTGAGAAACTAGCATAAAAATGTACTTTTTGCTCGGATTCCGGAAAATTTTTGAACATTCAAGTGATCACTGGTCAGTTGAACTTTATAACAAGACAGTTTTAGGTCATTTAAATATTCAAACGATTTCATCGCAGTTGCTTTTGGTAGTTTCTGCTCTACCTCCTAGCTATCGTATATGTAAAAGTTCAATGTGTGAAGAGTCAGAACAGCTCTCCCATTAGCCATGAGGTGGCTCCCCAAGCTTTTATATCTGGTGAAAACTGTAAAAAAATTACGTCGAAGGACTTGTGGTGGCCTACGTGGAAAGCTTGTCTTCAAATAAGGAGACTAGTCCACACACCTGCAACGTGCAAACTTGCGCGTGTAAAGTTCGTTTGCGAAAATTTAATAAGCACGCTTAGAAAACTGAAAAATCGTACGTAGTGTGTATCTATTTTTAGGTTATGTTTTGTTCAATGATTTTATATTTATATATATGTATTATATATATATATATATATATATATATATGTATATATATATATTAATAGTATGCTTGTTATATTGATTAATATTTTCTTATATTTGTTAAAGATTATAATTATCACTGAAAAGCCCTTTTCAGGGAGTGATGAATAGATTCGCAACGCATCGTATCGTATCGTATCGTAATTTCTCCATTATCTTTCAGTAAAATTTTTACAAAGTTCGTACAGCTAGAGATATTTTCTTAATGCCTTCGATTGTATTTTTTTTCTAGTTAATTACATTGAGCAATCTTTCTTTATTTTTTTTTTTTGTTAGTGTTGAAAAATGTTAAATGAGGTGAAAAAAACCCCAACAAAAAACAAAACAAAAACAAAAACTAAAAACAACAATATCAACAGCGGGACAAACATTCCTTTATTTTTAAAAAGTTCGTTTCTCCTAACAGTTTTTCCCCTAAGAAGCCACCTTAAGTGACCAGAAAATAAATGCTAGTCATATTTTTGCAAGACATTGAAAATGAAGGTAACGAGCATAGTTGGTAATACGGCAGTAGACAATTTACTTATCAAAGAATTTATTTCCACTATTCATAACTTAACTCCGTTTGTACCTCACATTCGATTAATAATTGGCTAATACATCAGTCCTTTCTCATCCTTGGATCTAATATCTTCGAATTTAATATCTCAAAATTTGAGCCTCTTTGGAGGTCTCATTAATTAGTCATCCTGTCCGTCATCTGTTTGTGTACATCGGTCATTTCTTTCAGGTTTGATAGTGGGTTCCTGGATTTGTTTACACTCTGATTTCGTGTGATTTTTCTTCCCTAGAATCGCAATATGTTTTCAAAGTATATCCAGTAGTACAGTCGGATTGCCGTTCGGTTGAACGATCTCGTCTTTTGCCTTTCTTCTTTGATTTTCCAACATCCTTCGTATCTATTGCTGGGCAAAGCATTAAACGGTTGTAGTAGGCGGCTCCGCGACGTCGACGATTCTTTACTTGAACCGTATCGTCTTGATGTAAGGTTCCAGCCTACGAAATACCAGCTTTTACTTAATGGAATAAGAGACAACCGAGCTTGATAGCACTGTACGGGAATTTTGACATATCTGTACGTCATAGCTCTCCCACACAGGTTTTCCTAGCTGTTGTGATTGCTTTCGTCAACTTGTTAAACAGGCTTCTCGCAAACCGCGATGGTGACATTGCCAGACAGGAAAGTACATCCCATCCATGTTTCAAAAAGTAAAGAGAAGAACTTCGTGATCGTAGGCTAGGTCGACTTGCTTTTTTCTGACTTTCACGTTCTGATATTATTTTGTTAGAGTTAAGGTTAAAAGGCTCAATTTGACCATGTCTCGATATCATGGTATGATATGGTGACATCCTTATCTTCCTGATATACCCAAGGTTTCGTTAAGGTCATTTACAAATTACTTTTCTTACTGTTTGCCTTGATCTGAGTCAAGCAATATCACCGATACTCTCAACTAAATTCTGAGTGACGAACTCTTAAAAAACCTTTTGCTCTACATAAGTAGCATCCTTGTTTGGCCAAGCATAAAAGTCTATATCCATTTCGTAAAAGAATCTAGTATAACTCGGATAAGAGTTTCCTCACGTGGGTCGTTCCATTTTGGTCACCTATGTAGGTACGAAATCAGCCGGAGCGTCGACCTTCCGAGGTTTGGGCTTTTTTAGCCCCATTTTCCAAGATACATATGTTGTAACGTAAACACAGCACTGTACTGTATTCGAAAAACATTGCCTAGTAAAGGCATTGTCAGATGATACTTAAATTGGCTATTAACTTGGGCGAACGTAATTTTCCAAAATTCCTGGGACGATGGGATGAAAACTGTTGTCTAAAATAAATGTGTTCCCAGAGTCTTTCTTCTCGGTTGAGGAGCGTTGCTCAATTCTACTCTTTTTAAGGCGAAAATAACAACGTAGTGTTATTTAAATATTGGACATGGAGATATTCTTTTTCCTTTTGACACAATAACATCTGATACCCGTTAACCAATCTCACCACCGTGAACAATGTAGAAGGTAGCTGAGGTTACCAGTTTGCCAATTTTAATGGTTACTGAGATCAGTTCTCTGCATTTCACAGTTTGCTACATCAATTCAGTCCATCATGACTACTCACCCGTTTGACCTCACCTGCAGCATTGTGGCTTGCATATTTGCAAGTTGTGCTGAGAGTAAAATTTATCGAGATATGTATTTTGGAAATGTGGAAGCTTGGAGATATCTTAAGTGACGGATAAACGTTCATCAAGTTCTATCCTCAGAAAAATGATTTCTGAGTCCCAGACGGGAATCGAACAAACAACCTTCTGATGACATATCTCATTATGACGTTATTAACATATAGTGGCTTCCGCTTTAGTCGCGCATCTGTCAAACTTGCACCTTAGCTCACCGTCTGAGTCTTGGTAGTTCAGTGGTTAGAGCGTCTTACCGGTCATCAGAAAGTTGCGGGTGCGATCCCCATCTGGGGCTCAGAAATCGTTTTTCAGAGGATACAGCTTGATGAACGTTCATCTATCATTTAGATAAATTTACCTCAGTGCCACTGTTACGTAATCAGTAAATTGATGACTCGAGTCCATTTAGTGTTGATCGGTATTTTCCAAAATCTGTGAGTTGAAATGGACTGGGAATGGCACGGTATAACTTCGGAAAAAATGTTCTTTCTACCATGCAACCACAGTTTATAATGGCTGTCGAATGAATTATCCTGTTTAACAGAACATAAGGACCATCTGAACTTTGTTGATGATTACCTCGCCGTCAATCACGACTCTGCAATCAAGTATTGCTTTTGATAACCTGGTTATATGCGTGACTGACTGCTTGTCTGGATGTTGTTACGCAAGAATTTGTGAGAGTGTGTAAGAGAAACGTTGAATGAAGCTTTATTTAAAGAGGGTAGGGACCGAGTTAGCCAAAATTAATTTCCCTGAGACCCAGAGCCATCGCTAAGTTTTTTGTGATAGGTAGGATGTGTGAAGTGTAACTACAGTTTTGCCGAGTAAATAGGTAGTTAGAATAAATTCTGAATTTATATATGAAATATCAGATCAACGTTTCTGCCATTTACAATTTCTCTTTACTAAAAATCCTTCGATATCCTAAAACTAGGGGTGCACGGAAGGGTGGATCAGAGAGCAGTAGCTTAGCCAGGAATTTGAAAGTGAGGGGCAGGGGAGATTTTAGACAAATGTACCGACCAGATATTAGCAATGTATCGACAAATATAATTAAGAAAAAATCAAAGTTAACGAAACCGAGGGTATGAGAAACTTGAAATTTGGTAAAGAAATAAATGATTTCTGCTGTGCTACCTCTGGCTGGTGTAATGGTATTAAATTTCGTAAATGATTCGCAAAAGTGGGTACATTACGTGAGCTATGATATATACCAACGTATCTTCTTACCACTTTGTCCAGAGGGTTGACCGGATCTATCATTTTTGTCGGTTAAAAAAAAAAATTAAAACAACTCCCCCCAACCCCCCCGAACTCCTCACGAACATTTTATATTGAACGTTTTTCCCGTACTTAACTTTCGCCGGAGCTTATTTAACAATTTTTTAATTTGATAATTCAAACGCAAACGGAATCCGCAACAGACAGGCTTAATGTACCGACATATGTACTGGATGTATCAACAGACCTTGTTAGCACGAAAAGTGGGGCAACTGTCCCCTCCCCCGCCCCCGCCACTTTGGCTACGCTAATGTCAGAGGGGCAGAACATTCTCAGTTAAGTTGGTACTCACCCATGGTCTTGTATCTACACCAGCAGTGAAATAACCTCTTCTACTGTGTTCACCTCCTATATATTCAGAACGATCAACTCCCTCAAAGTCGTATCACTGCCAAAAACGTAGGATAATTTTCGGTGCATGTAAAATCTATTACTCCGCATTTACGTTTGTATGAAACATCACCGACAATGAAATATATTTATTATTTCTAGAGGATGCCCATTTTATCAATATTACGATTTGACGCATCTCAAGAAAAGTAATTTACGCTGGAATGATGAACTGTAAGTAGCGTTTATAAGAAAATGTGAAAGGAGTTAAGATGGGAGAGGAAAATTGAAATGTCTTTTTATGAGCAAATATGAGGATCGTCGTCCAAAAGTTTAATTAAAGAAAGTAGAAACAAAACAGGCAACGGAGAAAGACTTAAACTACAGTAAGAATGATAATAAAAGCTTCAATCAAAAATTCTCATTTAAATTTGGGTTAACTGCTAACCCTTACCCTAACCTTAGCCCCTAACCCTAACCCCGAAAGCGAAGGCTTTGGCTGTATCCTTCTCGCTGTGACTCCTAAGAAGTTTATTCTGACTAGTACCAGAGGATATCATTCAGCAAAGGGAAATCTCTGAGAGGGACAGGGTTATAACCAATCTCAGTCCTCTAGTGATTGACCGATCATCGGAATCGGAATCGAACCGATTATTGCATTATCGGTAGACAATCGGAATCGGTCAAAGTTCCTGTATTTCCTGATTACAACCGATTAATATGGAAATAAAACAACTTTTCAGAAGTTGCCAAATTGGCATCGTTTTCATCAGTTTCCTCCACGGTCAGCAGCGAGATGCACGCGCGTATTTGTCTATCACCAGTCAGTCACTTACACAATCTTATAATGCAATGTGAAATAGATTAAATTAAAAAAATAATCGGATGTTGATTGTCAGTTTGGCTTGAGCAACCTTCAGATGTCTACTGAAAATTCTTCGACAGATTTCTAGATGAATGGCTTTCTTTCAAATAAATACAAATTGGTATTTAAGACATTACTATTGTGTGAGTAGGAAGTATTTCCTTCACTGCTCAACACAACTGGAAATAAAGATTTGTTGTTTGCTTTATCCAAGTCTTTTCAAAACGTCTGCAAGTTGCACTTCGGCCAGCACTGGAACACTGAGTGCTCTAGCTGTGCTGTTGTTATTGATTGTTAGTGTTGTGCCAGATGACAAGGCGTCAGCGAGTCTGGCCGGAAAATTACTTTTTTAAAAAAAAAACAAACTGTTAAAAGTATTTTACTATTTCTCCTACTAACAAGTTGAAGCGTGTGCAAGTCTCTTATGCGAAGCTACTAACTTAGCAGTGGGTTAAAAATTATTTTACCATGTGAAGGAATTGTGTTTTCTTACAAGTTTTTGGCCAAGGAAGCCATTTAAAGTAATTCATTGGCTGAGAGCAAAACTATCGTTTAATTTATTAAGATCGGCAGTGTTATGTGTAAGAGGCTCCAGAACAACCAAACATGAGTTGAACATAGATTTTAGTGGGGTAGAAATTGCAAACGTGATTGGAAAGATAAAGTAGACACTTTTTATTTTTTTTTTAAGTAGTGTGTAGAATTCTTAACCCTAAAGGGTTCTGTATTTTTTCTGAAATAGTTTTTTTTATCAAAATGAATTTGTTAATAACTTTTTTATATAGTAAAGCATATGTGAATAAAAATTTTCCATCTCGTTTAAGTAACATCAGGAAAAAGAAGGTTGTGACTTATTTAAAGTTGTTTACGCCAGGTTTGCGTGCAGAATGAGTGACGTCATTGGACTCGTTTTGATAATCGGAATCGGAATCGGAATCGGACCGATTATGACTTGGAACAATCGGTAATCGTTAATTTCCGATTGTGAAATGATCGGTCAATCACTACAATCCTCTCTTGTCTACTAAGTTTCTTCGGAACTTTATTCCAGCTATCGCCAAGGAATTTAATTCTGGTAAACGTCAGAGGACTTTGTTCTGCTGAGGGAAACTTAAATGAAAGGAAGAATTAAGTACTGGCTAGATTAACTCATTCCTTCCCATTGGGGAACTGTTCAACATAGTTCTGGCTTAAACCAGAAAATTATATTCTAGCTAACGTCTGACGAATTTACCCAGAAAACTAAAGGAAACCTGAGTGGAGAAAGGTTATAAAATCTATTTTCATTAACCCTCTACTTCCCACTGTGACACATTAGAATTTCTTTCTTGCTAACGTCGTCTGGTTTTACCCAGCAAAGGGAAGCCTTTGGGAGAGAGAAAGTTAAAGGAGAGACGAAAATGAGTGAAAAAAGAAGGACAGGAGAAATAAATTATTATTAGAGAAATAAGTTATTGACGTTGGTGTGTACGTCTACGTTTAAAACAGTCACTGATGTGTTATTATTAAATTATTTCAACATTTTGTTTTGATCTGTTAGCATACCGAGACCTTCAACAAGTCAAGTCCAGTAAGTTCAATACATTGAAAAGGGAATAGTTCTTCAAATTTTCGCCTAGAAGGCGGATTTGTACTGTAGTTCAAACTTTTGAATAAGAAGTCAAATATAAATATTATTATTATCCCATCTTCTCTCAGCTTTAGTTATTGTAGCTGGGCATTATAAACCAAATATCAAGATCTCTCCTAGATCCTCAGCTGTCCAGCAATTTTCGAATTATTGTTGCCATTCCCAGCGAACAAGATTTCTGAAGAGTTTGAAAATTCACTTTTATGTTCAGTTTTCCCATGAACTTGTTGAATGACTTGCTTACGGTTCCCAAAGTGCCAACAATAATAGGTATAGCCACAACCTCTCGGCAGTTCCAGATCTTTTTCACTTCCATTCAGTTTCAGATCACAATATTTCTCCAATTTTTCTCTTTCCTTCGCTTTATTATTATTAATTTATTATCATTATTTACGACTTGTACACCACCCAACTAAGGACAGTGGAAGTGGTCTTAGCCTGTTACAGGTGCCCAGCATTTCGCCAGGTAAGGCCGCAATAGACATTGCATATTTCAAGGAACTTTTAGGGAAAGGACATTTTACCATTAAAATGGATTTTAAAGAACACTCATAGGGCTAGCTCTTAATCGCCCAACTTATTAAGTCGGGAAGGAGTAAGGAATGTATAGCCATTTAAAGTTTCTGAAAGCACTCTCCGATGCGTATATCCAGTCTGATCTTGACAGTACTCTGTTACACTAACGAGTTCCATCTACCCGGATTTTTCTGTCGGGGTGCCTTCTCCACGGGGTGCCTTTCTCCTAGATGGGGTGCCTTCACCACGGCTTAAGAGCCCCATCTCCCCTTCCTGTAACCCTAGGCAGGGGGGCTTGAGGGTCCTATCACTTGCCCAAGGTGAACCCTCAGACTAGTGGAGGGAAGGAGTCGTCTTACTTCTCCATTATAGACCGGCCCCAGGCAATAATATTTTTATTATTATTTTTTTTTTTCCTTCATATTTCACACCAAATATTATTATCGGTGGTGTTGCTTTTTCCCAGAACATCAAGCTACATCCCGTAGCCTAAGGTGTCCAGTACTCTGCGCAGAATCTTTGCTGTGCCCAACAAGCAAGCCTTTTGAAGTTAAGAAGTGTTCCCATACAGTCCTATTTTCTCATACCATGTCTTCAAATTCTTACTGACAGTCCCAAGCGCTCCAATTATAATTGGGATAATAGATACCCTCCTGCAGCTCCAAATCTTTTGAACTTCAATCTTCAGATCTTGATAGTGGTCAATCATTTCCTGCTCCTTTTCTAACACTCACATATCGAAAGGACATGCCACATCGATAATCTAGCACACTCTTTCTTTCTTTTCCAATACAACAATATCAAGCCCGTTATGATCTAAATGGAGATCTGTCTGAATTTTAAAGTCCCACAACACCTTCACTTGGTCATTTTCCAACACTAATTCTGGGGAATAATCGTACCAGGTTTCTTTGCATGGAAGATCGAATTTTTTGCATAAATTCCAATGGATCACTTGAGCAACCTTGTCATGTCTCCAGTCCTTGTACTGGTTTTGAGCTAATTTCTTGCATTCTGCTGTTATATGGCTTACAGTTTCCCCCTTTCACCACACATTCGGCACATTGGTGACACATTTAGTTTATCAATCTTATTCTTGATGTCGTTTGTACGAAAGGCCTGGTATTGTGCGGTAGTTAGGAGACCTTCCGTCTCTTTCTTCATTGTGCCTCTTTTCAACCAATTCCAGAACTCTGAATCTCTAATGTTTTCAGTACCCCTTACAAATTGTCCGTGCAATGCCTTTCCGATGTAGCTGTTTAATCTTTGCTGTCTAATTCTTTCCTTCTCCTCTCCTTTATCCAGGATATTTTCATTTTTAACAGCTATAAGCAACTTTTCCTTACTAGCTTCCACATACCTATATAAACTGACAACTTCAATATTAACACAGTCCTCGACACTTATCAAGCCTCTTCCTCCTTCTGATCTCTTTACATAAAATCTGTCTACATCTGCTTGTGGATGGAGTGGTCTGTAAACACTTAACAGCTTTCTTGTTTTTCTATCCAAATTTCTTAATTCTTTCTTACTCCAGCAGATAATACCTGCCCCATTCCTTATTAACGAAACTGCTCTTGCATTAATGGCGCTCACTAAATTTCCACTATTCAACTTTGATTTTAGTATCTTCCTTATCCTTCTTAAATACTCTTTGGATAAAGCTTTTTTCATGTCACTGTGCTTCATGTCATCTGCTTCTAAAATCCCTAGATATTTATACCCATCATCTTCTTCAAGCCTTCCGATGACCTGCTTATCTGGCAAAACAACGCCTTCACATGTACACAATTTCCCCCTCTTCATTATCAGTGCAGCACATTTACTAATCCCAAATTCCATTCCAATGTCGTTACTGAAAATTCGAACAGTGTTTACCAGGGTGTCAACTTGTTTCTCGTTCTTTCCAAATAATTTCAAATCATCCATAAATAACAGATGATTTAAAGAGCCCTTTCTTTTTCCCAGATCTTAGCCAGCTTTCACTTGCCGCAACACGATAGATAGTGGAATTAGGGCCACAATGAATAGCAATGGCGACAGACTGTCTCCCTGAAAGATACCTCTCTTTATTGTTACAGTCCCCAAGGTCCTTCCACTTGCAGTTAACTCTGTTTCCCAGTTGTTCATACTTTTCTCCAACAATGCAATTATATTTCCTGCCACTCCAAACGTTTCCAAACATTTAAGGATCCAAGAATGCGGGATCATGTCATAAGTCTTCTTATAATCAACCCAGGCCATGCCAAGCCCAATTTGTCGCCTCTTACAATTTCTTATCACCATTTTATCAATTAAGAGCTGATCTTTATTATTAAAGGAACGTGTCGAAACGAATGCGCTCGAAATCACAGGATTATGGCTACGAAGATGATCGGTTTGAGGATGTTGTCAGTCCATTTTTCCACTGTAAAATTTGTCACAACGTCCTTAAAGGTCCAAAGACGTACAGAAGTAACCACCACGGCTTTTGTACTCCCTGTATCATTGAACATCTCCGAAACTCATTGACATGTCCAGAATGTGGGGTAGAACTGACTGTAGAAACGCTAAAAGAAGCCCAAAGTTTTCTGGTGAGGTGTGGACGTGTATTTTACCTCTCCGCTCTTTTCGTGTTATTGTGCCACATTCAACAGCTTCTGGATACAAATTATAGCCAAGAGCTAAAGCACAGGATTAAGATCAATACTATTGGAGTTTTGGATGGAAATGTAGCGCTGCAAGACCTGAAAATGAGAGCTAAAGCTTGTTCAACCTACAACTCGACTCTGCCGAAAAGTTGTTCAATTTACATATCAGGACAATGGTTTTCATCTGCAACTACACCTAAGAACAATGGAACCTACAAAGTCACTGAACCGAATTATTCACTTGAATATGGACTTCTTGACTCAAGACCATTCTTGTTAGAAGACGCCCAGATATTTCGCTCTCATGCTTGTTCAATGTTCGTGAGGTTGTCTACACACAGATTATATGGGTTTGTTTTTCCGCGTAGCCATTACGTCCACAGGAAGCCCAAACGATTGAAGCGCCCATGTTTATACTATTCAAACTCAAGCGCCTGCCGCCGAATTTTACTATCTGGCGGCGATATCTCTCCACATCCTGGACCAGTTCCTAAATGTCAAGTATGTGAAAAGACCGTAAGGAAGAATCAAGCTAGCACAACTTGTAACGTCTGTTATGATCTGTCTCATGTCAAGTGTACAGAGCTCAAGAATAGAAAGTCACTCGATCATAGCACTTGGATTTGTCCATCATGTACTTCTGTGCTCCTGCTTTCTGTCCTGCCATTCTGCAATGAGAGATCACTCATCTCGCAGTCACCTGGAACTGCACATATGGCACTGGATCAATCTACTGGCACTGCTATATCACCAGGAGCTGACGAACACCTATCAGCTATCAAAGCCAACAGTAACCATTTAGCAGTAATGGATCTAAACACACAAAGCATGACCTCTACGTTTGGAGAACTCTCACTTCTTATTAATGATTACCAGTTTGATATTGTTACTCTCAGTGAGACATGGTTGAAACACAATCCGCTATTGTTACAACATGCCAGTATTCCAGGATATCAGTTATGTTATCGAAATCGGGATGTGTGTAAGGGTGGTGGTGTAGGACCATACATCAAAGAATCCTTAAAGTTTAATCGTCGCAAGAAATCGAAAAACTGCACCCTGACCTAGAGCACATGTGGCTAGAAATGCCTGGCAAAAATTAAAATAGCAAGTGCTGTTGGGTGTGATTTACCGTTCAGAGAGGATTCTGGGATGTAGTGATTGGATAGATCAATTCGAAGATCTTCTCTGTAAGGTGGTGTCTAGGTGGGACGGTATGTTGCTCGTCACAGGGGACATGAACATCAATCTGCTTGACAAGGGAGACCGTGTAGTCAAGCTGTACACTGATATTCTCCAGTCATTTAACCTAACGCAACACATCACAAAAGCAACAAGAACAACATCAACATCGAAGTCTCTTATTGACCATCTCATCTCAAACAACCCCCGCAAAGTTTCACACGCTGATGTATTACCATGTGATTCGGTCAGTGACCACGACGCTGTCTACGCAACAATTAACGTGCTGGTCTCTACATATGCTGCAAGATTTAGGTACATACATAACGAGGAAAACTATGTAGTGTCTGACTACATATAGGATTTTTCTATGCTACCATTGAACCTAGTTTACGGTCTAGAGACCCCTGATGATAAACTTAACGCGTTGAACAGCCTGATTACAGAGTGTATTGATCGACATGCGCCCCTACGTAGAGTTAAAGTTGCACACCCTCCAGCCCCGTGGATGCACTCTGAGGAAATAAGGAAACTACAATTAGAAAGGAACCGCTTACGAATGGAAGTACATAGTAACAGCACAAGTGCCTCGTGGTCAACGTTTAGAGCCGTTCGAAATGAGATCAAAAGTCTAATCAACAAGACCAGAAAAGCGTTTCTCTCCAAAGCATTATCCTCGAAACGCCCAAAGGAACTATGGAGGGTTATACAACGTGTCCTTAACCCTAGCCCTCAGCCACTACGAGCGGATCCAAACGCACTAAATCAGCATTTTGCTTCCACTGCGGAAAGAACTCTTGGAGCTCAACCTGACAATACTGATAGCCTATTTAACCTCTTGGACTTCCTTCCAACCCGGGATGGCGCCACATTTTGCTTGAACAGAGTGTCACCAAACGAAATTTGGAAGGAAATTCAAGGACTCAGATCTGATTGTTCGACAGGAGCGGATCACATTCCTGTGAAATTTCTCAGACCTGTTGCCAGTCTCCTTGCCTCGCCACTCACTCACATCATAAACACTTGTATTGATACCTGAACATTTCCAAAGGACTGGAAATTGGCACGAATCTCACCTATACCGAAGAAAGAACATCCGGAACGCTTAGACGACTTTCGTCCGGTCTCCATTCTTCCAGTCATGTCTAAAGTGTTCGAAAGGGTGGTATCGAAACAGCTAATTTCCTTCATTGAAGAGGTAGCACTGCTTGGTCCACGTATGTCTGGATTCAGGAAGGGTCACTCTACCACTACTGCTCTACTTGGCATTCGGGATGAGCTAGTACGCTCAATGAAAAGGGTGAAGTTTCACTATTAGTCCTAGCTGATTACTCCAAAGCCTTCGACATTGTGCGCTTCAGTACTGTGCTGAAGAAGATGCATCACATGAGTTTTTCAAGAAAGTTCTTAGAGTGGCTTATAAATTATCTGTCCAACAGGCATCAATTTGTACAGATCGACGACAAAATATCGGACTTGGATAACGTTGTGTTTGGTATCCCACAGGGTTCAATACTGGGTCCGATAATTTTCAATCTGTACGTGTCAGATCTTCAGGGTCAACTACAGTGTCGATGCTTCCAGTATGTAGATGATACTACGCTGCTCCTCCACACAAAAGTGCGCGATCTTCCCAAGGCGGCTGCTGAAATGAACAATGTCATCGAGGGCCTAGGCTCATACTCCAGCGACTCCAACTTATCCCTCAACAAGGCGAAAACAAAATAGATGGTAATGTCTACTGCACAGGTGGGTCGCGTCCACTCCCTGGCTACAACACCGATATCTCTGAGTTGTGATGGTACCGAATTGGAACGTCCGGATCATACTAAATTACTAGGGGTTCATCTAGATAATAACTTATCATGGAACGAACACATAACCAATATACTATCAGCATGTTACAGTAGTTTAGCGGTCTTGAGAAAATTACGCTACCTAGCTCCGTTTGCAATAAGAAAACAGCTAGTAGAAAGTTTAGTAATATCGAAACTTGACTATTGTGACACTGTTTTTAGTCCCCTGCCAGAATACCAATTGAAGCGGTTACAACGCGTACAAAACGCGGGCGCTGCTTTTGTACTGGGGAAATACAGAAGAGAGTTTAGTATTATGAAATTAACACATAAGGCACTTTATAATGAAACTTGGCCAGACTATCTACGCTTACAATTACATTCTGTCGATGGGTACAACCTAAGATCATCTTCCGCAACTCAGCTTTCTGTCCCCGGCCCTAAAGAAGTTGACACTTTTCAGCATATGGCAGCTAATTCTTTCAACAAACTGCCAGACTATATTAGGAAAATAATATCATATGCGCCATCTCTAAGAGCAGCTAAGGAGCTCCTTCTGCACAAGGCAAAATCGCGCCTAGATAATTAATTCTAACTATAGAGTATTCCAATATTAGTCGTATTTGTTTTCAATTTCAGTATTTTATAACTTATATCTGTATTCAATTTTAGGACTTATATCTTTTCTTTCTATTTTAGGTTCTCATATATTATTAATTAATGTAATAGCTTAGTTTTCTACACGAATTACCAAATTAGTAATTAATTAATATAATAGCCTAGTTTTTTATCAAATATATTCTATATATGAATTACCAAATTATGTAGTCTAGCTTGCACATAGTTTTAGCTATATAAACCTTCCTTAGTAATTAGTTTAACCAAACATATTGTTACTGTAATTAGGCATTAGGAGGCGAAGAGCCACCTGTTGGATGTACTCCTAATAAACCGTTATTACTATTATTATTATTATTGTTTCTTAATGATTGGCATTTGATACTACCACTTGCCGGGTCATAATCAATAACCTAGGACAAGTGGAGGTTGGCAATGTTGGTGCTTCTACTTTTTCCATACACAAACGATCGTTCTAAATGAATAGAGCCCTTCGTAATATATGGGCTGTGCTTGTGAGAACAATTTTTTGGATCTCCTGTAGGGACGGATTTCCAGGGTTGTTGTCTAAATGACTTTGGCAGCCCTTCTTAATCATACCCAGTGCTCCTATTATAACGGGGATCGTTTTTGTTTTCATGTGCCGCATTTTTTCTATTTCTATTTTCAGGTCTTTGTACTTGCTCAATTTTTCGAATTCCTTAGCTGATATATTCACGTCAGACGGCACACTCATATCGATCAGCCTACAAGTCTTTGCTTTTTTATCTTTGATAACGATGTCTGGTCTGTTTGCTTGTATTGTTCTGTCTGTATATACTGTAAAATCCCATAGAATAGTTACGTTTTCCCCTTCTACCACTGGTTCCGGGTGATGTTCATACCAGTTAGGGGTTATATCGATTTGATAATGTTGACATATTTTTCAATGCAGATATTGCCCTAATCGATCATGACGTTTTTTATATTCATTGCATGTGAGAATTGGGCATCCAGATACTAGATGGTCTACAGTTTCAATAAATTGGTCACAAAATCTACACTTGGGGTCTGTACCATTATTCAAGATATTGGCTTGGTAATTTCGAGTAGATAGGCTCTGGTCTTGTGCAGCCAAGATGAAGCCTTCTGTTTCCCCTGTTAGTCCTGAACTCCTCAGCCATTGATGGGTTGTCTTCTGATCTACATCAGCTTCTCTGCTTCGGAGAAAGAACTGTCTGTGGAGGGGTTTCTGGCTCCATCTGTCTTCTATTTGTTTTTGGCCTGCTTTCTTTGTCTGTTGTTTGATTTTCTTTGCTGCTTCTGTTGCGTTGTCTTCCGTTTGTACGTTATTGTCAAGGCTTTGTCCCAGTTCCCTAGCGAATTTACATGCATCTTTTACAATGGAGTGCAATTTCTTGATGCATTTATGGCCATATGCAAGTTGTATCATCCAGTCTTGTGTGACATTAAGATACTTGAAAAGGCCTATTGTTGATGTCTTGTATGATAGTTCCAATTGTATCAGTCCCCTACCCCTACTACTTCTTGGTAGATACAGGCGGTCTACGTCTGATTTGGGGTGGTGCATTCTATTGCAAGTAAGCATCTTTCGTATTTTCGTATCAATCTTTTTGATATCATTCAAGTTCCAATTCATTACATTAAAACTATAGGTCACTACTGGAATGGCAAGGGTGTTAATTGCTGTTGTCCGTTCTCATTATGGCTCTTAGACATTCTTTCCTAATTTTCTCTTTCGTTTTTGCGTGTTGTATTCCATCACCTTCGTTCACTCCAAGGTATTTGTATGTACCTTCCTGATCGAGTTCCTTAATCACCATATCAACCTCCAGGATGATATTCTCATTATCTACAAGCTTTCCTCGTTTAAACGTTGCCTTAGCGCATTTGTCTAGCCCAAATTGCATGCCTATATCATCATTGAAGCTTTTTACGGTTTTTAGAGTTCTTCCAGTTCTTCATCATTTCTCGCATACAATTTTAGATCATCCATATAGAACAGATGACTTATCTTCTGTTCTTTGATCTTATATCCATACCCTGTAGCGTTTAATAAGGATGACAGAGAAATCAGTGCTATTCAGAAGAGTAAAGGAGACAGAGACTCTCCCTGGAATATACCACATTTAATGTTTATATCTTTAATTAACAATGTACCTTTTGAATGGGAAAGGAACAAGTCCGTTTTCCATAGTTTCATGTTATGTTTTAGGAAGTTCACTAATATCGGTGATACTTTGTACAGTTCGAGAGCTTTCAGAATCCACGAGTGTGGTACACTTATCGAAAGCCTTTTTGTAATCTATCCATGCTACACTAAGATTTTTTTTAGAACGTGAATTTTCAAGAATCGTTCTGTTTATGAGTAGTTGGTCTTTACAGCCATAGGAGCCTCGTCGGCATCCTTTTTGTTCGATAGGGAAGATGTTTTGTTCTTCCATGTAATAGTATGTTCTTTCCGTCAGGATAGAAGTTAAGAGTTTGTAAAACGTTGAAAGGCACGTAATTGGCCTGTAATTTTTTTAATTTTCAGTTTCATTGCTTTTGGGTAGTAAATAGGTACTACCTTGGCACAACCATTCTGGGGTCAGTGCTGGTTCAACCATCAATTCATTAAAGAGCCTTTCAAGTTATTATTATTATTATTATTATTATTATTATTATTATTACAACTCGCACACCACCCAACTAAGGACAGTGGAAGGGGTCTTAGCCTGCTACGGGCTCCCCGCATCCCGCCAGATAAGGCCGCAACAGACATTATTATTATTATTATTATTATTATTATTATTATTATTATTATTATTATTATTATGTTGTACCCCTGGACCTTCTTCTACATCCCTTCTGTTCATCAGGCAACAGGTTGTTTTCCTCTAGGTGTTTGTACAGCTCCTTCTCCATTACACCAGTGAATACTTTCCACATTAGAGGCAAGCATATTATTGGTCGAAAATTTGGTGCAACGTTTCCTTATTATTATTACTATTATTATTACTATTATTATTATTGTTATTATTATTATTATTATTATTATTAGTAGTAGTAGTAGTAGTAGTAGTAGTAGTATTGTTATTATTATTTACATATTTTTACGCGATAACCTTGCAACCATAATATAAAGCCTAACTGAAATTAGGGTGCTTTTCAGAGGGCCGTGTTTTAGAAAGTATGATATTAAATCTACCATAATAAAAGGAATTTTGAGGAAAAATAATAAAAGTTCTATTTACGGAATGAACCAAAACCTAAAAGTAGTAAAAAGCTAAGATATTTGTTTGAAGAATTTTTCTACGCAAAAGACATTTCAAGCTCCAGCACCGCACCGTTTCCACCATCATGTACAGTAACGAATTGTGTATTAATATCTTCTTTCAGTGAAAAGCAGATTCGAGTACCAATTCCTAAAGAACATCCATTAAGCTCTCACATGTCTAGACAAGCTTTGTTTCCAAAGTTCGATAACCCTACGGATAATCCTTTATGCGGTCGAGGAAAAATTGACCAAGATTACTGCCTTCCAGCGCTTGTTCCCGTCAATCCACCAGCAATCGTTGTACACAAAGCAATGGGAAACTTCGCTCGGAGGGAGATCTGCACACCTCAAGCAAGCTCCATGAGACATGCGCAGACCTGGCCAGAAACTAGGAATAGACAACCGTTACCGGTAGGAACTGTTGTTACTTGATACAGGATGAGAAATAAATTGAACTTTTTTTTCTTAAAGTCTTTAACCTTAATCCCGGAATTAAAACCAAGTCATATTAGTATCTTCCTTTTTGATGACCATGCTTGTCGAAACTTCACAAAATAACACCTATCCTGAGAGATTTGTTCTTATAATGCTGTGCCGGAGTTTAGTGTCAACAATGCTGACTGATCTGATGGCACATCCATTCCGCAATTAGTCCTTGAATTTATTTTTACTGAATTATTCAGTTCTAATTAATTACATCCAATGTCAGTATAGAAAATTACTGCCAAACTGTCATACAGTCGTGCAAAATATGTTTCATTATTATGCGAAAAAGTACGTTACGTAACTTTTAAGAAATTTCAATAACCACTGAGTATTGTAATTAAATACACAACAATGGTGACCCCACAAGATTGAAATCATTTTTATTTTCAACGTTTCGACTATCTTGTAGTCATTATCAGGAATCGACTATCTTGTTGTCATCATCATCTCTTCCCATGTATTTTCATAATCCCTCACTCCCGCAGTAGTCCTGGTGATGACTGCAAGATAGTCGAAACGTTGAAAATAAAAATGATTTTAATCTTCGGAGTCACCATTGTTGTGCATTTAACTTTTGAGAACAGTGTGTTATCGTATATATAGCCACCTACGGGACGAGTTTTACTTTAGCGTTGCTGAGAAATGAAGAACAGTCGCATGAAAACACAAATAACCCGTAAAATGTTAAGCCAATCTGACAATAAACATAAAACTGTCCAATGAGGTACATGTACATTGTTTCTATTAACTACGTGGTTATTGTAATAAAAACTTAAGTCCGGCAGCAAAGGGTGAGTGTCACGCAGAGATCTCCTGGCCTAATAAAGTCGCTATCTCAGTATGTGTTAATACTTTACTGATAACTCATAAAATTAATAGAAAAGAAAGACAATCAATTTAGTCGTGAATTATTGTACAGGACATAAACCATTCTGAACAACCGGGTTCAGACGTTCAGTCCAGTCAACAAGTGTCACCGTTTTTTTAGCAGCCGTTTTTTGTCAGCGAATGTAATCGTTGAGAAGAGAAAGCGTCCATAACATTCATCGAGATTTGTGAAGAATTGTTGAGCTCCATCAAAATTTACTCTTTATTATAGGCATAACTTTTAATGCAAGTTTGGTGATTCTAACTAAATCATGATAGATTTTTGGTTTGCGCGCCATATTTTGGGGACAAAAACGCTTTACTGTCTTGCTGACTCCTGACTGATTCTTTACAGGTTAGAAACACATGGTTTTCAAAGCATGAAATCATTAGCGAGTTTAACAAGAAGTATCCCAGTGTGATTCCAATGATTGCTTTGAACATGCAGAAGAAAAGGGCAGCGGATTGGCTCGCAAACAACGCATCTACAGCACCAAGTTAACTTATAAGTATAAACAACTTGAATGATTATTCAAAATTAATAACCGACACAGAGATATTCTTGTGTTATTCCATACATTCTAAAACTGGGTTGTATTTGTTGCTTTAGAATTTCTTACTCAAACTGACTTTCGAACGAACAACTTTTTTAGACATTAATTATATATTTCTAGATGAGTACGACGTGAAGAACGGCGCCAAAGCTATTGACAGGGTTTCCTATAATAAAGTGCGAGTTGTTTAATATTTTTAATGAAACCAAAGATTTTGTTTTGGAGAATCTCATTCAGGGGCGGATTTAGAGGTGCCGTGGGGGGACGCACGGCATCCCCTTCTTTAGCACGAATTGCATTTTTATGGCGGTATTGATTCATTTTTAATTTCATTTAATTTCATGAATTTGCTCGTCTCGAATTCGAAGATTGGTTTTCAAGTCATTCCGGAATTTTGTGTTAGTTTTCTTGAGCGGTTTAGCCCCTCTTCCAGGGAGCTTTTCATCTACATTTCAAAATGTGTAAATAGAGGGGAAGACAGAAGCTAACGCTCGAGTGGGAAGGACCTTTCATCATTTTGAAGTTAGAATTTCAGTTAAAAACGTAAGTTGTCATATTCTCCTGAAAATGCGGTATATGCCATTTTCTGTGAAGCAATCTCCCAGATGCCCCTAACTTCATGGTTGGTCATTGCACGCCATTGCAAGCTTTGCCCCCATTTGAAATTCTTCTCCGCCGTCCCTGCTGCAAGAGACTGCATATTTTTTGTCTCTATTTTGTAGTAATGCTTATTATTTACCTATATTCAAGTTGTGATGTGTTTTGTCTAAGTTCTGATTAATCAATAGTGTTAAACTCCAGGATCTGTTGAACTGTAAATAGGCCTCTGACGATGTACATATGTTGGAAAATTTTAATCAAAATAAGTGAAATTTGAACTTTGCGGTTTCTTCACAAGACTTCGAAGAGCTCTAACATTTGTAATAGTAAATACAGTTGGATATTGTTTAATATTATATACCTTCATTGTTCTACGTACAGTACTATAATTAGGACCCTAGATTTTACTGTTACTATGCCAGGTCAGTGACTCCTCGATAATGACCTTTGCTTTACCATCCTAGTCCTAGTAGCTCAGTAGTTCCAACGTCTCACTAGTTGTCAGAAGCTATATTAAAAATTTGAAAAGCATTTTAAATTAAAGTATAACAAACCATTGTAAACGCAAGGTTACAACGTGCACTTCAGCAAACAAAATATGATCACGTAATGTATTTACATCTGGCGATAAATGGGTTTGCAAAGTTGATTCAGTAATTGATCCGGACAAGAAATAGTTCATTGTCGTCCAAACTGCTCCAAAAGCCCTTCCTCACTGACAGTTAATTAGTAAATTGCTAAATTTGCTCAATAAATACCGTAATTAACACAAACCCCATATAAAAACACCATGTAAATCCAAGATCCGAAAAAAGTAAAAAGAAGACGAAAAGATAAATGGTAATGCCATATACAATAGAATTTAATGATACTATTTTTGTTAAAGTTCCACATGGCTGCTGTGACATCAAGTGCAAACCACAATCACGAAGTCTATCAAACGCCATACACATTTTTTTCGAAGACATTTATGTTTGTCAGCCATTTCAGACCATGCGATACTCATATACCTTATCATTTTGAGTATAATGCTTTGATTGTAGTCAAACTTCAAAGAAACAGTTCTCTAGCGTAACTGCGTAACATTTCGTGGTCTGAAATGATTAAACTCAAAGACAGAGAAAAAAAAAAAAAGAGAAAATAAGAAGCGGCTAACACGAGCGAAGCCTAAAGGAACGAACGGTGCGTTAATATGAGCATTTTCATGAAATAAATTAACCAAGACTTACTTCAGTCACAAACAAATTTATGGTTAATTATTTATGTGATTATTCGCGAGTTATTTCAGCCATGGCTTATGTTCTATCGTATAAACGTCCCAATTGTTTTTGTCGGAGTAGACCGGAGCAGTTCATCTCTGCCTTTCAAGATGGGTTCTGTTACGAACAAGAGTATTATAGTAGGTTATTAAAGGAGTCATGTATGCATTGTTTACCGACAACTTTTCAGGCTTTATTTTTTTGGAGAAAAAAATGTTCAGCTGTAGAATCATAATAAAACATTAGGAAAAAATATAAATGAATTCCTCATCAATTTCCAACGTTTATGAAAGTTCTTCACGTCATATTGATACCAAAACAAAACCACTTACTTAAGATACAAAGACAAGATTTTAATTCGAATATTAATACAGTTATATTGAAAACTCAATATGAATGGAGGTCTAAGGATTTTGCCGACACGTGCAAACATTAACGTCTGAAGGTTGTCGAAATGGCAATTGACTGTGGTTAAGTACCAGCAGCATTGTTTCACAAGCATCGTCATTGGCTAGATTCGTGTCAACATTGCCATATGCTCACATCAGATTAATCCTTTCTTTGTTTTCGAGACGAATTGACAACAATTACCCGTTTCCTTGGAAGCAGTGTTTCTGTGTTTATCTGTGGTGTTGAAATAATATGGAACTTAATGTCTTCACGAATCTTTTGCTTAATAAATCATTCCAACAACAAGACAAACCAGGGAAAGTCCATTGATAACTACTGAAAATAATTCCGGCATCGTTCGATCCTTTGAGATATAAACTTTCGCTCACAACCAATGACCGCTGTTCTAGCAACTCAGACTCCTTTTCTGGGAGTGGATTGTCTGTCCAGGAATTCTCAATCGTCAGAATTGCACACACCATTATACCTTGATCGTATAACAACATCTCAAGAGTCGTAAGTATCCATCAGCGTTTGCTACTTTTTCACCAAAGTCGACACTCGAGTGAATGTTTAATTACTCGAAAAAGTGCACCTTGCTACGCAAGCAGATCATTAGTGAAGGTTGACAAATACGAAATAACTTCAAGGTCCATTTTAAAGCATTCATACACTAGCAGTTTGATACCGGTAGTTTGGACAACTAATTGGACCTGAATCTTACTGTAATTGGGCAGATGTTTACTTTCGTTGACATCGACTGTGTCGCTAACTTTAAATAATTTTTTTAAAGCTGTGCAATTAACTCATTGCGAACGATCGGTCTTCCACGAACGAGTAAAATCGCCTAGCTTTTCTTAGAGTAAAACGACTAAGGGGTAGCTAGTGTCTGTATGAGTGGAGTTAAACTACGGTGACATCAATTTGTGTCGAGGATTTTAAGTGCAATAGCATTGTGAGGTCGATCGGTGGATTTAACATGTATCTGTAACGCTGTTGATTTTACCTTTGCTGAAGCATTGCTAGTTTTTGAATTGGATCAAGAACTTGCAATTTGCAACCCAATGGTGTGACGAGTGCCGAAGTAGGAAGGTATAGCATAACAATCGTCAATTTGTGTTACAATCATCCCCATAAGCACACTCGATTATTAAAGTTTCAAAATTGGTAACAAACTCAAACTAACTCAGTTATATCGCTCATTTGTATGCAAACCACAAAGGAGGTAAAAAAGAAAAAGAAGACGCGATTTGTGCTATCATGAAAGAAATCAAAATGAAATAATTGGAAGAAACCTTGAAACAGACGTTCCACAGCTTAGCCTGATTTCAATTAGGTGAAATTTTCCGCACTGGCAAAGTGTCTTCTTTCTTTTTACCAATTAGCTCCACTTGAAAGCTCATTCGCCCGCATAGAAAATTCCACCTATTGTATATTAAGCCTTATTGGGAGATTTTCTTGCGATGCATGGCAACAATAAACAAATCCCCAGTGCTTTGTGACCCCAGCAAATGACAGGTTTATAGACAGGAGATCGATTTTGACTGCAATCCTACTGCAGAACAAACCGGCGACAAAAATTGATATGTGTAAAAATAGTTTTCAGAATTTCAAGATGGCGGAATGAGGTCCACCAGTACGGTTAAAGATTTTAACTGTTTTACGAAATGATAATGCATTTTACATGTGAATACAAAAATAATTTTTATACCATCGTAAATAGTCGTAGTTTGGTGGATATCTTCGAAAGAAAGATTTATTTGATAGATCTTCGTGATGACGAGAATGCTAAGCTGTTCTCATGTTCTGTAGGCACAGCATCTTGTTTGAACGTAAAAATACTTTGTATTTATACATTCAATATGCCCACGACGACGGTGAAAACCATTGTACAGTCTTGGTACTAATATAGATCTCTGTCCAGAGGTCTTCCTTGAGCTCAGACGCGTCGGAATCAGTTTGATGTTGCGGGCTGGGGGAGCAATAGAAATTCCATTTATATTCCTCTTAAAAATTGATCCTGAAATCTATCGAAACCTGTTTCTAGCCAAAATATTCCTCATCAGCAGCGGAATTTGTGCACAAAATTCATGTAGGAAAAAAGGATGTTTTGAAAGGCTTTTAACCACGACCAGACAAGGACCCACGTCTCACGTGAAGAAAACACGTGTTTTTGAGCTACAGCGCCAGCAAACTGGGGCGTCAATGCCCACTCTGCTGATATTGGAAGACCACGAGACCCGCTTCCCTCACTTCCGACGCCTCTGCTATGGCTAGTAAAGTTGTCGAGGGTTAGGCGGAGTGAAATAATTAACAGAATAGTGTAAATTTTTAAATTTTTGTTTCTTGAACGCTTTGAGATTTGATTCGTCGAACTAAACACAAAAGACGAGAAAAAACGTGGTATTTTCGAATTATGTCTAATTATGTCTACCCAATGCATGCCGAAACCGAAAGAGATTTTTTGAGTACTGCATTTTTAGCTGTGATTAAGCAGTTATACATTAATAGGCAAGTACAGCGTAAAACAGCTTCAAAACAACTTAGCTTAACAATGGCTATAATGCTTTAAAATAATAAAGTAAAATCCTATTACTCAAGCCGTGATAATGTAATGTTGAGGAATAGAAACTTTTTTTCTTGTTTCCATCGAGTTCTATAAGCTCGAATGGAAATTTAAATGAACTAGTAATTATTTGAAGGTCGAAAACATGTTATTTTTCACAAGAATAATCGCATCAACTGACTAGAAGCAGGTTAGTTTTAGATTTCACATGAAGAAGAGTCTATTATCTTTTTTGGTTAAATCTGTAATGAGTATTCCTAGTTTGTACAATATGTAAATGTGTTATCTGTGTAATTCCCCGACAAATTGTTAATTTTTTCCCCGACAATGGGCTGTAGCCCCCTCTGCTCCCACTCATACGCCACTCCTGCAGAGAATTCACGAATGATATTGTATAAGTCAGTGACAACGCGAGAAAACTGTTACCTATTTTCTTTGCAGAATAGCTGGTAGAAATAGAAATAGATATAGAAACAGAAATAGAAATAGCGCTCATTTTTTATTGCCATTAAAATGTAAATCGTACGCTCATATGTGGCATATGTGATGGAGTCAACTTTCCCAATAGGATATGTGATGGAGTCAGCTTTCCCATGTTCCTTCGAATTTTTCCAGAAATTTGCTCGTGGTCTTAGGCAAGCGATACAGTCTGATTGGTAACATTACTTGATATCTGACAATGGATGCATATCGGGTAGTACCGATGAGATCTAGTTGTTGTCCCGAAACAGCACTTATTTCTAGGATTTTGCGAATTTTTTTTTAATACATAAGTAAGTCTCTACAAAAACAATTAGATTATTTGCCCTCTATTTTTATGAGATGATAAATCATCCGGTCTTCGCCCTCTTCAGACATTACAGGTAACATGAGTAATCGCTACATAACAGCGCGTTGCTATACTGAGTGATCGGCTTATCTTTCTTTTTGAACAGTTTTCAAGAAAAAAACAAGTTTCCTGATCCGATTTTGCTACAAACTAATAGGACTTCATGGTCGCTGTAGGATACCATAAAACTACGGGGATATTGTTGCTTCTGATATTAGCTTCGGAGTTGCTAGTTTTCCAACTCGGAAACCCACCAGTCTTACATATTTCTATTCTAATGGGGACTCTGGGGGGTTTAACCCAATGCCAGTTTCCTGATTGTCGTTTAAAAATAGCAAATGATTTCCTTGTCGTTACCTAGTCGTTGGTTTGTTTTTGTTTCTCGTCTTTCATGGGTTAACCTCTTATCACATGAGTCCTTTTCGTATAAAACCTAGTCTAGTTGCTACTTCTATTTCAGAACATGTTTCTTTCTCCGACGAAGGACCTTTGCTCGAAACGTAATTCTTAGAGATCAGTCACCGCAATTATCAACCTTCCAACTTTTTACCTATTTGCATCTGTTACTGATTTTCCCACATATAATCTTTTCAGACAAGATATCAGACTGAATTACTAACCAACAGAGTAATTTCAATCACCAAGCAATCAAAAGTGGTCGTCCTGATTCCGCGTCCACAATCAGCACTGAATGCTGAAACCTGGCGAAAACCTTGAATTGGCTTATACGGAGATTTTCAGTTACCATAATTACATTTCATTTACAAACTATTACTTTTAAAATGACCACAGTCAAACAAGATTATGGGGGGGGGGGACTTTATTGAAATTGAAAAGTGTGACAGTGACCCTGGGCACTGTAAAGCGTGGCTGTGGTACATGCACCTCATATGCTGCTCAAAGACAACTTGATTTGTCACTAATTCCAGTCCTGCAAATAACTCATGCAATAAACATTGTTTTTATCTGAGCCTAGGTTTGATTTTGTGAGGGTGAAAGATAAGAATGCTGAGGGTTGATGGCGGCAAGTTAAGGGGCGAGTGCAATATACATGAGGAACTAAAGTACAGCGACGCATCTATCGGAGTACAACGAGAATATTCGTTAGACTGACCCATTTGCTCTCTTCTTTGACATAGGGAGTTCGTCATATCTATACCTTTCACTTTTGTATCTTGAAAGCTTTCTACCCGCAAATAATCATTACAGGCAACTGATAATTATGCTGACTTATTCACTGTAATTGTACAAACTGCAGGGTGGGCAGTTCGATTAAGAAACAAACCATACAAATTCAAGGCTGGTAATGTATTAAAATATAGGGATCTCATGTGAAAGTGATTTAATTGTACTAAGTGAAAACAACTGGACGACGGATGATGGCTGAGTTTTAAACACTTAGTTACCTGCGTAGTGACTACGACAATGTTATTCTTACATGCAGTTTTATCTCACGACTAAGACTGAGAATTTGATGTATATGCAATTCCATGTATATACAAGTCGTGTTAAATAATGGTAGCCCACACCCTTTCGAGAACTTGCATAGGTTATATTGGACTTTGTCACATACCCAACTTCAATACAACAGGGATGTTTCGCCTCTTATGCAATTTCTTAGCCTTCCTAAATACACAAACATAACATAGGCATGGATGTATGTAACTGTTAGTTACCGATACTTGAAATTTTACGAGCCACGATTCAGACACTTGGCCTAACTCAATGTCTTTGAGCACAATCGCCACTTAAGGCGTTTAATTACAAAATAAGATTGTTTCATCGGCCAGTTTCGGGAAATGTGTCCCTAAATTGCTACTAATTCCATACTATACAAAATTGCACAGCTCTGAACAGCCTGATATAAGTCACATCTCTGATCAGAGGGAAGGAAGAATAACTAAAAGGTAACATTAGTCAAATCTGTCAATTCTCGACATGCAAATGTGAAAGGAAATCATCATCATCGGAAGTACTTTAGTTCTGAGTAAAGAATTAAAAGGAGTGGAGGATTGATGAAGGGTCAAGGAAGATGATTTCTTGACATATTGAAGCAACATCCTATTGGTGTTAAGATCACGCAACGGAGTTAAGTTCCAACACGAGTCTCATTTACAATCTAGATTCTTATAAATTTAAAACCATCATAGATGTTTTGGGTTGTGAGAAAGTTACTTTGGATTTTGTGTAAAGGGTGGCTTATAGGATACGGAAGGTAGGAGTCGTGACCGGTAATAGTTTCCTGGGTTGCGAACACCAAGAGTAACAATTTTTTAATTGTGTTTCAGTTACAATAACTTCATTCATGATCAGGCGTTTCGGCAAGTAAAGCCGAAGTGGGGAAACAGTCGACTTCACCATGGTTTGGGTTCGACACGTGTACGGATTACAAAAGAGGACCAGAACTGTAAAGCCCAACTGTCTCACCTAGATAAAAGTCACTTACATTTTGGTGGCGGAGAGCTATCGTACACCAGGTAAAAATGCTATACACCGATAGTAAACGAGAAAACAGTACTATTGACTCAAAGAGAGCACTACTGCTCCTCGAGGTGGGTGTATTGACCAACCAGTAAGTCCCACACAGGTGGGGATAGCGAGCTTTTCATGTTATGGATAAGTATGCCTTACTAAGAAATCAGTTTGAACTTCATCTCAATAACACACTAAAAGGTATATGTTACATCTTGCAGTCAGTAAATTCACAGGGACATCTCTCCTTTTCTTAAACCACAGAAACAGCGCAAACATACAGATTGCATTATTGTAATTGCATCGTTCGAGAAAAACTCATAATTCCATAGCTTAAATCCGTCATCACATGGTAATCTCAGCTCGGTATCTCAGTATCTTCTCAGTTTCATACAATACGGTACTTTCAACTTATTTTTTGTCTTTTTTTTCATTGTAAACCATCATTTCATATGTGCTTTCATAATGTACGATCATTATTTGGGGAGGACATTAATTAAGGCGTGAAACGACGACTGACACATACATTCGGATGTGCTCTAACTGTTCACTCAGAACATGTATATGTTATAAGCGAATAACAAAGTTCACTATAAAAGAAGTGTATTCCTGCAAGTTCGGCGCTTTACACATACATACATACATACACTCATATGTATATAAGTTGAAGATCAGCCAAAACTAAAACGGGATTGACTGGTGATTGGATGTATGGATGGATCATGGATTGATAAGTAATTAAGGGAATCAATGAGGAATCAATGAATAAATGTGTGAATGCAATAATGATTGAACGAAGGAATGAATGAGTGAACGAACGAACAAACGGACGAACGAATGATTTAATAGAAGAGTGAATCAATGAAGTAATGAAGAAATAATGACAATAATGCAAATCTACGATGTTACTGAACAACCATCACTTTTAATGTAATAAAAAATGAGATTGTTTTCCGATTACAGGACATTTCCAGTCGAAGCTCAGTACAATGTGACAAGCCTGAAGAAAAGTAAAGTCAGGCAGACAGATGAACTGTAAGTATGAAATACTGCTATGATAGTTTATTTCAATAGAAAAGAACACTTTAACTAGCGACATAGTGGTTGACAAGTAGAAAACAGACACAGTAGATCAAAAAAATACCACTCATATTATTTAATGAGAGGTTACAGAAGTTGCTTTGACTTACGATATCTACTCAATATTATATAAAATCATTATTCTATGGTTTTTATTTTCACGTAAATTTTCCCAAACCAAGGGGATAGCTACCAATCAAAATATTTCTGCGCTACTCCAAGCCAGTTATTCAGACCAGCTCCACCTCACAATAAATTCTAGCATCTGTTGAGAAATGTTATTGTAAGTTTTGTTAGAGGGATTTTACACAAGGCGTGGTTAGATGTGATCCTGGAATTTAACAATCACTACGTCACTATGTAGTTAAAACTAACCCTCATTCTTTTGGAAAAAATCTTTTCCTAGTAATAAATAGTTTCCATAGCTTGAACTCGCTTGCCCTAATAATAATTCTATGTGCAATTCTGGTCTATAATTAAATCCAAATTGGAACTTATCTCTCCAAATCTTATTTCGCCACGACTATTCACAAACACAAGACTGAGTTATCGAAGGAATTTTGGAGCATCTTGAAACATGTATTGGCTGCACGTCTGAACAGCTTAATGATCAGATTGAATTGGTACATCCAAAAGTGGATCAAGGGTTTAAGAGCGGATGTCAGTAAATATCGTGAACTCGTGGACAAGCATGAAATTTTGGATTTCTTCATATTTTTTCTGGATAATCCTTTTGGCGAACTATTATTGAAAATCACGATAAAACTTTCCAAAGGAATTTCGTTTTGATGTTAAACGTGAAATACTGCATAGCGTCCGAGACGACGTTTCATCGGCCGAAAATTAGCAAAATATAACATGCTCGTGACGCAAAATGGTTTCTCTTATCTGTATGAAACTGAACACTTCAACATTTGGACATTTCGTTAACCACAAAATGAGATAAAATCAGAAATACAGGCATTTTTATAAACGCTTCGGTGAGCATTAAGTTTGTTAATTTCAACACCGTGACAAAACTGTGTAAATGAGGAAAGTTCAAAGACAAAATTGATACCCTGGTATTTTGAATTTTACAATAAATTTTATATTAAAAGAAAGCTCTGTTACAGTATTATAATATATAAAAAATTTAGCTTGGGTAACCGAAAAGTCACTAGTCGAAAGCTGCAAACTTCGGTGCTATTTTCCATAAAATCGCTAGCTGATGTCACACAACTGGTATTAAGAAGATATCTTTTAAACTCCCAGTGTTTACTTGAATTTTTGCAAATGTTTCGCATTTTTCAATATCCATTTGTGACGTGTGCACAGAAGAATAGTTCTTAAAGCTCCTGATTGATCTTTTACAACAAGGGCAAAACGTCAAATATATTTGCAACTGTCGTGTGAGCACTAATGAACAAAGTTGATTACTCCACGAGTCTCTACCAGCAAAAATCCTCGTCCATTTTTTCTAAAACTCGCCAGAAATCAGATTAGAAATTTCAGAGAACGCTTTTCTGAGCATATTTTTTTTACTCGCTAGCGAATGCATTCATATGATTCATGGCACATTTACGCAATACACCACAGTAATTGTCAAGCGGCAAGCAAGGAAAATCTTTGGCTATTTGAACGACGCATTTACAAAGTACAAAATGCACTAAATGCGCAAACAAAATACAAAATTATTTGGAAAGAATAATTTTTAGGTTAGTATGATACCGTTGGTGAATTTGCCTACCGGGCCTTCAGATATGTAGCATAATATACTATAATATTCTGCCGTCTTTGTTCACCTTCTGTTGGTAATGCACTAAGTAATCCAGCCCTTAGCTTTAATGTCAAGCCAAAGAGCAAAGTGATAGTTTCAAAGGTGTGTTCGACGTAATAGGAACCCAGTTAGTTCTTGTAAAATGCCTCTAACAATAGTCACTTTCTGAATTTTCACGGCAGATCCATGTGTGAACCAGCTTATGATGGCAACGTGCTCATTTTCATCTTTAGTAAGATGGCTACAATTCTTGCGGCCAAACTGCCATCTTAAATCCCGTTTACTCTGTAATATTTTGGGCATGGCACGGCAAAATTTTCAGGCTTGGGTACCAAATTTTAAGGCGTCCACACCGTTTACACAGTGAAAATCACTCGTACCGTGCCCAAAAATAGCGGCACCTGTACCAAAATTTTAGCCGTGCCTTTGCCCAAAATGTTACAATGTAAACGGGGTTTAAGTTATAAGAAGAAGTACGGAGATACAAAGAAACTGACTGTGAGATGAAACCAGTTCTAACTTGCCTAGGTGAGAAAAACTAATAAATAATTATGAGTATTATTGGCTGCTGTAACTTATCAGAAAAAGTTTTCAGATAAAATTCGCTTACAGAAAATGAGAATCAGTAGATACTTTCATTTTTTCATCACAGCTACACTTTATAGAATATGTTTCTTATTTTGAACTCATGTCCAAAGGGTACCCTTACTCGTCCCGTTTGTTTTCGGCTGGTTCCCCAACATACAACAATTATTGTTGTCGATTGCACACTATCGATTCCACGGTCACCCTTTGCTGAAGACGTGTTGTGACCTGCAATCTCCTGCGGGTCCGCCAGAAAATCAAATTCTGCTGATTCGCCGGCCAATACCTCAAGTTACTTTAATAAATATAATTATTTATTTTTAGTTATTCTCACCTGGGCGAACAAGGATTAGCTTCATCTCAAAGTCATTTTTTTATATCTATGTATATAAGAATTTTTGTCATCTAACAATGAAGAAAATGAGCACGATGCCATCATACGCGGGTTCGCGAATCAACGAAACTCTAATTTTAATAAGCGAGAATCTACTTCAACTAGAAAATAATATGGTCATTAAGTTTGGATATTTGACGACAATTCTGAAACTGATTACTGTCAGAGGTATTTTACAACAAGCACTAATATTGGCAGGGGCGGATCTAGGATTTTGTGAAAGGGGGTGGGTTTGCCAGACCAGTTAAGGTTCCAGGTTTATGAGAAGATGGGGTAGTCAACCAGGCCATTGGTTAATTTAGCTTTTTAAAGCATGGTGGTTCCTTTATCACTTATATAAAGTGCACAATTAAAGAAAAAAAAGTTCAACTAAAATTTATTATGTAAACATGGATATTATAGCGAGGAATCCTCACATTGTTTTGTGGTTCAAGGGGGGGTTAACCCCTAACCCCCCTTGGATCTCCCACTGATTCGTTGTTATAAAATGACGTAACTGGGTTCTTATAACGTTGGAACACACCTTTGAAACTATAGCCTTGCTCTTTTGGCTCGACTTTTGAGGGTAGTGTTGGATTATTTAGTGCATTACCAGCAGATGAGGAAGGTCGTCAGAATATTATAAAAAGTTATACAACATATCTTAAAACCCAAGGTAAATTCACCAACGATATTAAACTGAACTAAATTTTTTTTCCAAATGACTTTGTGCTTTGTTTACATGTTTTTGTAGACACGCTGTTTTATAGCGTTGCCACGTGTGTACTTATTTCACCTGATTACTTACAGTTCTTTGTGTATGTTCGGTGAGAGATTGTTAGTAAAACAGTAAAACTAAAAGAAACTGTTTCATCGTTGTAGGTGCGCCCGTCACTCAAATGAGCTCCTTGCTTGCCGCTAGTGCTCACTTCATTAGTGCTCACACGACAGTTGCAAATATATTTGACGTTTTGCCCTTGTTGTAAAAGATCAATCAGGAGCTTTAAGAACTATTCTTCTGTGCACACGTCACAAATGGACATTGAAAAATGCGAAATATTTGCAAGAATTCAAGTAAACACTGGGAGTTTAAAAGATATCTTCTTGATACCATTGGTGTGACATTAGTTAGAGATTTTATGGAAAATAGCACCGAAGTTTGCAGCTCTCGACTGGTGACTTTTCAATTACCCAAGCTAAACTTTTTATATATTATAAAACTGGAACAGAGCTTTCTTTTAATATAAAATTTATTGTAAAATTCAAAATACCACGGTATCAATTTTGTTTTTGAACTTTCCTCATTTACATAGTTTTGTCACGGTGTTGAAATTAACAAATGTAATGTTCACCGAAGCATTTCTGATTTTATTTCATTTTATGGTTCACGAAATGTCCAAATATTGATGTGTTCAGTTTCATACAGATACGATAAACTGTTTCGCGTCACGAGCGTGTTATATTTTGCTAATTTTCGGCCGATGAAACGTCGTCTCAGACCTGATGCAGTATTTCACGTTTAACTTCAAAACGAAGTTCTTTTGGAAAGTTTTGTCGTGATTTTCAATAATAGTTCACCCAAAGGATTATCCAGACAAAATAAGAAGAAATCCAAAATTTCATGTCTGTCCTCGAGTTCACGATATTTACTGACATTTGCTCTTAATTGTCAGTAGCATTAGAAATTTGGTCAAACCATATTACATATACGTAAATTCTATCCACTCATAATTCTTTTCGCTATATGATAGGATAAGATTATACAATACGACGATACAATTCGATACAGTATATGCTACAGATATTGCACCATTATCGGAATGAAATGATTAGCAGCAGAAATTACAAACATAGCGCTGGAATTTCTGCTTCTATTACTTGCAGTTCTTGAGAACAACTGAGCATTAGTTCCCCATTCGAAACTTATCGTCAAACCTTATAACCAACCTCAATCGCCAAATGAAGAGGTAAAATTTGGTTACGCAATTTTATACGTGCTCTGAATTCGATAATACATATGCCAATTCTTACATTATGTTCCGTAGTCTTTTTGAGTTTTGACGGAATGGAATAAAGATTAAAAATGGACTATAGAATTGTCACTTCGGTATTTACTCGAGAGGTTAACAAATACCTTTGTTACATCAAGTATGTCAAACTCCTGTCATTTTATTACTAATAAATGTAGTAGAAAGGGATGAAAATGTGGCAGAAAATGCTAGTATTATGCATAGCTCTCATAAATATTTGCTTTTTTCGAATTAATCGCTTTTGAATGTGATATATTCTTTTCTAATAAAACACATAGTCAAAAAGAACACGATTAAGATATTGTTTTTTGTAAGTACAATTAGTTGAGTAATTGCAAATGCCGTCAAGGGGTATAGTGTACTGCTACTGATATTTTGAAAATGCGAGAACACATATGCCTCTTAACAACATTAGAATGCAATGATAATAGTGCCGTTATTAACAATGAGTATTCTGTTCATTCTTTTCAATTGATATGCTGACAGGATGAAATTTTTTGTCATTAACAGAAGGCTGTAAAGCCTCACAAAATTGAACCTCAATTCTAAAGCTCGTTGTTACGGAGGAAGTTTTAATTCGTACTAGAGTGCAACTAAGTACAAGTATTCAAAAGGTTCTGAGTTCAATTTTGAAATAAATTGCGTGATTGAATTTTTCAAAGGCGCCAAAATTGTGAGAGCCCACCGAGCGAACTCACTTTGGCTTACTGAATGTTTTTCAAACTGAACGAAAACCTATATGCTTATCAACTACGAATATATATGGAACAATTATAAATTTTTGTTTCTGACCAGTATATTCTTTCACCAAAGAAAATATGCTGAAAACCCCGGCTACTGTTTTCACTTATGGCTACTTGAAATCTTTCCTTAATTTAGAGGTCGTAAATTATTGCCTTTCTGTGGGTCTCAATATTTCGTTAACCAATAAGGATACATTATGTTAAAAGAAATTTGAACTGACTTAGTGTTTTTCCGGCAAGGTATTATCACCGATTAATAGCATGCGTAAAAATTAAACAGTAAATGACAAACGCGAGCAGCGAAAACCATTCGCCAAAGAAAATCTACTCTAAATCGCGGCCTTTGGTTCTCCTTCACGACTCTTCTCTATTTTTCATACTTCAAAAGTCATATTTCATTGTATCTTGATAGGGGTACAGATTTTATTGGGAAACTATGGTGTTTTCTGCATGCGCCAACAAATTTATGTTCAGAAACCTTCTGCACTGAGTTACATTGAAATTGCATTTGCTATAGCCAATCCGAATGATGGTGTTTTTGATGTTTATTATCCTGTACGTAATGGAATGAACAGAAGTGCATTTAATGCCAATATCCTACGAGTGATTACAAATTTGAGAAATTTTGGAATGGGACGTTAACCCGTTCATTTTGAATTTAAGAAAGTAATTATCAACGCGTTATGGTTTAATTGGTTCAAGTTGATAGCACTCCTTCACGATAAGTTGTATCCTTTGGTTCTTTTGCAACCTATATGAGTTACCCAAGAGCTTGAAACATTCGCTGAAACGCTTAATTTAAAATCTATCGCAATATATGAATAGTAGAAACGAATCCATAAGTCCTGTTGTCGACATCCAAATCCAACTCTTGCATAGTTCTATTTCTTTGTGGCAGACCGATGGGAGGAACTCAAGCACCGCATTTGGGCAGTTAAAAATACCATTTCTGTAACTTATACCAGTTTAAGGAGATTTGTCGAATAGTTCGGCCTGAAATTTTTGTAATTCGGTATCCTTGGACGTGACTCTATCCTCTGGCAAATACTTTCCCACACCTACCTCACATTCGGTTAATAAGTAATCCACACTGATCTGCTTCGTCGTGCTATAAACTCTTTGCGCTAGTGTACGGTGCAGATGTTTCGCCTTCATTTGCTGATAAATTATTTTATTGCGTTCCAAACAACCGTTAAATTTGGTGAAAAATACAAAGTACCTCCAGAAAAAGAAACGTACCCTCTCGCTAACAAACAGAGGTCTTCGCCAGGTACGAGAACAAAAAGTTATTTTCCAACAACTCATAGTATTTATCAGATTGTTGGTTTGGGCTGACACTTACTAAAATTCCTTACTCCTACCTAGTGTTTCTCGATGTCAAATCGCTTTTCACTTGTGATTCGATTGGATTTCCTCTTCCTAGAACAGACAAGAAAGGTTATCGACACATCAAATACATTGACATGAACACCAACAGGATGGATCGAGCTATAAGAGGTTTCCCTGACATCAACAATTTATCTATATGATGGTGATTTATGCCAATACCTCCACGGGAATGCAATGCTGCCGTCTGTGTTTCTTTTATTGCTGCTGAGATTGTAAAGTGGAGAGTTGAAACGGGTGACTTGTTTTGAAATCAAAACTCATCACCAACCATTTTAGTTTCGCTACGCTGATGATACGAATTCAACTTTACCTTTGACCGACAAACTACAGTCTTTTCCAAACCAACTTAACTTACAAAACTGTAGCATTCAATTTACTGGCAAGAAGAAACAACTATTTTTTTTTATTTATTCATTTTTTTTATCTTACAGCATCCCAGACAGTAACAAGATCGATGTGAGGTAGGAAGAGAATAAAATATATCGTCCGTGACATCATCAAAGTCTCACATGCACTTCGCGTGTTACATTCATTTTAGTAAAATGTTTGTTAGGAAAAAAAGACACTTTGTTATTTCTATGAAAAATTACTTATATAAAAAAGTTAGGAGGAGCGAGCCCCTAATAACGATCACCACCTAGATGCTTCAGCCGCTGAGAATCTTGAAACAACACAACCATCTCAACACGAACAACATTTGTAATCTTCCCCACCATTATAGCCCTTATGAATGGTAAAATGTCACTGGCTGATCGTGGAGCATCTCCTGGCGCATAATGTTATCCCATTTCTAAGCCGATTTTGAGAACACATGCATTTAAGTGATTTCATTAGAAATACGTCTAATATAGCTTGTTTTAAACGCATATTTTTACACACTTTGTGTATTATTTAACCCTTAATGTTCGTCATTAAAAATGGAAAGCGTGTTTAATTAAAACCTTTGCAATGTAGTGTTTTATTTGCCTTCATTTGATTTAAACCAACCATTTTAATTTCATCCTTAAAATCTCAAACGTTTAAACACTCATTTATATTTGTTTTGGTTGTTTTTGCAAAGCATCGAAGCACCGTACTTAATAATAATAATCAAAAATCAGCAAGTTCCTATTTTTACTGTACAAATTGATTTTTAAGACCCATCTCAAGATCGGCTATGAAATTAAGCCACAAAATACTCATTTCCGGAAAAGTTCTTTGTAACAGTATGTGCCTAACTATGAGTATCGTTAAATACTTCTTGAAATAGGCCTTGGCGTCCGACACGTAGTTCTTGAATATTCTATTTTACAGAGTTTCTCAGATCAATTTACCTTTCACCGCTGAGCATCCACACAGTTCTCATATCACCAAACTGGCCATGTTTCCTAATCAGGACTGCCCGGATGATACAAAAAATGGTCGCCCCGCATTTGCCACAGCTTTAACACTTCCTTGCACTGCAGCTTCATCCGGCCCCGAGTACGTTGTCGCCGAAAAGACAAAAGGGTCGCCCCACCGACGAGAAGTTGTACGGATTATTAATGATTCCGAGCGAAAACCTCTCCAGTGGCATGATCATAATTTTTATCAGGTATGATCTCCAATTAAGGCGGTCAAAAATTAAAAGCTGGAAAGAAATAACAGTACTATCGTGACTAGCCGGGCTAAACTGAGAACTACGTTTGCATTACCAACATTATGAGCCCAGAACTCGTAGCCAAGTGTAAGTTAATTCTTTAAGGGTCAATGTCCTGTATACGGGACATCAAGAACAAAAGAACCAGTGAAACAACAAAGCGAAAACAATGAAAGAACAGCGAACAAAAGAAATCGAATTCAACCTTTGAAGGGTTAATGAGCGAAAAATTCCCTTGAGAACTGAAGAAACCGAGGTAGTTTTAGTATTATCATATCAATTCTTGTTTGTGTTATTTACGTAGCTAGTCAAGAGTGCTGGAATGGCAAAGCAACAATTCCATCCAGCACCATCCACTTCGATAAAACCTAACTTTTGGGACCGACCTTCAAGTCTAACTGTTTCGCAGAAAACTGCTGATGCACTGCGAAATCTCCAGGCTTTCTATGGCAAGTCAGAATATAGTCAACAGTTTACTGGAAATGGTCCAAACGGATCGCATAAGTTGCATAACGATGAGGAGGCCAAGAAAAAGCGAGATGAACAAGTAAGTTCATGTAACAACAGCAAATTTAACATGAAAAATACCTTCAAATTCTTATTTACATACCTGTTTTTGTTTACCAGCCTGTTAGGTCAAACTGACGCGTTACCTTTGCAGGGTCATATTTCATGACTTGGTCAACGGAATTAGGTTTTACAGCGCTATTGACCATGGAAATCATATATTAACTAGAGAGGGCTTTGTAACTCAATGTCACTCAGCTGCAGGCGACAAATTGAAGGATGCAACATTGGATAAGTTATGGGGGGAGCAAACCAAACAAACTTCGGATGAAAATCTCAAGGTCATGGTCAAACGCTACTTCACTTTTGTCTGTTTTTGTCTTTTTCTAAAAAAAAGAACATAAAACATTTAAGACAAAAAAATAACCGACTAATCACCAGAAAAGCAGTTTTTCTCCAATACAGTTAACGAAACCAAACACGAAACAACTCCCTAACCATCACTTAATCCACCTCGGGGTTCTCAAACATGGGAAGAATGGTCTGGAGGAAAACAATGTTCACCTCAACTTACTCAAAATGGCAGTGTTCAGTTGGTTTTCAATTTTTGGCCCTCCTGCCCCCTCTAGTTTTATATGATCTCTGTGGTTGTAAGTTGAAACGTTATGAAATATACGACAAATTGATGGAGCAAAAAGAGGTCCCGTCTCTCCTCCTCCCCCAAACCCCTCGGGGAGATTCAGTGAGATCACTAGAACAAGGTCTCCTCCCAGACGGACCGACCCTTACGGGTTCTTGTAGGTAACGTGCACGTCTCTTTACTACAATTCCCTTTGATGTGAAACTCTTTTTGTGTCTTTTATTGAAAAGATCCCGCAGAATAGCTGACCAAGGGGCCCGACTTAAAACCTCAAAGGCCAAAAATATTCGGACACCAATGGGTTAAAATGCTACACCACCGGAACGGAACGAAGATTGTGCAATTTTTCAGTTTTAGCTGCCACACCTTTAAAACAGATGCCGGCAAAGTTATTGCCAGGTATACGAGAGGGGAAAAACGTCACCGACTAGAAGATGAAAAAAACAGTTTAAAAAGTATTTTGCACAAAAAACCCATTATATACGCTATTTTTATCTATATTACCCATAAGGTCCCGAATGGGTGGTGCACCAAAGGCTAAAAAAGTAAAAAGCCCAACAATATACGTAGACAAAAAATTCATATGCTCCATGTGTTGAACGAAACACAGAGTTTTGTATTCATAGTGTACGTGTCGTGTTGAGTTACGGTCAGTGTCAACCATTTTAACCGGGATTTTGCAAAGATTTCGCTTCATCTTTGAAATAAGGTTGCCTGCGCTCAGCTGGGCGGTTGAATATTTAGTTGAACGCTTTTATTTGGTAATATCCAAATGCAATTGTATTTTATCATCTATAGAAGCCACGGAACCACTTACGTCCTACAGAATCTCTTGAAGAAAGCCACACGAGTATCAGACAGATGAACGGCGAAAAAGCACAAAGGAACACCAATTCAAACGAACTCAGAGAGTGTGTACATGCGGTGCATAGCGATAACCAAATCACACTCGATCCTGCGAAAGATTCCCCATACACAACGACTTACAATGCAGACTATTCAACTCAATCATATCGACGTAATCCAAACATCCCTCCTTCGTCTTCAATTTTGCGCAAGGATGCAGGGAAAAAAGTGGATATGTTGAGGGATAAAGCATCTGCAAACAAAACTGTGAAATTCGATGAAAAGGTTGTTATTTCGGATGGGTATCAAACTTCGTCAGTACTCGTAAACGACTTAAAAGAAAAACAGGATGCTCTAGAAACAAGACATCGCCCACACACGTCTTACAATTTTCGACCAGACCGAGGCGTCAGCAAAATTGTGAGACCAGCTACAGCCCCTGAAAATGAACACGGGTCACTCGTCCGGTTAGCACGACCTACGGCAAGTGTTCAAAAAGAGTTAATGTACCCAAAGTTGAATGAACAGCCTGTTCAGCCTTATCAAGGCGGTATGAGGCTAAGCGACCAATTATTTCAACTTCAGAAAAGTTTTAACAGATCAGCCGTACATCGGAAATTCCATTTAGAATTTCCTGAAAACACTCCAGATATTCGTAGAAAGCCCGATACGAGAATCACGACTAATGAACGACGACACATAATCCCAGAGGTGGGCTGCCACAGCTACTATTTTCACGGATAAAAGTATTTCTCGGAGATGCGTTGTCGATTATGAGTTGTTATCGTACAGAAATTAAATTTCAAGATAAGAAGGCTTGAATGTCAGTAATCGTCTTAGGTGTTTTATTTAATAAATTTAGAGTATTTGAGCACTTTATTAATGGCTTACAACATATTCATACTCTTTGTTAATGATTCGAGCAAGTCTGTGAGAGAGTGGCCTAGTGGTCGTTTCTCAGCTAAAGTTATCTCCTACCGAAAAGCTACGTCACATTGCCCCTTTGCCTGAATTACAGTGTTACATTGTGCAGCAGCCAAACAACTAGCCTATTGTTATGATTATCAATCGCGAGTTATTTTACATAAATGACGTCGTTACATTAACGATATTTCAATTGGGTTTGTAAAACCAATAGTACTTTCGTAATACGAGTTGAAGTAGAAAGTAAATGACGATTTATATAGAAATAAAATGACAGAAAAGTTACGCCTTTCATTGTGGCTCGGAAAACAGGTATTAGCTAAGAGGTGCGTAAAATCAAGGGTGCGCAGTGCCTTCCTGCTTTAAAGAGTTAATTGAAATAGTCATAGCTAACCCTTTCAAGGCTAGATGTCTCCCCTTTTAAACCGTCTGGAGTTAGCCATAGTAAAATAATAAAAAACTGACCCGGCTGGGACAGAGTAAAGCTTTTTGTTTACACGATAACCGGCTATCCTAATGAGTTTTTGACAAACTAAAAGTTTCTCGAGACGATTGCTAACGCAATGAATCAATGTTGCACGCTACAAGATTGATGCGTTTAACCTGCCATTTGTGAATGATTTTCAGGCCTAGTTCACAAGCTGTGCCGTGCCGGGTCGAACTAGTGTTGTTAAGGTCCTGCCCAACTTATCAAGTGAGTAGTTTAACCTTACCGAAGCCATGTCGCACGTCTTCTGCTTCTTGAGGAACACTAGTTTGGCATCCTTTCTTGTAAGTTTGGAGGGATAACAGGCACTACAGCACAGCACGACTTTATCAACCAAAAGCATGCCAAGCAGCTCTGAAAATGACAAAACTTAACTGCCTAATTCACATAAACAGCTAAAACCACATGCCTCGCATATTTTAGCTATCGTGTACCAAAGCCCTATTACTCTGTCATTTTGTATTTGCCAACCCATGAAAACTAGCCCTGAGAAAGAAGTTGGAATGAAGCAGGCAAGCAATTCACACGATGACTACTATAACTACCCTTTACATAGTTGCAGATACAAAGTAAGAAACTGCAAAGCTAATCAATTATAGTCTGGTGGTAAAGATTATTGTCCAGCAAATAACTCTTATATTAAAAAAGAAGACATCAAGATGTGGAAATAAATTCTTTAATATAAACTAACGTTTTGTCACTCCACGAGTAACATCATGAGAGTGATAAGGATTTACATACAATTGTCGGCTTAAATAACCTTCATCACATCTATTTTTGTAATAGCCTAGGTTTAAGGTTTAGGTCTCCAAAGGACAAGTTTATTCGATTAGCTACATAAGGACAGCTTGCTTTGTAGTTAGGTATTGGTGTGAAAATGGCTTTGGAGTAAAGTCGAAATATTACCATTATTACTTTTATTCTTGTATACTTAACTGGAATCTTGGGTTTTGCAAGATGATGTTTTTAGGAGTATGCTTTATTCTTTGGATGTATTTAAATTATTCAACATCCACTGAGGTTGGGCCGAGTGTATCTAAATAGTTCAACATCCACTGAGGTTAGGCAGAGTGTATTAAAATAGTACAATATCTACTGAGGTTATGCAGAGTGTATTTAAATAGTTCAACATCCCCTAAGGTTAGGGAGAGTGTATTTAAATCTTAGTTTCCACATAATCGCTGACGATCGTCGGGTTGCTGAAATAGTTCAACCGAATGATCTTTGTGGGTCGCTCACGATCGCTGAGATAGAACATTTTCTATCCCAGCAATCGTGAGCGATAGCTGGAAAATGTTTCCAGAAGATCGCTATCAATCGTTCTGGATCGCTAGCGATCAACAGCGATCAGGAGCGATTATATGGAAACCAGCCTTAAATAGTTCAACATCCCCTGAGGTTAGACAAAAATTATTTAAATAAATCAAGATCCACTGTGGTTAGGCAGAGTGTATTTAAATAGATTGACATCCACTGAGGTCAGCCAAAGAATATTTAAATTGTATTGCAGTGAGGTTAGGTAGAGTGTAATTAATTTCTTGAACTTCCAACGAAGTTAGGCAGAGTGTATTTAACTTGCTCAATATTGACTGAGATCCAGTAAAAGTCATTTAACTACCAGCTAGACCTTCATTGAGGTCAGGCAGAAATTATTGAAGAGGACACAGTAAAGTAAATAATTTAGTTTAATAATGCACTCTGCAGAACATCAGTAGATGTTGAACTATTTAAATACACTCTAACCCCGTTTACATTGTTAAAAGTTTGGGTACGGCAAGGCTAAAATTTTGTACGGGTGCCGCTATTTTTTGTCACGGCACGGGTGATTTTCACAGTGTAAACGTTGTGGACTTCTTAAAATTTGGTACACGTGCCTGAAAATTTAGCCGTGCTGTGCCCAAGATTTCCAGTGTCGTGCCCAAAATGTTACAGTGTAAACAGGGGTTCTGCTTAACCCAATGGATGTTGAACGAGTGAAATACACTCCCCCCTAACCTCATTTGATTTAAATACTTATTGAACTAAAAGAACCATTTTGTCCACAAATATGACCATAGAGGAACAAATACCTTTCACATAAAACTGGGTAAACGGAATTTGTCCTTCTCCTTCACTTGTAGTAACTTCTTTACCACTTGGTCGGTTCGGATAACTTGAACATTACTTGTTAGATAAATAAAGTACTCAATTTTCCAGTCCCAGTCTCCACATGGTTACCTAACCTACGTGGGTACTATCTAGTGTACACAAATGAACAGGAGCTTATCACCACTGACAAGATCGGTTTGTGTGCTTTAAGGATTGTGGCATACAAGCCACCGTTTTATTGAGAAAAATAGCTTTACCATGGGACAGATTACCTAGATTCTTTCTGCCCACTAACAAGCACAGAAAATGTTAATTCTACCAAGCCTACTATGATTCAAACGCTCAGTAATTAAGGACGAAAATGACGTAAAATAATTCTTTTAATCCTGGTGTTTGCTTTGTCGTAACATAGTTTCGGTGATCGATTAGATCAATCGCTTAATTCAAACTTGTCCCTAAGCCCAGCCAGCTATCGACCTTTTCATAAATGCTACCATGCATGAAATCAGAAACTTTGACACGGCCACAAAAATGATGGTTATGGACACCGGACTCACTCAGAGCGCTTGCATACCGACTTCGTACCCAGGGTCTTTACCAAGTAAAGACCTTGGGTACGAGGTTACTTGCGTACTTTGCTCCCTGTCAAGGTATCAATTCCCTGGAATGCAGCAAGACTAATGAATGACAGATTGATGACGATATTACGTTCGCATGTTGTTTGGTTTCTTTCAGTGAGTCGATAAAACATAATATCTAAAGACATTCACAGATAAAACGCAGTTGAATATGACACGATATGCTAAACATGTTGGGCATGAAAGAGAACTTACGTCCTTGTTATCATTCTTGGTGAAACTTTTAGGTAGATAAAGTTTGATAAGAAAAAAGTAAGTAGGTTTGAACTGTTTGCAGCAGTTACGAGAAGATCTTGACTCTCTACTATGCAATTTCTCCGAACTTGGCCCTTTACCGAGAAATTTCTCCGTCGAAACTGTGACTATGGTCGTTGGTACAAATGTAACCGACCTTGGTTACATTTGGTAATTCTCCAAACAATTCATCTCTAATTTGTTTGTTATCCTTAAAAAAAGGGCGAAGTTTGCCTTGTTATTAATTTGAAACCTTTTGACAAGTTTGTTCACTACCATCCTTTCATGATGGATCGAATTCCCTACAGGACCTTTTGTTGGGTTCCGAATATTTTACTACAGTCGATCTAAAAGATGCTTATTTCACCATCCCCATTCACCCAGAACATCACAAGTTCCTACGATTTAAGTGGAATTCGACACTCTACGAATTTATTTGTTTGGTCTTTGGGCTCTCTTCTGCCCCACGGGTATTTACTAAGATATTGAAGCCACTTGTTGGAGCAATTCCTCTTGCAAGTTGTCATTAGAAGACACTGCCGTTATCACCCACCTGGAGGCCTTTTTATGAGGAAGAAATTTGAATAACAAAGATTTTTGAACCGTGATGATCTTGTAACTATCCGTGGAAGAATGCAATCCGACTCCCTGGTGCTACTCGTTATACTTGGAGAATGACAATTATCCTGCACGTAAGTAACTCTTGTCTAATTATATTTTAAAATTAGAACAGTCGCTTGGGCAACTATATCCGCTTAAAAGAAATCCAGCATTAGTTGCGAAGCAATCGTTCTGCTATATTTGTCGAAGTTTTCTAATGTGAACGTGGCATCTCCGTTGCGTTTTTCGTTAAATTTGAAATCCTACTTCAATTTGTTGCGTGTTGAATAACAATTGGCATTGTATTTCACATGAAATTTTGTTTTGAACTGCTAATATTTCGTTGCGTATTAGTAATATCTAGTTGTACTGAGCGTGACTTTGTTGTGTATTGAATATTCACTTAGGTGGATCAATAATTTTTGACGTGCTTTAAAAATTTTTTCTGGACTGAAATTTTTGTTTACGTTCGTGAATTGCACTTACGGGTCACCGCAGGACTAATTCACTATAAAGCATGTTTTGTTTGTTTTAATTTATTTATGCTTATTGTTTTTATTTCAACATGTTTACCATATCTTCCTTGTTCCTAATTTTTTCGGTTTCTAAATAGAATTTTGTTCGAAGGGTGGTTTCGTGCCGGCAGAGTGCTCACCGTCGAAGGTGCATGGTCAAGTTTAGCCGAAAATACCACAGCACATTAGTGCAGATGGCGTTGTCTAATTTGGGGTTTATTTCTAAAAAAATGTGTGGGGCAGCAATTCCCAAAACATAAACACAGTTTCGATTGAGTAAAAAATGTTAAGAATCTGAGAAAATGAACCTCCGGACCAAAGGACATTTAAGCAGGATTGTAGTTTAGCTTTAGCGGAATCAATCTAAGCCATCGTAAAAATATACATGCGATTAAAATACCGTAAGCGAATTTGGGGTTATATTATGGGTTTGGATTAGAGTAAAATTTCTTAAACGTTCGGGAATAAAGTTTGGGTTTGGGTCACATTAAATATCATTAAAAGTGGTTCAAGAATCGTTACCCAAGGCAGTTTAGCGGACACAATCCACCTCATCGCAAAATATTTACTCCATGAAAATACATTACCGTACACGATTTTATAGTTAGTAGCTGAGCTTGGGTATGGATTAATATCAATAAAATCATTTGAACAAATGTTTACTGTTAGGATCAAGATTTTTGTCTAAACTAATGTCGATAAAATGGAAATTTAACGAGACTTACCTCTAAGTTGTAGTTTGATTGTAATTCTGCCTTCTAATTTGTCAGGAACGATAGGAACAAGAGACGCGCGCGCATGCATTGCCCACCAATCTTGATCGGCACTTAATATGCAACAAAGGAATAGACAACCCAGTACAGTATATGGGCATGCGACTCTATTGTTGCTGACTGATGATAAGGCAGAACTGCAATCAAATTTCACCTTTCAGTCAAGTCTCGTTTCATTTTCAATTCTTCATTTGTCATCAGTCCACGACATTACGGACTGACATGAGTGATTGAGACTTCAATGTTCTTCTCAGACGTATTTATATATAAATATATATATACCTAATAATGTATACCTAATAATGGATTCTCTACTCGAACCAAATTCTCTACTCCACCAAATCTTTTAATAAAAACCAACTCTTACTAGCATAAGCTCTACACATTAAGTTTAAAAAACTTGAACTTAATACTGGACTGAAAGCTACAAAGATCTCGCACTTTTTAATTAACCTGACGCTTCACCTACAATTCTTCGCTGTCTTCCTAATTACTTGACACATTTCTACCCGCGCTTTCTTCTCATATTCCATTGATGATGTCATCATGCTTGTATACAAAAACCTAGGCTAGTTTTGTTTATTTAGTCTGAAGATGAATTTGAAATAAATTCGAAATATCACTGAATCACCTAATCTCATCTTGTTTTTTCTCAAATCTTGAGTTCCAAGATATCACTATTCGGAGTATGCTTCGTTTTATACTTTCTCAAGTTATTGGCAGGCAATGGATTTTGAGACTGCAAGTCCTAAGGAGAAAATCAGTTTCGATTTATTTATTAATGTTATCAATCTTAGAGGGTGAACCTCCTAATCAAAGGACATTTAGACTGGATTGCAGTTTAGCGAATTGAATCTAAGCCGTCCTGTAACAATACACGCCATTAAAATACCGTGCTCAGGTTTAGGGTTATGTTAAGAGTCTGTATAAGAATAAAATCGTTTTAACAAACTTAAGCGAGTAAAGTTAGGGTCTCGGTTACATTAAATGTTAATAAAAGCGTTTTAAAAAGTTACTAAATTCAGCAACTTAGCCGACACAATTCACGCCATTGCAAAAATATATGAGTCGATAACTACAGGGTGTCCCAAAAAAATGTATACACACTTTGAATGATTATAAATACAATGTTTATTAAGACATATCTAAGTTTTATAACCCAAGTTAAAGAAGACAAGTGTAGAATTTTTTGAGTTATCGCAGGTGTTCGAACTGATGACCGTTCTGGTCCAGGCACTGCTGATAACGTGGACAGATGGAATTGCAAACATTACAAATTATGATCATTTCATTTGGTATTTGGGTGCATTCTCTTTCAATTGCTGCTCTCAACTCATTGATTGTTACAGGTTTTGTGCTACAAACCTTATCTTTGACGTATCCCCATAAAAAAAGTCCACAGGCATGAGGTCTGGTCAACGTGGGGGGAATTCAATGCTATATCTTCACCCAACCCATCTGTTCGGCAGATTTTCGTAAGATAGGCTGTCATACCACGATGGTAGTGGGGAGGTGCTCCATCTTGCTGGAAATAAAACTCCTCATCTTCAAATTGCTCTCGAATGCGTGGCATTCGAAAGAAAGTTTGTTATAGTGAGTTATAATCATTCAAAGTGTGTATACATTTTTTTGGGACACCCTGTATTTGGGTGGTGTCTTCGAGAGCTCATGATGTGAATTAATTAAAACAATGAAATGCCATTTCCGGAGGTAAACAGGAGTTTAATAGTACCAACCAATCACGCGCCTCTAGTCTTTTAAACATTTTTTCTTAAAAGTGATAGAATTTATAAAGTATAATAACGTAAACACTGTCATGGAATATAAAAGTACCAGGCGATGCATCCATCATCCCATGCTGTTTGAGAGACGTACGGTCGCGGATGCTTGTTATCTAAAAATATGTAACTATGATTCAAGTATCGATGTCCCAAATTCAACTAAAAAGCGCAGTGGTTATATTACCCAAGGCCGCCGAGAGGGGGGAACAGGGGGGGCAAATTGCCCCGGACCCCAACTCAAAGGGGTCCCCAAAATTGGAAGGATTTAGCATGGGTTGGTTTTGACCATATGGAATGATTCCTATGACGTCATAAATAGGACCCCAGAAAAAGTTTTGCCTCGGGCCCCGCTAATTCTCTCGGGGGCCCTGATATTAACCATATAGAAAGCAGATTAGCAAGTTAGGGAATTTGTACAGGCCAGACTTTAGCTCGTAGTGGAAGATCTGGATTTGGATCATGTCCAGATAGCTATAAAGCTGTGGCAAGGTTTTCAAATGACGTGGATCAGTCAGCGATTTATATTAATGCATGGGCTTTGTGTGTAACTTAGATCTTTCAGCTTTAACTAGACCATAAAAGAAATCACAAAATATTGAAAAATACTGAAAAAAAAGGTTCAAACCCGGCAAACACTAATGAGACAAGTCCCATACTAAGTGTTCACCGAGATGAATCTAAGGTCAAATATTAAATACGTAAATTCGGCATCTGTTTAGCGTAGACATGGTTTAAACCTTATTATAGAAGATCATATGGCGCATGCTGAAGTAAGTGGATCCAAACTTTTACAATATGAAGTTTTGAGCAGTAAAGACGACGCAGATCGAGTACTTATAAAATATGTGCAGAAGTAAAATCATGGACATTTGAATCTGTAGGGTTACATAAATATTTGTAATAAAAAGAAAATCACGAGCTTCCGCATACGTCAGTTCGCCTGGTTTCTTCTTCAGGATCCACAACGTAACCCGCCTTTCAACATTTTCAATCCTCTTCATCCAAGTATTAGCTCGGGGACATTTCAATTACTAACTGGGACATTTCTGGAGGGCCCCGTCATGGGGCTTTGATAGATGATTGAGGGGGCAACATTTAGTACAGAAATGACGGGTTTCGGCTCATTTTGTATTGCAGCGAAAGTGAACATGACTTATTCTAATTACATGACTGTGTCAGTTGGACTGACCCTTCGGGTGGCTTAGGCTTTTTTAGGCGGCCGAGCCCTCTAAAGCTCCCCAAGTTACACCATAGTGATGTGTCTGCAATGTTTGGCATACATCCCTAAAATCAACATTTAAAGTGAGAATCTTTCCCAGTCCTCCCAAAATTTAACGGTTTTGTTAGGGTACAAATTTTGCTGGGGGAGGGGGGTGTGTCTGGAGTATGTTCCCCGAGAAAATATGGTAATTATGAAACCCTTTTAAACTTCCATTTCATGGATTTTCAGTGCACTTTTCAGTAAAATCTAATGTTCTTATGTAGCCTAGTAACCTATGTGGAGATTGTCAATGCACTTTGACTTGGAGCAAGTCTACGTGCTACAATCACAATTTCAATTTCGAGCAAGTCTTACTACAACCCACACGTCAACGCCGATGGACCATCGTCAATGGACATCGAAGTCACCCGTCTCGGTACTGGTTTGAATTATTTTAATTTATACGTCAAAAAACATCATAAGCAATTTTTTCGATCACATTTTAGGCCGATCAGGATGTGAAGCCCAGGGGCAAATACCCCGTTGCTGCCTTCATAATTCGTTACGTTTTTTTTAGAAAACGAATCTTCTGAAAAGATCTTCACAAATCATGCATTTCAATGGTAAATCTCAATCAGGGTTGAGCACGTACAGCCTTATACACGTTAATAGCACCTTATTAGTTGCACTCTTCACTTTTAATTTCTATTTGATACATAATCATATTCTATTTACATAGTTTGGACCGATCGTGAATTGAAGACAGTAAACAATGACCTCTTGGATTTTCAGTGATTATTGTTTGTATTACAGTAATAATAGTAATAGCAATCTGAAACCACAAGGGGTTAATACCTATGCGTATTAATTATTAATTTTACATCAATAAACATCAATCGATAAACTGAACTTACATCTGTACCAAGCGATGCTCTATAATGCATAAAGATGTATAAAAACATTTACGAAAACCAGTCAAACTTCAATCGAAAAGTTTTCGTTAGATTCGCTTACCTTCTATCATTAGTACACAATAATTAAACTTACATAAAGAACAGTTCTTGGAAAACAACAACGAAATGTACTTGTTAAATTTTATTTATCCTATTTATATCTATATTATCTGTATTATGTATCTCAACTTATATCATTTCAAGACAATCCAGGGCTGTGAGGCACCATCGCAAGTCTAAGCCAGATAAATCTAAACAGCAGTCTTGAAATAAGTGCTTTACAACTGGCGACAAGGTGAGCTTCTCCTTTGAGTAAACGAGCAGTCGACGAAGGGCTTGACATACGTTAGTGTTAAAACTTGCGGAATCCGAATATTCGTCGCCTAATACGAAAGTAAAAGTGAAACACTTCAAGTGATAAGACGGGACCTCTGTAATATTAATCACGTGTACATCGCGCAGAAGCTTTAGGCATTTGTACAAGCTGATTTGTTTACCTGACATTCTGTGAATTAGTTCTAATTCGACGAGCGAAAAAGACAATCGTCACTTCTCATTATAATAACCACCACTCAGACCTACACAAGGTATGAGATGAAAATCTCTGCTACACCCTGTACCACCTATGGCAAGTTCATGAAGTTGAGATGTACATTGTTCAGGAAGTTGTAATGGAATAGCTGGCGTTAAATCAACGTTAACCAAAAGCTTCTTGAATTTTACTCCCAGCCAGTAAAATGTTAACTTCACTCCAACTTTCGTTCTTTTAATGAAGTTCTCTTTTCTTAGGGGGTACTCACACAAGTAAAACAAAATATTTGGGTACCTGCTTCTCTCCAGACTAGACGCGGCTTTCCGAAGTAAAGATTCGATGTAGTTCTTTATTTTCTGTGGGAAAAGTTGTGAACAATTTCTCGCTTTCAAAAGATCTGACCATAAAAGTTGGCATTCTTTTCTTACAGTGATTTCATTCTGGCCTAAATTACGTTCGAGATCGCACCGACCTTTCAATTGTGTTAGCCCCATCATGAAATCAAACTCGTCCGGTACCCACATTTTCGTTCCCTCAGGTGAACTTCCTGTCAATAAAAGGTTGCTTTGTAGTCTCAGGTCCATTTTTTCACATTTCTCCACGAGATCTGTCACAAGACCGGCAACTTGTTTAGCAATGAGGCATTTGTTTACCAATGAGGCATGTTTCCGAGAAATGAAAGTCGTTCACGCTGTTGTCTTCACATGTTTGCAACAAGGACATAGGGTTTATTATATCGGAGAACACTTTAGAAAAATGGACTTGGAAGACCCTCCAAATGATCGAGGTTCGTCAAATATAATCTATCTGTCTTCTCTCTTGGGAAATAAGAATAATTGTCTTCCAGACTAAAAATGTTTTTGAAAAGCGAAAAGCATTCCGGAGTCCATGGTAAATTTGGAAGACTGTTTCTGCGCCGTCTGGTAACGGCGTTCTGAGGATCACCTTTATAACTTTTGACTCCTTGGTTGAATTTGGGTTGTCCCCATCGAAGTATATTCCCAACAAACTTCCATTGCTTACATTGAACGGCCACGTCTAAAGGAATATTACCATCATTATCTTCAGCCTTCATGTCAGCACCATGTTGCAATAGGACTTGTGCAAACACCCTTTCACCGTAAGCTGCGTGCAAATGAAGTGCTGTAGGATTTTGAGAATCTTGAATGCTAAGATCCGCAACAGGATTCGCAGCGATACATGTCACGATGCGCTTAAAATTAGAAACATCTGAATGTTTGGAGTAACTCTTTGTCAATGCATGAATCAACGGTTCTCCGTCCACATCTCGCCAGTCAATTATTTCAGATGATAACAACTTAGTTAAGACAGAAAAATTGAATTGGCTAGTACTACCTTTGCTAGAGGAAGACGAACCCAAATAAAAAGCAGGTGTCCTGCCAAGTTCATCTGTTACTTTAGGATCAGCTCCATAATCCAACATGGATTCAATCAATTCTATTTCTTTTGTTTCATGGAAATACTGAACACAAATGTGTAAGGCAGTTCGGCCCTTATTATCTCTGATATTTGGATCAATGTAGTATTCGTGGAATAACTGTAGAAATTCCGCTCAATTATTCTGACTTTTCCAGGCCTTTAGTTCCATTAAATTGTGGTATATAGTTTTACCTGAGTTGTTTTGTACGTTGGGATTGGCATTATTGTCTAGACGAATTTGTGCACTTTTCACATCTTTCTCGCTGCAGTGCAAGGGCGTTCTTCCATCTTCATCGATATCATTTACGTTGCATCCAAACGATATTAAGAGCCTAATGATGTCATGCTTTCCGTCTATAATAGCATGATGAAGCAATGTCCTTTTACGATCATCTCTGACGTGATGTCTGACCCTTTCTGAACCATCAACTTCAAAATTTCGCATTCTTTCCCAGTGGAAACAGACATGTAGTAGGGTTGGAAAAGCATCAGCAGAGGTTCGACGCCTTTGGATGTTTTGGCGTTCGGATCTGCACCATTGTTCAATAAAAGTTTCACCATGTTCGGCTGCCCAGAAGCAATGGCAATAAGAAGAGGTGAAAAATTGCCCCTCAAGTTCCTGTACCATTTTTGTCGTTCAACAGACGTGACTGAAAGGTGTCCTTCGATAGATGTTTGCTTGTTGGCGTCTGCCCCATCCCTCAAAAGTGCTTTAGCTGAAGACAGTGAGCGATACTCGTAGATAGCATTACACAGAGCTGGAATACCAATATAGTCAACGGAACTTGGATTACCACCACTTCGTATATCAGCAACATACTGCTCGGCTGTTGGTTCGTATAAAACTAGGCTCATGTAGTCAAACGTGAGTTTAACGAATGAAAGCACATCTAGCCCTTGAAAGAGCTGGTATGGTATAAACATACATTCCTTGCCTTATTTTAGCTACATATCTAAGGGCTGGTAAACTATCATTTTCAATTTTCCGTGCATAAAAAGCACACAGGATTGGTGTCTTAACCAGGACTGAATGACCAGGGATAACAAATTTGGAAAAGTATGATGGGAAGAAAATCGAGTAACTTAACATGGTTTTGCATGCAGACAAGTTAGCTATAAACTTACCTGATCTTAAGTATATTATATGGGATTAGGCACTTGGGTGAAGAACAAGGATATATATAAACGGGGGGCAGGCCATAGACTGATGGAATTTGTATCTGATCTTTCAAAACTAACTAGTTTTCTCAATATCAACACAGACTACGTCTGTGAAGCTTCTAAAGTTAAATAATGGAGCAGACCGTAGGGTGATGCTATTTGTATTTGATATTTCGAAACTAACTAGTTTCCTCCATATCAGCACAGACTACGTCTGTTGAGCTTCTAAAGGTAAGTAAATGACCTTTTAGCTTAGTTGGTAGAGTGTCCGACTAGTAAACCGAAGGTCGCGGGTTTGAATCCCAGCCGCGGTTAAGTAGAGTTTTCTCTACTTGTCCGGTATGGGTTCGTTCACTTGGAGTAGCGCTTATACATTTCATTGTCTGAAAAAGTGATCAAATTACAGACGGAGAAGAATTCTTCTCCGTCTGCGATTCCCGCCTGGTACCTCTGTCGCCCGTATTTTGATCATATTACCTGATCTGATGGATACTTATTGTATTATGGTTTTAGGACACGGTCTTTTAATATTTTAGAGTAAAGGCCATTGTTTAAAGCTTCAGTGGAACCCCGCCATACGGCCACCTCGTTATTACGGCCACTCTATTTTGTCCCGACGAAACGCCCATACATTTTCTTGTAAGAAAACTCCGTTAATGCAGCCACCCCGTCAATGCGGCCAACGGCCACATTGTGAAATTCTAACGTATATATTTCTTTATAAATTCACCTCGTTAATACGGCCACTCAAACCAAATGTGCATTACGAAGGACAAAATAGTGATAAACGAAAATAAATCTTGAGAAACAATAACGATTTTCTTTTCCAGTTGAAAATGTCTATGACACGTCACATCGCCGACTTGTAAAACAGCCACTTCCTTTACAAAGTGAGGAATGTAATACGACCCCTATTAAATGACAAAGGAAAATAAAACTTGACAAACACTAACATCCCTTAAATTACAAGATGATTAAGTCATTGAACTTGCACACAGAACAAATCAATCGAAAGTCACAGATTTTTTTTCAAAATCCAGTTGAATTTTCAAAATCCAATTTATAAATGAAAGTAACATGCAAAATTCGAGAGCTTGGAGCCTTTGTTTTGAAAAGGACAATATGTATAGCAGATTGTTCCTGTTTATAAAGTTCAGTTACGTTTATCTTACTGTGTAGTTCCGTTTCAACTAAATCATATCTGCATTCTGGATGCTTAAGGGCAGTTGCTTAGAAGTGCAGGTGTGATATGGCTGTCATGACGTCGCTTGAAAGAGATCAGCCATGAAATTTGATCCCACCCCGTTAATACGACCACCTCGTTTATACTGCCAGATACTTACGGCCGTTGGTGGCCGTATTAACGGGGTTCGAGCTACCTAATTGAAGCCAAGCAGTTTGAAATTTATTAAAGAGTAACTGCTCTGACCAACTCCTCTGTTACTATTACTATTTTATGAGAAAGTATTAAATAATGAGCTGTTGGATGGACATCCCTGTTCTTGGAAAACCAACCAATCACATGGTGGGTAAATAGTGACAGACAATGATCGACAGATTCTGGGATCATGGTAGACAAATTACTTTCTCATAAAACTATCTTTTACTTCGACCAAATACGCAACTTCTTAGTCCAGAAAACCAATTAAATCACAAAGCATTAATCGCTAGGAAGCCTTTCTTCCCAATTTCACTTGAATTGGGAGTATGTTGACTTCAATAACCTATACGTTTTTCCAGAAATACCTATTTCAGTGACAGAACATTATAAGGCGAAACCGTCAGAAACAGTTAAAATCGAAAGTTACGAGGCATCTAAATTTCACTTTTTCTTTCAAACCATTATTCCTGGCATCCGTTTTCAAATTTCAAGCATGTCTTTGTAGTCGACAGCTTAATTTCTGTTTTTATTGCATCCACACAAAGCAATAGGCAATTCTGTAAAGGAAATAGGGATCTGTATATGACACATGTTCGTCCGAAAATCATGCAAAAACCTATAAAATGGAAACAAAGCCGCAGTAACTAGGAATGTTGCATGAGTACAGGACTAAATTTAGCCAACGTTTCTTATTCTTATTTCCAAGAAGATGATTGTTTCATTTTCTAGTTTTGTGATTATCCATGATTTTGTCAAAATACTCTTTTGCTTGCTCAAGATGTAAATTCCATAAAACAGTTAAGCTCCTGGCTTAATGATGCCATTGGTTATGTTTATATAGGCTAAAGAAAAGCAAAATAAGAATAGGAACAGAACAAAAAACTGAAACTCTGCAAACTACCACCTCCTTACATATCCTTACTATGTCCGAGGGGTAGCATGTAATCTCAAATGCAACGTTTTCCGATAACCTCAGTATTATGGTAATGGAGGACCAATACGAGGACGCCTCTCATTCAGCTGAGTTTGTGAAACGAGACAACGCCAAAAAAAACTGTATTAAACGACTGAAATTGTTATGGGAAAGAAACCGATCATTGACTGAGAAAAAATATAAATTTTACCAACGAGAACAGGATCCAGGTAAGGCCTAGTTCATACTAGCGACATAACGACATGAACATAATGACATAAAGAAAAGATCAGTTCTTTCTTTATGTCGTTATTTCCCTGTCATTACGCTCCTATTTCGTCGTTATGTTACCTTGTTCACACTGTGAACATATCGACAGAAACTGAGCGCAATTCACATCCACGTGACCAAGTTGCGATGATGTTATGTCGCTTAGTGTGAACCAGGCTTACGTGAGTTGACTCTTACGCTGTCTTGTGTAGAGTACCTGGAGCTAAATGTGGTTTTCAGGGTGAAGAATACTCGAGTAGAAAAGTCAACGTCTTCATTTCATGCCGCACAGAGTAAATTATTGCAAGAACCGCCAACTAACTTGGATGACGCTTTGTTGGTTGCGTGAAGACTCGAAGCAGTGAATGCGACGACTCACACTTTTGGAGCGGAGACCCGACAACGGAAAGGCTCAGGAGAACAAAGATTGGCGCTATGAACTCGACACCTACAGCAAAAACGTGATATATGAGCAACTGATTTGGGCATGTCGAAAAACGATGCCCTGGGTTATAAAAATTGTTTTTAATGCCATAATCCAGGACATTATACCCGTAACTACTTTGCTACTAACTGCTACTAACTACACATCAGAACCCGAAGTGACGGCAAGTTGTTTAATCTATCTCGTCTAAAAGCATCTACCAAGGTTCGAATTGAATTAATTCGAGATTTACTCTATGCGGACGACGCGGTGATGGTGGCACATTCATTAGAGGCTATTCAAGAGATAACTTCTAGATTTTCAGAAATCAGCAAAGCTTTTGGACTGCAAATCAGCACCCATAAGACAGAATTGCTTTATCAATTGAGCCCAAATAACCGAAATAGAGATAACGTACAACCGATCGTGACCATAGATGGTGAAGCCCTGAATAGGGTGCACAAATTCAAATATCTTGGCAGCTATGTTTCGGATGACAGTAAGGTCGATACAGAAATTTCGCATCGCATACAGATGGCGTCTGCAGCTTACGGAAACTTGAAGAAGAGACTGTATGATAGCCATGACATCTCCTTAGTAACTAAACTTGCAGTTTTCAGAGCAGTGGTACTCTCCGCTTTACTGTACGCCATTGATACGATGACCCTTTATCGAAGACATATCAATAAACTGACCAATTTTCAGATAAGGCACCTTAGGCAAATGCTTAAGCTCCAATGGTCAGATAAGATCCCCAACGTGGAAGTCCTGAAAAGAGCTGAAATGCCCAGTGTAGAGGCTCTGATCACAAAACCACAATTGAGATGGACTGGACCTGTAGTAAGAATGGAAGAAAAAAGGTTGCCAAAAATTCTTTTGTATGGTGAACTACGGGATTGCACACGAAGCGTTGGAGGTCAAAAATTGCGTTACAAAGATGTCATAAAAAGGCACCTAAAGAAAATCGATTGTGACGTAAACACGTGGGAAAGAGATGCCAAAGATCGGGATGTTTGGAAAGGAATTGTCACGGAGTCAGTGACTAGAATCGAAGAAAGCCGGTTGAAAGATTACCAACGGCGACGACAATCACGCTATGGGACCCTTGCTACGAAAATTCAGCGCAATAGATGCAGACGCTGCTTCATCTCAAACGCCGGAAAAGCATCGCATATACGTGCGGACAAATGTATGGATTGAGAAAGAATTAACCTTTGACACTTCAGTCTTCATCGGATGCGATGGACGATCAAGAACGATTAAGAAGAACTACTTTGCTACTAACCCTACATAGCTCAATATATATCAAATGATCAAGGTCAGAATATTTCAGTCAGCTCAAATTTGCTAACATTTTGTGGTAAGCAAGGACATATTTCGAAACCCTGTCGCACAAAATTGGACAAACTGTAAACCAGGATCAACGTAACTGTAACCAAAACAAAGGGATTCGAAAGTAAGATTATCCGCGGTTTCTCCAGAAAACGTGCATGGTCGAGAGCAGGATAAATGTACAATCAAAAATTGGTATGGCTTACACTGGAGTTTCGATATCGCTAGCTACCAAAGATGAATGGAGGTCAGTCAAACCAAGAAAGCCTCGTCCCCACCCGAAATAACTGCAGAAGCCGCGAACAATTCCCCTTTTGGAATTTTGGGTAAGATACCATTAGATGTTGAAGTCAACTCCATGTAAAAGTCCAATCAATAATTTTGATTGATTGAATGATTTGTTTATTTTGCAAACAAACAGTCTCTGAGATTATTTTAGGACTTGACTGATCATTGAACGACGAAGTCATTGTTGACACTTCTAGAATACTAGGATAGGCATATGAACGCTCTTTCGCTTATAAAAGTTGGACACAAGTTCTTACTCCCTGTGCTTCCTTTGTGATGAGTCCCTTGAGACCAAAGAAGGAAGCCAATATCACCACAAAGTACTAGATGTAAAATTCCGATCCCAGTAGCCCCTGCACTAGAGTTGTAAGGAATTAGGATGCCGGGTTGAGGGCTCGAAGTTTATATCCAGGGTGAGAAAGTTGATTGTAGGACACGGCAGGACCATTGGAGGGACGGACTACAAGCCAGTTTATCCGAGTCGACAAGTGCAAAGACCGTACCCTCTGAAGAGCACAAGCATATGCTGGCTGGCGGGTAGCTGGAACAGAGAGTAAGCGGTTTAGCAGAAGCGTCAAGAAGTGTCAGGAAAGCGCCAAGGCGTGCCGATGCGATCGGTAATAACTGGAAAACTAGAGCAATGCTTGACACTCAGCTTCTGTGTATTCTCAGGTCAATAAGAGTTTTGAATAAGTTTTTCTATAGTCAACATATTTACTATTTAGTATTCTTTTTTATTTAGTATAATTAGGTAAGGTAAAAATCTACGGTCAATCATTAAGAACATCCAACTAGATAACTTAACTCCGTTAATACTAACATGGCTTATTGTTCATGAGCAGCCCGTTCAACTTCAATCTTTCATTGTTTTTTCACTTCGATATGATGTGGAATCAGGCGTACTGTTAAGAAATCAAAATGAGATATCGACCTTTTGCCAATCGGTCAGTCAACATGTAACGTAAACGGGTTATGAAATATTTTAGCAGTTATTGTCCCATCGACTGCGCTCGATGTAAATTGTGAACCTGAGCGGAATTTACGAAAATGCTGCTACAAAGATATTCAAATTTGTTGTAAGAATTCTCGACGGTTGGGGACCAGAAAATTATCAACTATGACCCAGGTTTTAAATTATAAAGCATCATCGTACCAAATAAAAGAAAGCATAACACACCTCATGCCGCATACATTCACTATACTTGTTCCATTAATCCTGTTTGCTTTGAAACGTGAACGAAAAAGGAGTTTTTTTCTTTCGTTCTTTCTTTTTTTTTTTGATCAGGAACTACGATGGGGGGAGGCATGTCCCCCTCCCCCTTTGCACTGTGTCAAGTGTTCCCGTCAGATGGACTTCTCATGGTGTCAATTAGGGGATTCAACCGTTTGGGAAGTAACCTTTTATGCAAACAGCCTTAATTTTACATCGTTTCAGTCGTTAAATTTAGTCTGGGCATGGATTAAGCCCAATACACACGACCAAGTTTTCCTTGACAAGGAACTTTGCTCAAAGCTGGTCATGCCAGCTTTTGAAAAAGACGACTTGTCAAGGAAAAACCTGTCCAGGAAAACGTGGTCGTGTTAACTGGGCTTTAGTCTCGCTCATTAATTTAAGGTTGTTTTAAATCTAGAGAACTTTATGGCACTAATCGGCGTTTCTTTGTTTAAACTCAATAGATTTCTGATTATCTCCAGCCGACAGCCCATGAATCAAAAGAAACAGTAGGTTCACGCGAAAAATATTCTTGTAATGGAAAACAACCATTATTTATATAATAATCCAAACCATTAATTTAAACCAGAGTTCCCAGATCAGGTGTTTTGAATCGTTAAACGTAGCCTAATGCTGTGCGGTTAATTGCTAACCATGATTCTTCTGCTGTACATTTCCTCGCGTTAGCAAGCGGTACACGCTGAGGCCAGAAACAAACGATGTCGGGGGGAAGGTGATGAGTTATCTGAAGCACGATGAATTATGGGTAGCCAGGTTAAATATAAAGGAGGTGCTTTAATTACATCGTCTGTTTTGAGAAGGGAAGGTCAAGAAGTTATCGTTTCATGTCCAAATGTCTTCCACGTATCTATGCTCTTGACGTAACTGCCAGATTTCCTTCTCTGCTTCTTTAAGCTCAAGACCTGATATCAAACAAAACGTTCATGTAATTCGCCAAGTGAAGTTATTCAATAAAAGAAACTCACGGCACAAAAACCATTTTATGAAACATTATTATCCTGGGGTCGGTTGTTCAGAGCATGATTAGCGCTAATCCAGGATTACCAGTTAATCTGTTGTTTTGGTTTCGTTTATTTTGGTTGAAAAACCCAGTTCAGATTTCACAGCTTTTTGCACACAGCCGAAGGAGAGGAAATTCCAACTGTTCTCAGTAGCCTGATGGGAAAGTTGTCCGTAAAATATTCGCTAATCTTGAATAAAGCTAATCGCCTTTTGAACAACCGGGCCCAGGTGTCGTACTAATTTTCAGGCTATGTTGACCACTCCATGTGTGACGGCAAACGGGAAGCTAGAGGTGAGAAGTGCAAACCTAACAAATAATTCGCTTGACTGAAGTACGTACATACGGCATGACTTTAGTATACGATTGTCATCCTGATAAATCTAAATCGCTGAATTTTGTGGATGTATCAGAGCATTAGCGAGCAATCAGTCTATAGGCATGCCATTCAGTTTTCACATATAAAAAATTGCATACAGGCTTGTGCGACAGTCGTGACCAATCAATAAAGTGTAGCGGCGTATCGACTCATATAACTAGAAATTCCCAGATGTAACTATACTTCTGTTTAGATCTCCTAATGGTGAAAGACCATTTTATTATTGGAATGCATCTCACTGGAACTCTATGTCAAAACTTTTTGGTTCGGTTAAGCAGTTTAAGCTCTCTTTAATGCAAAAACTTTTGGATTATCATTTTTATTTATAATAGGGGGGGATTTTATATACTTTTATACAGTGAATTATTATCTACTAATTTATAATTTAATTTTTATAACATAATGTATTCTGTAATTTATTTTTATCTTTTTTCCCTCAAAAGCTCCTTGTGAATAGGAAATAAAGTCTGTATGTATGTTGTAAGTATGTACATAGGTAGGTAGGTAGGTAGGTAGGTATGTATGTATGTATGTATGTATGTATGTATGTATGTGTATGTATGTATGTGTATGTATGTATGTGTATGTATGTATGTGTATGTATGTATGTGTATGTATGTATGTGTATGTATGTATGTATGTGTATGTATGTATGTATGTATGTATGTATGTATGTATGTGTATGTGTGTGTGTGTGTATGTGTATGTGTATGTGTATGTGTGTGTGTGTGTGTGTGTGTATGTGTATGTGTGTGTGTGTGTGTGTGTGTGTGTGTGTGTATGTGTGTGTGTGTGTGTATGTGTATGTGTATGTATGTATATGATGATATGTAAATGAGCCCTCTCTTAAATATTGAAGACATGTTTTACTAGATGTTTTAACACATGCATTTACTGATTTACAAGATTAACCTTGGTGATGGAGCGCTTTTCCTCAACCTTGTACACGGGGTCTTATCCCCACACCCCACTGCACTCACCACCATGAAGAGACCCTGGTCCAGGCTGGTTACGTGTTTCCTAAAATATTGGAAATAGCAAGTATTTGACCGTAGGGAGAAGTGGCACCGGCTGATATTTGATTCTGTGAAGAAATATGATCGATCAACTGATCGATCAAGAAAAACAGTGAGGTCTGTTTATAACCCGGAGATCAGTGTGCAACGTTGAAAAGAAAGGTGTCTTTAAAGTGACCCTCAGTATTATCCAGGAGCAGTACACGATGCGTCTAATTTGGAAAACCGTGGTTGCTGCAGGCTATGTTGATCAGTTTTATTTTTATTTTATTATAAATATTCTATACAAATCACAAAGTTTGGAATACTGCAAGAGCTAAAACCAATTGCTGCGGATTCATTAATACAATAAAGGACTATAATTGTAATAGAGTCTATGAAGAAACTGGAAGAGAACTAAAAACAACCAGTTGGACAGACGCATAGATTTTGGACAGAGTTACATTTTATGCAAACTGTTTTCCAAAATCGTGGATCATCGGGGTGGTAAGTAGAGTGAGCAGCAGAGCAGTAATAATCTTAAGTTTAGTTTTAAAGGTTCCTAGAGTGGTTGAAAGACGTAGTTCGCTGGGCAGCGCGTTCCATATTCCAATTGCTCTTGCAAAGTATGATTTGCTATAAGTACATGTCCTGTATGTTCGTTTTTCAAAAGAGCTGTTGTTGAATTTTTGTCGAAATCGTATGAGGATGTCAGGTTTAGTTTTCTGACGAAGAGTGGTTTCGTTTAAGGAAATATGTCCATTGGTTGCTTTAAAGAAGAATAACATATCCAAATATTCGTGCCAGTACGTTAGAGGGAAAAGGTTTGTTTCAAATTAGCCAGTTGGAGGCCTAACGCACACACCTAATTTGTTAGGCAAAACTAACAGTGCGCTACTTGCCCTAGTTAAACAGCTTTACGGACATTTACTTCACTAAACAAAGATTTGCCACAATTCATAGGTAGACAATGCGGAAGGCAACTTTCGGTATTTCTACGCGTTCAAAAACACCATTTCTCAAGTGTAATCATCATGGATGAGATTCAAAAGGTACAGCTGAGCAGAGTTTCCCCTGCTTCTCTTCCTCATGAAAATTTAAAAAGACGAAGTTAAGCTCGTATTTCATGCAAACAACCGAGCTTCGCGTACACTTCGGTTGATAAGGAGGTGAGCCGCTAACATACTTCATGTCATCTATTGCGCTTTTCACGTCTTTTTGTGCTAGATTGACTATGGTACACCCGTCCTCTATCACAAATATTTCAAAGATACGCAGTGTCCCTGTCGTCTCGTTTATCCTGTGCCTGTATCTTCGTATCACAAACAATTACCTAGTTGTACACCACCTGTTATCGTATTCCTCCAGAGTTTCAGTAACAACGTAGTTTTATGGAAACTAGTCGTGGCAAAATTCCGCCAGTGGTTCAATACTGTGCATGATGAATCCCTCCCTAAGTGTACAGTTTTATCAATGAGCATGTGACCAGCCTGGACCAGGGTCTTTTCGTAGCGGTAAGCATAGCGGAAGTGAAAATAAGATTCCGGGTACGAGGTTGGCTTTTCCCCTTAGTTCGACGAAAAATACTTTTCACCCAAGCGTTATTATAAAAAATTGGTACTTGCATCGATTCTCCCCGGTTCAAACCATTTACTTTACAAAAAGTTTAGTAGGAAGTTTATACGGTAAACTGAAATAAAAGTAATTTTTTTTGACTTTTTGTTTAAGTGAAGCTGTATGTCGGAAAAACGTGATGTAAGGGTCATACTGGGAGTAAAAACTATTGAGCAGGAGCTGCATCATTACTGTTGATGTAACATACCTTTAAATTTTTGTAACACCTCAATAAATGTTTCCAAAACGTTTTTAGCCATATTCTTTGCATCTCTATAAAACCAAGAGGGGAAAGTAGTTAACTTTCCGTTCGAATAAGAAAAGGATCAGTGAAAAGTACGAATGTTTTCTTGTCGACCCGTTTTTTTCTTTGTAGCTTGAAAGCCCTGATTCTAAGTATCTAAATAAGAGATGCACACTTTATAGGTGGGAGAGATGTCTCTAAAACATTATGTCATTCGAGGGAATTGTTATTACATGATATAGGATATAATGGCCTTTATGTCAAGTTTTTAATAGTGTATTTGATGATTCTGCAACACTTCTAGCAAAGTGGAAAGTAAAATAAGAAGCAAACTTCCAAAAGCAACATCTTGTATACTTAAGATTTAAGTAAAAACAAGACGAATGTATGAACGGTAATATTTCGACCTTATTTCAAAGTCGCTGTTAAACCTATTATCTTAAAAACACTCTGCTATTTATACAGTATATACATAAAACGGAGAATGACATCACCAACAAGAAAAAGATGGAGTCACTGTTGAGTTGAGTTATATTTACAACAAAATCATTTGACAAAAGAAGTGATATGTTACATGAGATGTGTTAATTAGGGAAACGGTATCAACTCTTTACTGGATTTTAGACCCGCAGTTCAGTTCAAGCCTGTTAGAAGCGCTATTTATTAAGTTTAACAGGCCTGAACTGATGGCCGATGTGAACGGCTTATTTTTACTTATTTTGTGACATTTTCAGCAGTTTCAAAATGGCCGCTTCTCGATTTGTTCATGTTACGGATGAAGAAATAAATGAAATGAAAGAAAATACTGTTCCAAAAAATCCAAATATGCGACAAATTCTTTTAACTGGATAGTTTTAACGTAACGTACACAAGGTTTCGCAATTTGAGAGCTAAACCCGTCTAGGAGTCTTGTTTTGTAGCATATAATATACGGTGAAGAAAACTTTTCGAATGTTTAAAACCCAACATTTTAAAACCCAACATTTTAAAACCCAACATTTTAAAACCCAACCGGCACCAGTTGCGAAAAATGCATGCATTTGGCATTTACACTCGATCATTAAAATGAAGTGGCATTTTGAGTGGTTTACGCGTTAATTTAAAAGTTAACTACAACTTTTCGAGTGTCAGAATCTTAAAACCCAACATTTTAAAACCCAAGCGGCACCAGTTGCGAAAAATACAACTCTTCCTCCTCCGGCTGGGAATGGCACCTGCGACATTCTGAATCTAGTGCAGTGTTCTGCCTACTGAGATACGAAGGCTGCTGCCAAGAACTTGGTCACGAGATCTGTATTTAAAATGCTGGTAATGCTGGTGACATAATGGGTACATTCAACGGTTATTTGGCAACCACACTCGATCATTGAAGTGGAGTGGTGTTTTGAGTGGTCTGGGCGTCTGGCCATCGATATGGTAAAGAATAAAAATAAAACCTTTTCACTTCGACTATCTCTTTCTCTGAGATAATCACTTCTCATATTTTACTAAAGTAATTAAACGCCTCAGTACCTAAGATGATCTGTTTATATTTACTTAGGAAGAATCTTCGGCATTTTCCGCGTCATAGGGAGGAGAAGGGTTACCAAGGGAGGAAACCATGGTATTTTGGAGGTCTGAGGTGAAACTACTCTTTCTACACATGTTTGGGGGTATGTCAAGGGAAGGAATATACTGTTCTGGAAGAAAAAGTATTAGGCATCCGACGGGTCAAAAGATTCTGAGCGACATATGCGCATCTACTAGCTTGTGCTTTGCAAAGCTGCTTACCCACAAACGTAGATGAATGCTCCAGAATTATAGATGAGGTCACATAGGTCATTTCCCCAAATCCTAATGTTGTCTTGTACGTATTTCGGTGTTTCAGCATCGCCTGGCCCTCGAATAGGAACGTCACGAGAAAAAGATACAAGAAGTTTCGTGAGGACACCATTTTTTTCAAACGCAGTTAATTCTTCCCTGTCGAAAGGAATACCAGAAGACAATAAACTAACATTAATACAACGCTTTAAATTAGCCATTTTCCAGAAAGTAGATATTTTTGCTACAGACATGCTTTGAGCCTGTTCAAGGTTAAAGTGCAAAAAATGAAAACAACGAAAACGGAGATAACAAAAAAAGCGGGAAAATAGCATTCGATCTTTATTTACATTGGGTAACTGCAAAACTAGAATAAAAGACGTTAGTGGTCCACAAAACGTATCCGCTAAATCAGGCGTGGTCTACCCGTTGGGCACAAGAAGCCAACAAGAATGTCTTAAGCGGCCGTGAATCCTTGGTTTGTTTTGTTTTTGTTTTTTTTTTAAAAAACCAAAAAAACAGTATTAATGGCAAACATTCAACTACTGATTGGTTAAAAGAAGTGTGAGAGTAGTTCGAGCATGAAGCACATTCTCATTTCCTTTCCCATGGATGTAAAAAAATGAAATAGTAATTTTTGAGGGTATATCTTAGATTGAAAGTCCTCCTTAACATCCAGCCGACACCATTTGCAAAGAATGGAACGTCAAAGCCATTTGGCGAGAATCGAAAAAACAACACGGGTAACTAGCACCGATAGATTGGGCCAAAATTCTATTCATATGACGTAGTTAATACCAATAGAGTTAAAACTGGACGTGAAACTGTCGTAACGTAAGTTACATTAATTTCTTAGTAGGTTCAAAAGTACATATTTTATGGGCTTGGTTATATGCATCTCCTCGCCTGTTATGTTGATTTATCGTAAGCACTCCGACACCTTATGAAAATTTACAATGCGGTCATTGGTTGAACAAGTCTGGCTGTCCCGCTACCAGAAACTAAGGACAAAATCACAGCTGACTACCTTTAGGGACAATTTGTACATGCTCTTAACAAAATGGCGACTTATTTAAATGAGTTCTATTCGACTGATAATTTTAAATGGAAGTCCGGCTTACGGAGTAGCTCACCTGCTATATGCCGTACCCATGAATACAAGCAACAACGATTTTCACATTATTTGGCGACATACTCATTTCGATCAGGTAAATCTGTACTCTGTCAAATGACAATTAGGCGTTCGTGAATACTTGAGCCCCCAACAATCTTGGGGAGTTTAAAATGCTCATTGTGTGGTTGTCATGCGGTATGGCGGTTACTGAATTGCAGGTATCTATCTTAATCCAGATTACTCAATACTAAACCTCCAACACGCAAAATATAGGTTCATTCACCACCACCTCAAGCTCTAAGAAACGCTTTTGAAAATATTCAGAATCTGTGGCATTTCAATTAGTCGTAACATGTCCATTTGTTGCACTTTTACAACACAACTTGATTCAACGAATTGATTAATTTGCTGCTTAGATCATGACGTCGGCAAATAGCAGAATCTTCTTTCTAGAATTTTCGATCTGTGTAACTCACTTTTCAAAATAGGATATCATTTTCTAAGGACTTTACGTACATTTAAGAACTTTTAGAACTTCAAGGACTATTTAGCGGAGGACATTTTGCCCTTAATTTCTGGTAGTGCTGTAGCTAAATTAAATATCACTTAGTCACCTGAAAAGGAAATCTCTATCCTTGTGGCGACAACCGTAAAAAAGCCAAGCAGCTCCAAATTCAACGTCCTCGCATGCTTGTTTTCGCAAGTACTGCCTACAAAAAACGACACCGAGCAGTATTAGTTTAAAGTTACCAGTAACCTATCGGAAATGCGGAGACGTGATTGGTTGTTCTACTCTATATCCAACGGTCGATAGATATCGAATAGCGGTAAATGAAGCAGTAAGACCAAGTTTTTCCACCCAAAAACAACATTTATACGTAGTTGTTCATAAAATTTTGAAAACCAACTAATATAAATTAGTTTCTACTAAAAAAAAATGAATATTCGCTCTAAGTGCCTATGAGACCACAGTCGACTCGCGTTCTACCTCAAAGAAATTTAGAACTCATAATTTAGTTTTTAATTAGTAAAGCGCCTTAACTAGTAAAGCACCATATTTCCCAGGTAAGTGTTCATGCTCTTAAAATTTTCCCTATGTCCATTCATATATTAGCACATTGCTTGTGCAATCATTTCACCACAGAAGGGGCAGTGTTGAAAACGTAACGTTTCACTCCAATGAAGGGCCTTTGCTTGAAAGGTACGTATTTCCTGTTTCAAGTTTCGGGAATTCTCTGACCCATGTGGCTTTTCACACAGAGAAATTCCTACCTGTGCTGAAGAAATCCTAAAAACGGAGCAACGCCCGTGCCGGGGCCAATCATTATTAAGGGACGCTTTGGATCTTGCGGAAGATGAAAACCAGTGGGATTACGATGGACTACACATACCTAAAAGTAGAGTTTAGGACAGTGTCAAAATTTGCATACAACCGTTGATTTAACCTGGATGAGCATACAACTTCTATATACTAAGCATGCGTAATTACGTTTATCAAACTTGACTAGTTATTGGAAGGATAAATTTAAATGTTATGTCGGATGTTTTACAAACATTTTTCATGGCTTTTCGCCATCTGTGTTAAGCTATTTTCTACCACCGTTACTTAGCTAGCTTTCATGTCTTTCTTCGGTTTTATTTAATTTATCACAGTTTTAGACAAAGATTTAAAATTTAAAACGCACAGATTTGTATTTTTAATGCTATAAAAAAGTTGTGTCAAAAGCGAAGGCAAAAAGTTCTGCATGGCTACATGTGTCAGCATCGAAAGGACGGGTTGGTACAGGTACAGTTTGGGGTCTCGAGCGGTATGTAGTGACCCGAAGCCTAACCAAGCCGACAACTTCAGGAATAAAAAGACTTAGAAAAAAAATAAAAGAAAAACTCTTCGAAAAATAACATTTTGCAAACCCATGCCAGATGTTACTTAAATAACAAGACAAACCGTACCTCTAAAGGATCTTCCAAGTGCAACTGATGCATATTTGATTCTACTGTTTCCCCATTGTTTTTATGCTCGGTCGTAAAATGTTCCGCTAATTTTTTTAGCCACCCTGTGCAAAGGCCATATCTGTTCGAAATAAAAAGAATAAAGTTTAACTATACAAACTTCCAGTGGTACAAAATGAAGACTTCAAGTAATATATCAAGCGTGGAGAGTGTTCGACTTTAGTATCAAACACCAAGAAGAAGGTTTGACAAATTTTAAACACTTTTTGACGTCCAGTTATAAATACGAAGCCCTGCAGGTGAGTTTGAAAAGAGCCACAATCGAGACGTAACCTTTCTTTCATAAAAACTTTAACAACCAACGATTCTTTGCTTGACCAGTAACACAGCAGTTCATTTTTTTGATGAAAGAATGGTTGCGTCTCGATTATGGCTCTTTTCAAACTCATCTGCTGGGCTTCATATTTATAAGTTGACCTCAGAAAGTGTTTAAAAAAACTCAGCGTTGCCTAAATATTTATAACGATTAATTGGCTTGACTCTTTCCGGGCAGGATGTCATCCTTCGAAGAGTAAAATCGTCTCGCGTTAGCTAGAGTAAAATGATGGAAGGCTGATCCTGCTGGGCAAGAGTTAAACAGCTTAATGTTTTATAGGCATGGAAACGGAACCACGTAGATCAAGTGAAGCTGTCAGAGGGTTAAAAGTTTAAGCCAATTAATCGTTGTAAACATTTACTTCGATGATGTTCTGGTCAAGTTACGAAAAGTTCATTGTTAAAAATTTTAGATTAAAGTGAATGTTATGTACCGATAATGGCTCATTTAAATTGGCTCATCTTCTATGTTTTCATAATTTCAAGTCGACTTTGCTCTCCACCTGGTTCTTCGAGGTATTTGATCGAAGAGTTGAAAACTCTCATGAGTGCAACAGTTAACTATTTAAGCCAATTAATCAAAGTGAATATTGGTTCTGATGATGTTACTGGTCGGCTAAAGTGTTTCTACTTTATACTGGATAACTCTATCAACTACCTAAGCTGTTCTCCCTAGAGGTCCAGTTAGGGCCACCCCTCATGGATCCAGGGTTAGTACAAGAGAAAACCAGAATACCCGCAGAAAACCCGCGATGCTTGGTAGAACCAAACTGTCACAACACTCTCCTCACGTTTGACCAAGGTGACTTTTAATCAGATTACTGCACGGAGCCGAAATCGAATCCTTGTCACAGTGGTGAGAGACACGTGCACCACACCATTGTATAACCAGCACCCCATCACCCAAAGTACAAAACGATAGTTATCACAGTTATTAGAAATGAAAGGTTATGTCTGGTTATGGTTCTTTTCAAACTAATCTGCTGTGCTATCATATTTATAACTCAACTTTGCTGTCCATCCAGCTCTTCGAGGTGACTGATTGAAGGGTCTTCGAGATGTTTGATCGAATGGTCAAACACTCTCACGAGTGTTTCAGCTATCTTCGCAAACGAAGCAATGTTTGAAGAGAAAATCGACGTTAAAGTTCGCTCAATTTAGGCAACTGTTTGATCGTGGCATCAAAACACGTCTCGATTATTATTTCCCATGTGCTTTCCTCATATGTTATTAACAAGTTTTAAAACGAAAGTTATAAAACGGTCAAAGAAGATAGAAGGAAACAAGATGAAACAATAAACATACCTTTCATCCCGGACCTTTTCGATACGCAAAAATTTCACAATGTTAAAAACGAATCTCAATCTTGTTGGATTTTCCAGAGGCGAACTTAAAAATATGCAAGACAAAAACGAGTTGTTTTATTTTTTTTAATGACTGATTAAAATCTAGAATCTGCTCAAGTACTTTGGTTAAGTTTACTGCAGTGGTGTAACCAGGAAAAGTGCCACTGGGTGCAAAATTAAAAACGTTATCTTTCTCCCAACAAGGGGTGTAATAATGGAAGAAGAGTAAATACTGCTCAAAGCCAATATGTTCCAATATAAAGATCATTACGGTAACGGTCAACATTGATAATAGCCCACGAAAGTAGGAGCGATATGTCAATCTCGAGGTCAGATGCACGTTATATATCACTTGAATATTGAAACAATACAGTGATAGAACGAAAACTCGAAATACAACCTTTGATTATATCTCTCTAGCGCTTGACAGTAGATTTCAACGAATGTTAGTCTACATTCTCAAGTCTACCGTCGTCCTCGGAAAGGGGTTCTGCGACAGACAAAATTCCAGGCCAAATTTTGCTGCTTGCCATTCGCTCTGTCTTCCCAATTTTCTGGTCAATCTCGAATACGTTTTAGGTCTTAATTCAAGTCTTGAGTTAATGTTGTCAGGTCTCAAGTCCGATTTTCTCAAGAGTTTTGAAATTTTGCAATATCTGTAAGGTCGTTTCCAGAATTCAGAGAGACAAAATGAGGCAATTTCTTAGGCTTGTAATCCTAAAATTTGAGAACTAATTTTCAGGAATTTTTAAGAAAAAGACCATAAGGAAAAAGATTTCGCAACATATCTCATCAGGCTCCTTTCTATGTTAGTTCCAAAAAGACCATAGTAACGCAACGGACTTATTCAGGCATACAAATTCCACCATATCTCTGATCTTTCTAAATGCGTTTTTGATTCATTAGGACACGAGTAGAAACTGTAAGTAGGTACAGGTTAGACAGTCCTGTTTCATATCCTTATCTGCCCGACTTTAAGCGCCCTCTGTTGGCTGATGACAAAGTTCGAAAGAAGAATTTTGTGGAAACTAAACCTCTTGAGTGACTAGTGGGCTACAGACTGTAGCCAGGGTATCAAGTCCAGCGATTTTCTCGGTAGGACAACCAATATTCAAAATGAAGAAGTTGGTCTTGAGCTGGTTTTACAGCCTCTATACGGAACAAGGTATCCGACGTTTTCTTGATACCAATTTCCAAAACAACCACCTCCCATAAAATGCTGCTGGGAGTAGTCCTTCCTATTGTAACCCCCCATCTAGTAAAGAAAAAACTACAAGATAAACCATGCAACAACTGAAAGCGCAGTGTATTTTTAAATATTGTCATTCGCCACACATTAGTGATTGAATGCCTGGGAAAAAGGCCAATTGTAACTCAAATTATGAACTCGGTAATAAATCAAGGATTAACATTCAGTTCTTTGAGAAAATAGCAGCATTTTACTGTCATTTAATCGGGTTTATCATGAAGCAACATTACGTTCCCACCTATGAAATAATTACCGCTCGATTCCCATAAATTGTGAGCAAACTGACCCTCAACTCAGGTTCACGCATGGGTGAATATGAAAAAAGAAAAAAAAAGATGAGAGTGTACGGACGATACAAGGGGGTACGAAACAGATCTAGATAAAAGGAAGGGCATTTGAACAGAATAAAAGTGCGAAACCTACAATTACTCTGTTTTCCCCACCACCACCACAAAAAAAAATAAAACAACTGATCTTACCAGGATACAGAATAAGGTCTTGGTAACAATCTGGGAAGATGCTCTATATCAATGCAAAAAAACCAAACAAACAAAAGAAAAAAACAGACGTTAAGATCTGTGAAATCCCAGCTAATCATAAAGTAGAATTACTAAGTGTAGATGATCGATCAACGTTAGTCAAGCCCTGACTTCAGAAAAGCTATTTCTGATCACCAGATTAGGATTGAACCCGCAACCTTCTGATGACCGGTGAGATGCTCTAACCATTGAGCTACCAAGACTCAGATGGCGAGCTCAGGTGCAAGTTCAACATACGAATTGCCTGAACGACAGCTACGATATGTTAATAATGATATTAGTACGACCTATGTTGTAAATTACAGTATAGGTTCTCTTAATATCATTAACATATCGCGGCTGCTGCTCAGGCAGTTCGTATGTCGAACTTGCACTTTAGCTCGCCATCTGAGTCTTAGTAGCTCAATGGTTAGAGCGTCTCAGCTTTCATCAGAAGGATGCGGTCGATCCTTTTCTGGTGCTCAGAAATCGTTTTTCTTGACGAACGTTCATCCATCATCCAAGATATCTCCAAGCTCTAATATTTACAACATAGGTCGTAATATAATTCTTAAGCTTTAAGATAATTTCACAACCAATGATTGGTTAAGATCTGATAGTAATTTCTCAAAAGCTCCAGTTCTTAGGTGATAATTATTTGTCGTAATTATCAGTTGGTTCCACAAACAGTGTTAATGTCTACTCTGATCACTTTCCCAGTTCTGACTGGGGGAGAACATGTAGTTCACTGTCATTACCTAGGCGTTGTTTGTAGTTAGCGTGAATATACGATTATCTCTAGGTATTATTTATAGGTAAGCACCTGCACATTTATACAAGATTATTAGTGGCTAAACAATTATGCATGCGAGTAGATTATTTGTCGGTATTATCTGCCTGAAAAAAAAAACAAAACAAAAAAAACAACAACTTGCATGCCTAAAATAGGATGTTTAGGTCTTATTCTCAGTCAAAAATTCGAAACGTTTTTCATCCAATTGTTGTACGGTGAAATTTACTTTTGTGCGTATTGCAGTGTTTGGGATAATGAAAATTCGTATTTAATTTGTAGTCGCTATATGTTGTAGTTGTGATTTTGCAGCTGACGTTTCTACATCACTGACGTATATACATAATTAAACAGCGTTGCCCAATTACGCTTGAGTCGCGAGAAGTACCCAGAACTATGAAGTCACCAATGAAATTTACAGTTCTTCGGTTCATGGTACATGCCACTGACCTGTATGCCGAACAGAGCTGTAGGCGATTTATAAATCCTTTTGGTAAAAATTTTTCAACATCATCTATGTACATACAGAGTGTTTTCCTCCCTTTACACGATTGGTTATAGTTAACTGCAAATCATTGGCTTAAGATGTATTATTTTGGTGAAGTAAGAGCATCAGCAGAGACTAGACTTTTTAATGCATATTAACTTAAAACAATTTTGATGGAGATATTTAAACAATAAACCTTAGATTCACTTTATTAAGGAAACAAGGTTTAAATTTAGAAACAAAGTCTTTCTTTGATAGATAACGCCGGCATAGCAGGAACGGTAGGTTTATATCAAAAATAGCTGGCTACTGACCACGAAGTGAATAAGTGTTACAAATCAGTGTGATTATGTCAGCGGGAAGAATTCTTTGAGTTTTGGATATTGTCTTCATTCTTCATAATGTCGTTCGAGTAATCCAACGGTTATCAAACATACCTTGCCCAAAAAGCTTTTTGAAACGTCAAACACTTGTTTGGCTTTCAAGGGAGGATCCGCAGATCGCTTCGTTCCGTGAAAGGCTCCGTTCGAAAAATGTTATTCGAAATTTGATAAGGCGTTGACCCAAGATAGCACTATTGGCCATTGGAGTTCTACCATGAGCACACAGACATAAATGACATCATCATTTTGGGACACTGTTTTGGGGTCCACCCGTGTTCCAATTACAAATCGGTTAGTGGTCTATATGAAGAAATAGCGAGTACGACGCAAGTTACATTAATTGCTGCTGGGTAGTCATCTTGTAAAGAACACCTTAAAATGATATTCAGCGCTTGAATTTCGATCTCGGCTTGGACGGCACATGACATACCAACACACCCACATTAAAAACCCATCTCACCGTCAGCAAGAATGTTACAATATTATTTAAGTCAGTTGTTAACTCACCTAGTAGTCTTTCAAAGGGTGGTTTACAGGACGGAAAAGCATTTAAAATATCAATAAAAGTCACATTTGGTTCTCGGATGAAAGTCGAGTAATCGCCAGCACCTGAAAGCAATTCAGACAAGATAAATGGTCAGCGAGCCTTCAGGATCAAGACAAGGAGAGAGATGCACGGCATGTATTAGGATAAGAACATCTGCAAGTTTTCGAATCTAGTTTATTAAAAATTGTTGTGAAACGAAAATTATTTCAATGCTTTAAAAAACATAATTATACTTTTTTCATATTTGTTAACTGAAATGACGGGTTTAACGGTCTTCTTTCCACACTCCATTGAACGAGGCTTCTGAAACCTTGACAAAGCAGGCCGTTGTGGCTGAGTAGATAGGGTGGGTGTGCGTTGAATGGCACATTGAAAAACTGCCGTCTTTTAGAAGTCTCAAAAAGAAGCCTTTTGTGAATTGGTTTTTTTGGACACATTTCACTACGTGTAAACCTCAGTCGGACAGGATTTTGGCTGATGCCATGTTATTAATAAGTGCGCAAAGCTTCATATTGTAGAAAGGTCCCCCTCCACGGGCACTGTCAACAACTCACCATTTTTCATCCCTATACTCTCCTCAAAAGTCCACCGTACCTCCTTAAATATGTATCGCAAAGAATTAAAGCCCTAGAAGTTATTCAATGATCCACTTATTTTGGTTTTCTAGCGGTAACGTTCCAAAAGGCTAATTACCTTGAAATAAGTAGTTGTGCTGATATATTCTGTACAACTGAGAAAGGACTGCCGCTATAAACCAAAATATTTTCTGTTCCACAATTACGGCAAACTATTTATTACGTTTTGAGGAAAACAATTTGCATGCCTCTTCAACGTTTGTACGTGTACTTGAAAAGTAACCTGTCTTTTCAATCATTCTGATATTACGTGGGTGGACTAATTTGGAATTAAGGAGAACAATGTCCAGATTAATTCTTATGTATAAGATGTGCTATGTTCTTGTAGACATCGTTGTGAACCGTTATCTTCGTCCTCACTTTAGTGGAATCAGAACTCTCTTAAGCCATAATTATAAATTTAAACAGGATAAGGCTACTAAGGACGTTTACTTTTATTCTTTCTTCCCTAGAACTATTAGACTTTGAAATAGCCTTCCAGCAGATCTAGTTGAAAGTAGTTCTCTAGGGACTTTTAAAGAAAAACTTCTAAATTATTTAACTTATTAATTAATCGAATTAATTCAATTTTTTTTTAATTTTATATTTGACTATTTTAACTTACTATATATTCTTTTAATAGTTGGTGTGATGTCCTACGACTTTACCGACGTATAATTAATGTAGATGTAGATGTAGATACGTACACTGAAAGCGATTTAAGAGCATGGTTGATTCGGAAATTAAATTAAACTCAGTTAAGCTCAATTTAACTCAATCTAAATGTTACACATTTTATACATAGTAACAAAACGTAACTGGAAAATGCTAACGATGAAATGAATAATGAAACGACCTTGAAAGAATGACACACATCCGAGCACTAATGTGAAGTAAAAATAAATCAGTACAGCTAAATTTAACTCTTCAATTTATAATAAAACCTAGAAATAAAGACTGGCTGCGGCCTTCCCTATGATACAAACACTTTTTCAGATAAGCTTTGCGAGTGACTCCGAAATTAGACGAGCAAACATAACAATTCAGCTAATAATATATATGAATATAAATCTGGGTGTTAATATTTCCTGAAGCAATACACAGGCTGGACTATAAACGGATAGCTTCATTTTACAAAAAGTGAAATCTCGTCACTGTTCACAGACATGACTTAAGTACTAGTCAGGCCATTTTGTATTCGATTTCTGAGAAATATGCGACCACTGATTTACCCTACGAAATGCACGTATTTAACATTCTTCACGAAATACCATTTTTACTATACCTTGTTTGCTACAGAGCTCCAACAACCGTCGCTTTTCCTTAGGGTTTGAGGTATATTCACAAAGAACTCTAAGGAATGCCTACACAGGTATGAAAGGTGAAGTGGTCACAAAATTGGGGAATTTCGATGACACGTACCAAATGGCACTCGGCAAGTGTCACGTGAATTTTGTTACATTTCGAAAACTAGTTTTAGTGTTTGACAACAGTATCCCACTTTCACCAATAATTTATGAAGTAAGCATTGAAGAAACCATTGCCGAGACATTAACAGGGAAATTTGACCTTAACTAGGATAAAAATAAATCCTTGTTTAAACATGGAATCCAATCACACTGTGAAGCACTTTTTCTCGGAATACTTAGTAATATCACATAAATATAACTGCATAGTTAATGGTTAAATTACCCTGATATAGATCATTTTTATTGGGTGGAGATGATGTGATGTGATGGTTATGTTTCTTCATCACAGTACCTTTCTAGGAACAGCTCGAATTTCCACACACGTGGTCAACGCATGTCTGATCGTGCAAAAATGAGGGATGTAGTCTGGTCGACCCTTGGCTGATTAAGAAAGCACAAAAAGTAAACCCAATAAGGTCAGAGAAAACCCCAAATCTATTGATAAAAAAATATTCAATGATTTAGGCATTCGTGATTTACAACTGTCTTTCGCACCTCGTTTTTTCATGACTGAAGATTCTTGAGCTTCAACGGTGAACACGGCGTTAGCCTGTTCATTGTAACCTAGTCTGCGGGATAAACAAAAGAAAAGTACATGTCACAAGTACAAGAATATTGTAAACACCAGTTGATGAGGCATTGACTGTAGATTGAAATGAATTATTTTCCCGGGATATGACAATATTGCCGACTGAGGTATGCCGTGTCATGGTATGAAATTACGTATATATTTATGTACGCACGTATGTAGTGCGTAAGTACATATGCTTTTATTGTAATAGATACAATATGAGCGGCCGATCTGTATGCGATTTACAAGGCGAGTCATAGTAAATCGCATTTGATACAGATCGGACGCGAATGTTGTATCTTTCTTAAAATACGAATTCATTTAAATGGCCATGTTTGTCGGTTATTTTGAAGTTTCGGTAAATTTTAACGTAGAAAATCGAAGGGAAAAGATCGTAATTCTAATTAGGATTCTCTATCCGATTTATAGAATACTAATTAGGAGCCAAAATCTTTTGTTTTCTTCGTGAATTGTTAACGAGTTTTTTAAGTAATATCTAAAAACAGAGTAGGAGGGCTTTATCGGACATAAAATACGAGTTTATAACCGAATGTTTTCAATCCAACAGAGCAAGCTCAACGGGATTCTTAAAATTACCTTTATAACAAACCAATGTATTTGCTAATTGACAAGGAATGTTCAACAATTAATGTTTTCAAAGCCGCAAAAATTCAACTATAAAAGCGACCTATATCTGACACACACACACACACACACACACACACACACACACACATATATATATATATATATATATATATATATATATACACGACAGGGTTATGGTCATACTTAGTGTTGTTGGCACGAATTATTGAGTTTTAGAAGTATATGCGCGCATTTACGTACGTATGCATGTATACACATACCAACATATGTATATGTAAGCGTATGCTTGTAAGTACGTACAATGCAGATGCATAATACGTCAGGCAAATCCCAATAAATCATTAAAAGCAAACCTACTCTATGAATCTAACAAGGGAATACCTGTTGATGAGGTCATTAACTTCTTTTTCATCGTTGGGGCACAGGATTCCGAACGAATCTCCTGGGTTATAATCGAATATGAGGTCCTATAAATTAGAAAAACGATGAAAATCAAAAGATTGGGATTCATGAATTAGATTTATGTCCTTTCAACCGCATTCAATTCATCAGTTTCTCCTACCACAAATATACATCTACTGTACTCATCAACAGTTTGCTTAAACCATAGGTTGGCCAATTACAAACAGCAATATCCAGATTTTCTTTAGCCTTTTATTAAATTTAAGGCCATATCAACACCAACAATTGTCGCAAGCAACTGTTCATTTTCTCATATACAATGCCACCCGTTCCACCTGTTCTAAAACGCTTCTGACAGTTCTAAATTTTAGAATGACGCTTTGAAGCGTAACCAGATTGTAATCTGAGCAATCTGGCCCTTAGATTTTCCCCAAAAACTGGGGAGAGTTGGTCAAAGTGTTAGGTTGGGATTAGGGTTAGGGTTAGGATTAGGGTTAGGATTAGGATTAGGATTAGGATTAGGGTTAGGTTTAGGTTGAGGTCAGGTTACGCAGATTACAATGTGGCCACGCTTCAAAACGTTATTCTAAAATTTAGAACTGACGCTATAAGCGTATTAGAAGGGGTGGAACGGCTGACAATACATGCTTTAAGAGCGCAATTGCTGTTAATTATTCGCACAGGAATGAGGCAATACTAGACCTCCTGTGACTGAATCACATGTACTGATTGTCGTATGCAACAGTCGTACCAGGTAGACCAGGCCAAATGGACCAGCCAGCCTCATGGTGGGACCCATATGGCAGAAGGGCAAGGCATCCAAATGTGCTAACGAAACGACAACCGCCTCACCATAGGGGTATAACTCCATGGCTATGGCTATGATCATTCGAATATCAATGTTTATTCTACACCAGAGAAATCGCCGAAAGAAAAGAAAAATAAAACAAAACTAAAAACAGTCTTTCGCCGACAAAATTTGGAAAGCAAAGATGCTGCCCCCTGCTTGACGACTCCGTCACCGGGATAAGTTACACCGCAATCTAGAAAGACACTAATCGGTTGTAAATGAGCTAAATTCAATAATTTCTTGTGCATTTTCATTATAATATACTAAATATTCATTGCCCATAAATCAGGCCGAAAGTTGTGAAAATTTTACGCCAATTAATATAGGTATCTATATCCAAATAATCGTTTCGGTATTTAATTGTTCGTTTTCATATGAATTGTTAATGAGTTTGTGAATAATGTAATACTTAAGAAATACCAAATGGATTCCCGTGTTTGGATACTGTGATCAAAACACGCGGGATATTGCGAGACTTGAGAAAAGCGTAAAAAAAGCACGAGCCGCTAGACGAGCGTTTTTAGCTTTTCGAATATAACCACATATAAAATAACCGCAAAAGAATGACTACAGATAAAAAGCAGTAAACTTAATAAACACAATGATGAAGTAAGCAATTCTCCCCAAGATCATCAACTACCAATCAGAGCCAAGCTTATGAAGATCAAACTCTGGTCAACAAAGCGAAGTCACTTCAACGCAGAAGCAAAGAGGAAAAACAAGGGTGTTTTTTTAAGCTATTTGAAAATCCAGTAACATACCAAGTGTTTGAATCACAGTATTCAAACACACAAAAGCCGTTACGTGTTTCTTTCATAAAATAATAAAACTGAACGAGCAAAACAAACTTCAGTACACTTTTGGCGGGAAATTTTCCGTGTTTGGATACTCTCATTCAAACTCTGGTATTAACCAATCAGAGCTCGCGTACAAGTTTGTGAAGCTGGTTTTGAACACGCGTTCGCGTCGTGTAAATTTGTGGACACAGACAAAGATACTTTCTGAGTGCTGATTGGACGTGATATAAAATAAGTAAAAATACTGCGACTAAAGCACTCACCCCTGTGTCAAATGTGATGGCAAAAGCTGTCTTTACAGCATCCCCTCTTGTCATTTGCACAACTGACACAATCTTTGTTGGTGTTACTGCTGAGGAACTGCCTGGAAATTCAGCACCATCTTGCCAGCAAAGTGATGACGTATCCTGTAATGACCAAAACATGAAAATCACTTGACTTAAATCGTGAATACATTCATTGACCGTTTTTGGGTATAACAAGGCAAAAAATTCAAGAATTAAGCCTTATTTTACTGGTCCCATAGAAACTACAAGAATCAAATTATAATACATTTTATTGTTGACAAAGAAGTGCACAGTACACATACACATTCTCGAAGTAGAACAAGCAGAAAAACAAACGAACAAACAAACAAACAAACAAACAAACAAACAAAACCCGAAAGAACTCAGGTAAATTTTTAATATCCCCTATTCAAAGTCGGTTAGTCCTGCCTCGATCAACAGCTCAACTGTTACACCGTTGGAACACCATAGGCGCGAGTTCAAATTCTGCTCTAGCTTGTTTTTTAATTAATTCGGAATTTACCAAAAAAGTCAAGTAGCTGCATTAACTATTTTCATTAAAACTTGAGAAACAATTTGCTGCTGAACGACAAAACCCCTGACTTTCGGTTTCAGGCGTACGCAGTTTTCGAGTGCTCCCAACCTCCTCAAGTTTGCATCAGGCTGTACAAAGCAAAACAGTTTCGATTTCTTAAATATTTCATATCCAGAATGTCTCGTTAAGAATCCGCAATATTGAAGTGTACGTAAAACGTCAGCTGGAACACTGCACAATTGAGTTACCGAGTCAACTGAGAACAGTTTGGTCACATAATTCAGTTTACGAGCGCGAAAGATTCTCGGAATAACGCTCATCCAAGAGAATAGGCAGCGTTTCGACTCCATTCTGGAATCATCCTCCTTGTAACACGAAGGGAAATGGTTATATTAATAAACAATGCCAGTCCAAATCAATTTCACGTCAACTCAAATTTTCAATTGATAAGTCTCTCATGTACATTGCCAGACACTCAGCCGTTGTCACGCATTTAACACATGTTTACAATGATTCATGGAAATGCTTGAGGAAGTCAAGGAGTACTAGAAATGGCATTGAAACTTCGACCTCTTGTCCCCAATGCCATTTTGCTTTCTCCATAACCATTACTCGTGTTTCTATCACTAGACAGAAACACTGATAAGATTCCTGGAAGAGCTCGTGTTTTTCTAAGAAAGTTAGTTTGGTATTTAAGGCATGCATTTGTTGTGGCTGGAGAATTTTTCCAACAGTTCAAAGGCGATTTAAAATAGATTGTAATGTAGGGCACAAACCTCCCGAAGGAAATTGAAAATAAGGTGCTCTGGACAGGAAACACATTAGTCAAGCAGTACACCGGTACACGGAGCCCTATCAATAAAGTTGACCAGGACATAAAACTACTTACCAATTTCATCTGATCATTGAACTCAACCACCAAGTAAGGCGCAGGCAGAATTGGAACACTTAGATCTGAAATTGCACGCAGATAATACCAGATTAAAAACCTTGCATGAAAACTTAGTGATGGTAAACAGTAGTCTACTGGCAGAGTCACTTAAATTGTCCCTAAGCCTAACTGTTGGCAAAGATATCGTAAAAACACGGAGGAATTTGAACTGGGCTTGGGCAAGCAAGGACACGTCTGTATTTAGTTCGGAATGTTTTATTATAAGATAAACAGCGTTGCATGCTTTGTCCAGAAACCTTAAAGTTCACTATAAATTGTTAAAAATAACTAAAAATTAAAAATTAAATGAACTTAATGTATCTACGGGAGTTTGGATTCTTGATAAAAAAAATTTTTAATTTCTCGTTCGATACATAGAGCAAGAGAAGGAAACGCATATAATGGTCAGAATACGTTTCCTTCAGAAGCGATGGTCAGAACACGTTTCTTTCTCTGACGAAGGGCCTTTGCTCGATACGTTGGAATTCTTTGAGATCAGTCACAGCAGTTATCAACTTTTTAACGTTTTACCTTATTTATCACTGTCTACGCAGCATTCTATTCTTATATCATCGATATGTTTATAATCTATATCTCGATACTAAGTTTGCAGTTTCTTTCCCACTCGTTCAGAAAAGGTGGCAACTACGGTGAGTTCAAAAACGTATTTATAATAGCCGGTTCCCCTTATTATGTTAGCTGAATACAACTACTAGAATACTTTGCGGTATTTTCATTTTCATGCAAACATTGAAATCCCAAAGCAAATGGAAACAAAGTTGCTCCGATTAACATCACAAACAAGATTTCGAAAGGCATTCTGGTAGTTGTATTCACCAGATGAATAAAGGGAACTGGCCATTCATGAGGAAAATCATAACCGTGTCATGTCTTTAAAGGTGATAAAAGCTCGCTTACTTTTCACCTCATATTTTTTCGGCTTAGGAAACATTAATTTTCAAACTTTCTCCACGAATTAATGTAGTAAGAGGTTCGTTTTTGAAGTCATTTAAAAAACTCGCAGTACGTGCTTTATTGGACCTAAAATACTCGGCTATCGCCTCGTGTTTAAAACCCGATAAAGTATTCCTACTCGTGTTTCAAGTATTACTTAAAAGGTTAAAGCCATGAGCTAAGCTCAAATTCAATCAGCTTATTGAACAAACTTCAGTTCTGAAGCAAGCATTTTGGAAAATGAATGCGCAAAGTCTTAAAATAAACAAAAAAAAGAAAACAAAAACAAACCAACCAACAAACAAAAAAACAAAAAACGAAAAAAAAACACCTTTTACAGGTGTTTCAATTATTCCACAGTTTTCTGTACGAAAAGTTTTTGATTTTCGAGACTAAGAAACGCAATATTACCTCTCAGAATAAATATCTTTGTAAGTGAAGCATGATTCTTTCTACTGTAACGTTACCTGTGGGATGTTGTAACAGCCCACACAACAAGTTTTTCAGGGGAATCAGGGACATACTCCCAAAAGAAATGATTTTGAACGTTCTTCAAACGCATTTCCAGCCGCTTTCGTACGAAAATTTGCCTGAAATGCCATCAAAAAATGAAGGGGATTTGGAGTACAGGACCATATTGAAGAAAATAAGTTTTTTACAGCAGGTCTTGGTTGAGCCCAAATCGAATCCAAACAATAAAAAAGCTAGAATGTATTATATTTGGCCTCATTATTATTTTTCACACGGGGACCAATCCGTGTAGCCCAGCTACAGTCTCTAGCATAGTCAAAATGTTAAGGTTGACAAAATAGGATTAACTCCCCCCCCTCAAATGTAGCTTAAGAACAGAATGAAAAGGGTTAAAGATGGGAGCTTCTAAGGTATTCAACTCGGTGACTTCTTTGACCCATCACCTCCTAAATTTACACAGCTGAACGTAATCGAAACCAGTGAGGTACAACCACATTTCAGGCGCATTTAAAGAATACCTCCGCTGTCCGGGTAGCTAACCATTTTTATCCCGTAGCTAGTTCGACATATATCATATTCGTTACTTTCATGACAATATCCATGTTTTGTTCGTCTGGCAGTAGGTGGCTACGTGGTCCGCCGGTTACTTAGCAATTTTCCTATGTTTTCATTTTCTCAGTTTTTGTTAACTTTTTGAGGTTAGAATTAGATTCAGTGTTAGCCAAAGAAGGTATGAGAAAGGGGGGAGGAATCACCTCTGGCATCAAATTAAACAATTAACATGACACAAGAATACTTGAAATAATTTACTTCCATTTGTAATGCTGATAATGGAAACAATCGTGATACTTGACTCTCACAAAGAATATCCATGTTGTCTCTTCACAGCTTTCAGGAAAAAGGACTTTTCACGTTTCATAATCTTCACTGAAATTTGGGAACGCAAAAGCGACACAACACCAGAAATTTACTTTTTTTCAACAAAATTCAAGCGGGTTATCTAACATTGCCATGCGTGGTCTACTTTGTTAAAACTCTTTATTCTAATATATGACCTTAACGTACATGCAACGTGAAACAAAAGGAGAAGGAAGGTGGTATAGAAAAGGAGGAAGAGAAGGACGAGAAAGACGAAGATAAATATTATGAGAACGAAGACTAAGGGGCAGTGGCGTAACGGAACTACTGGGGGCCCTTAGAACATTTTTGTTCGGGGGCCCCCCATCACCACCCTCAGTATCGACATATATTTGAAGACTTTAATCTCAATTGTCTTTACAGATTCATCGGGGGGCCCTTAGAGGTCGGGGGCCCTTAGGAGTTGCTCTAACCCTAACCATAGCCCGTTACGCCACTGCTAAGGGGACGAAGATGAAGACGAAGAAATTGAAGTGGACGAAGTGGAAGAGAGGAAGAGACAAAGTAAGAGAGAACAGAATAAGAAAGAGAAGAAGAAAGAGAAGAGAAGGAGATGGAAAAGGATAAGGATGAGGAGAGGAGAAGGAGGAGTAAAAGGTGGAGAAAGAGATGAGGGAGAAGGTAAAGAGAAGAGAAAAGGGAGAAGAGGAAGGAGAAAGAGGAGAAAGAGAAGAAGAAGGTGGAGGAGTAGTGAACTGCTGGTAAAAGAAAACAAATTAAAACATACCGCAGTCAGACAACGGCGGCACTGACATCGTAATTGACGCCGTTTTTCCACCTAATGAGCAGTCCTCTATAACTTCTTGCACCATATTTGAATTATTGGGGCTACCGTTGTTGTGGGATGAATTATCTTGGACTGATTCGGTTATCGATTGTTTGGTTGATCCAGTACCAGCTGGTTCAACAGTCGATGTTTTGTCACCGTTAGGGACAATCAGAGTTTGATCGGATGTACCTTTATCAGGTAATGCAGAATTAAGGTTGGAAATCTTATTTCTATCCTGAAATACAAGACAAAGTTGCTAAACTGATTTGAAGGGTGACAACTCTAAGAACTCGGTGAATCAAGACCGACAGCTAAGTTTGGGTGACGGTTTGATGCCTTAAAGCTTATAAGTTACATCTTTAAGGAAGAAATACAATACGCGGAGTCCAAGTATTTTCTTTTATTAAACATATACCTTCTCACACACTGCGGGAAAGGTGCCGCCTTACGCACTGCATGGTCAGAGCTTAATCACCTCAACACCATCAGCTTAACTGCTCTGAGGACCAGACATTTCTAACAGTTTTCAGTTGGAACTACAGGACAACAGAGGGAGTCAAGGTTTTTCCCGCCATCTTGCAGAGAATGCAAAACCACTGAGGTTAGCGTGCGGTCAACGTTATTTCTCTTTTGTAAAACTTATGGTGGAACTCGTGTTGCTTTAATAAAATGTCATCGTTTTTTATCGAAACGCGTTTCATTTGTCTCGGGACTCGAGGATATTCCAAAGTGAACGTCCCTTATTGATCACGACGCTATATAACTAGCAATTCCCCCCCAAAATCCCCGAATTCAACGATTCACAACTAGTGCATGGTAATGAATCATGCATATTTAGATGGCTACCGCAGAGTGACTGAATTAGCTGTGCCAGAACATGATTGTTGTGCAAGACAAGGGTTATCCTTCGGTATTACGCGAATAGATTGTACGTCCATCAAGTTTCTTTTCATATGAGGCCAAAGGAAAAGAAATTGACTTGGGCGCAAGCAACTGCTGAAATTCTTAACCCTGCTCCGGATGTGTCGTGAAAACAATGCAACATACAGAACGATAAAATTAACAAGGTTTCAGATCTAAATTTTTATTTGAAAAGAACAACAAACTGAGCATTACCTTACAAACGAAACCAGGTTACAAGTGAACTTTCAGTACGCGTCAGCTGAAACTGCATCACTCGATGTAGCTAATGGCAGCCTGACTTCAGTATACAAACTTGCTGTCCAAGATCAAACGTAACAATATAATCCATGAAATCAATTTCTAATCGTGAATGGAACATCAAATAATCATGAAATAGATTTTGCATTTGCATTCGTCGACGTTTCCGCATACCAATACGTAAGCAGGTTATACTTTTCATATACGACTGAATAATTTACCGCCATCGATTTGAGACCAGTTTGAAATGTTGTCTAACCATGCGGAGTCCGGCTCCGTCTTCATATTATTTGACTTCCCGAATACTCTTTCTCCATACTTTTCATGATCACATTTTGCCAAATCTTTTTTTGGCATGGAAATGCTCTAGCCAGGTGTTCTGCCTTCTCACCAACGGAGAAGATATTCATTTTTCACCTAATCTTCACGCTGGTTTCTATATATACTACTCTGTCGCCAATAAGGAATGTTCGCTTTGAAAAATAACCAAGTCCTCGGACTATTGAAAAGCGTTTTTGCGAAAAACGAAAAGGTTTTCTTTGAACAATGTTAAGTCCGTCACGAGTTTCACAAAGTATAAATACCGCTGGTCGCTCGCTTACCCCAGTGGTTTTGCACCCCCCTGCAAGATGGCGGAAAAAAACTTGACTCCATCTATTGTTTTGGGCTGAGTGGGTAGGAAACCGGATAGGCCTCAGAAATGGCAACAACAATAAGTAATCTTATACATTCTGAACATTATGGCATTTGACCTGAGTCCCGCCTGAATCCAGTTAGCAAGCAGTGGGCGAGAAAACAATGTCTGCCTCTTTTTTTTTTCCAACCAGCAGAAAACTCCACCAAACTTTCCCCGGTCAAACCACAATTTAAATTTGGAAAGTTTGAAAAGCATTCTTCCAGCACAGGTTAATCTTTTACGCAATATACACGACAGCGTTCAGTCTTTTCGACACGTCAGGAGGGATTTCACCTCTGGAGGAATATTGAGTTTCTAAATGCTCAACAGTTCCCAATAGCGTAATTTTCGAGGATGGTCCCTCCTATTTACCTGAGTGCCCAGTAATAGCGTAGGGAAAAGCAGAGAGTCAGCTGCCGCTCCCCCCATCACTTTTCCACAAGGGTAGACTGGTCAGTACATCCACTACATCTATCAATACATTAAGCTTGTCCGATACGGATTCAGTTTGTGTTGAAAATATCAGAATGAAAAATTGTCAAATAAGTTTAAATTTTTTAAATTTAAGTACATGGAAGATGTTCAATGCAAAATGTTCGCAAACAATCCTGTTTCTACGGACGAAAATGAGATGGTACGCAGGCACTAAAATATCTGGTTAGCCCTCAAGACAAAGTGGTGGTGATAGTAGTGACAACTGAACGTAAAGGAAATATGTTAGTGTAAATCATACGTCACGTTATGTTAATCTTTTTCGAAATTTAATATTAACCATCGCTGGCTATGTAAAAATTATTCACTCTTTAGTCAAATTTCGCGAACAGTTTTACTTTTACCATCAGGAAAATGCCCCAGTTGAATATTTGCTTCATGGAATTTGTCGGTACATAACCAATACCATGTAGGTACACTTGTCTCAAATCTATTTCCTCCCCTCCAATTTCAAATTCCTGGCTAAGCGAGTGGTGCCCAAAGTACAATAGTAATACTGAGAGAGGCAGATTCTTTGCGGCATCATCAGTTACTGAAAAGAACCAATCACCAGCCCCCAAACTACTCTAATTTTGATATGTGATGTGTGATACGACATGTAATATAGTATGAAAGCCGATCGCGGAACTGTTTTCACGAAAATAGAAAACAAATTTGATACACACTAGGTTGCATCGTCAGTCTTAATAATCATACTACATCTGGACCGACACCATTCGCACATTTTTAAAAGGATTGCTACTCACAGCTTCATTGTCTGAATTAAGGGCTCCCTTTAAAGCTGACCAAAGGCCTTCAATCCACGGCTCTACAACAACCTCAAGACTTTGAAAAGAAAAGAAAAAAAAACAAAAAAAAAAAAACAAAAAAAAAAAACATGGTTAACGCTTGCAATTCTGATTATATTGTAGGCCAAAATAGGTTTGTTTGCATAAGCTTCACATTATACCCACCCAACTGCATCATCGGCGTATCCTGGTGTATAAAAATGACTTGCTCCAAGTTCGTTGAGTCGCGAGTTAAGCATTTTTGAACAATTGCAAAAATTGGTATAGTTGGTATCACCCAAGCCTATGGAACAGTAAAGTATAATTTCAGATCGAGGTCATTAACAGGATTACTCTATAAGAATTATGGGTAAATATGGGAATTAAGGAGGAATCCCAGGTCACACCACTACAAAATAGCTGAGATAAAAAGTGTATCCCTCACCACAAAATGATGAAATGTCATTATAAAATGTTCAGTTTTCTCATCTTGGTAATATTGAACAATTATTCACCGAAGTGGAGGTAAATACTACATTATTCACCGACACCGAGGTGAATAATTGTTTTAGTATATACCTCGCATAATTGTGTTCACATATATTTTTTTTAAATTCTTCAAACAATTTTGCGGAAAGTCGGCTTGTCGCCCACTCATGATTTGTAAACAAAACATTTTGAACACAACCTGAGGGTATTTATCACTAAAAGGTAAAAGAAATACATATCTTTGAATACTCAATTGCCAAATTTCGTTGTTTTTTTTGTATTGTCTGGAACGCGGATTTCATTTATTAAAAAAAGTTCTTCTTCCGTAGTTGAAACATAACTGGACACCATCTTATTTCGCTCGGAAGAGAATAGTGCAGGATATTCCGAGATAGAGGAACCAATCAGAATGCGCAAAAAACACTATCCACCTGCGAGGTATATGCTAATACATAATATTCATGTAAGTGAATCACCTTTTCTGCGTGTAACGAAATTCATTTCATGAGATTTTCGATCCCTTTTCCAGTATCATCATTGTCGTCATAAATAATGTTATAAATGAAAGGAAATGAAATTATGCAACGTTTGCTGAGTTCAAAATCGTTTTCACCGGTTTTTGCGAATTAGACTATTTATAAATGAATTCGCTGGGAAAAAACCCTTAACATACTCAATTTGAATCATATGCTGGAATGAACGACTAATTCATCCCATGGAAAACTTGTACGAAAAAGTTTTTCAGTGTTGTAGAAAATAAGTATCCCAACATTTGGTGGAGAACCTTCAACTCCACATGCACTTTAGCAATACCCTTATCATCCAACAAAATGGATTCTGCTCCCAAAAATTCCCTATAGACCCCCGAAGTTTTCATTCGGTGCAAGTACAGTGACAAATTCAATGTAATGATAAGTCTGGGTTCAGTTCGATATAAACCCTGAAGATCAAAAACTCTTACCGAGTAAAGCATAACGTAGTCCTTTGAGGTATGTCGGGCTTAATGTCTTCTTTTTCAACCTTCTCCAAAACTTGCCCATGGTGTCAGGGGGCTCACCATCTCCGGTAGTTGATACCACAAAAACTACGAGGGATTCTTTTTCCAAAGAGAACTATTGCAAAGTAATAGAAAAAAAAGGGAATATGTCTAAAACGACAAACGATATAATTGTCTTCTTCGAAATTACAAATAGTGCGCAACGACAATATGCATCAGGATTGTCGGTATACCAATGTAGAGGGCATTCTTTTGGAACTACTCAGACTATTTTCATTCCAAAATGCAAAGAAAAGATTACACGAAACATCGAGAACAAAAAGAACTGATATTCCGAAAACGTAATAAGATTGACAGCAGTGATTTGGGCGTTATTGTACTATTCACCCTCAACGTCTTGCTGTTTACCTTCAGAAATATGTATAGGTAATTTTGAGGCAACGAGTGGATACGTGATTTATTCACCGAAGGCGTAGCCCGAGGTGAATGAATCACATATCCCCTTGTTGCCTCAAAATAAGTTACTTACATTCCACATGGACGAGATTGATTTGAAAGACAATTGCAATGAGATGCTTTTGTTCTAACGATCTTTCGGAATGCGCATCTAAAGCGCCGAAATAATACAACAGAGGTACGAACATCCGTAGTGGGATTTTGAAGAAGTATATTTAAATTGCAAAGTGATTAGTTTGGTTGGTTTAATATGCTAGAACTTGGTAAACATGAGTGGTGAGTCGGATGAGAATTTTTGAACACAAAATTAATGTCGAATCGAATCTGACTGAACAGGTCATAAGTATATAAGTTCTCTTCATAATGATACCTACCTAAAGGTTAGTTGAAAAGATAAAGAGTCTGTTTCAGACATTTTACAAAGAAGCAAGGACTGCATCCTGAATGGCCAGCAACAAAGGAATTTAAAGCTAAGTCATTTGCTTTCAGTATAAACAACTGCTCAGTTGTATTTAAAATGTGATATGTTTTACATGTGTTTATAAGACTTGTTAAAATGTGTATTGTTGAAGTCTATGTGGTGATCCCTATCTTTTTTTTAAATTAGAAGGAAGATAAGGAAGGGTGCAGGGAATATTACAGTTGAATATATGGTGGAAATATTCAAAGGGAATATGACTTAATTGTAATACTGTTGTTTTCCTTCATTGTTTATGGCCCTGCATTCCCCATTTACTGATAGAAAGGGCCACCAGCCTTTTAGACAGTTAACTGACAGGGGCTATTAAATATATTCTCCCCAAAAGAACAAAGGAAACTGAGCCATGTGGAATATGAGCAATGGTGGCATTTGTACACCTGCCTGAACTACATTATTTCTGTAGAACAGGGTATCATTATGTTTTCCTTTATAATTAGGATTCTTTTCTCTGTAAATGTGGGATAGATGTACAGCAGTATCTCATGCTGCAGTGTTGCATGCATGAATGACAGCCCATTGTCATAAAAAAACATAATTCCACCTTGAGCACTCTTTTCACCCTACAAGCCCTAGAAAATAGCCTCGTTCACTTTAATCAATGTTGGATGATCACCATCCTTTTCTGTTTTGATATTGTCTAATCTAGTCATTCAGATTTATAGGCATGGTGTTGAAGTTCTAGTCTGAAGGGAGAATGACTAATTATTGATCTGTGTTTCACATATTTCTCTCACTCCTTTCTATCTGAATGTGTCTTCATTTATTTTACTATGGCTCATGTGAGGAGGTTTTTTGTCCAAAAGGAGACTTCTGCACAGGAAAGAGTTAATCCCAACTTGAGACCAGTGATTGTCTTTTGTCTCATGCAACTTAATTGCATGGGTCTATGGATGACTGCTTTTAGCAATGAATTGGTTCAATGGAGAACTAAGTCTCTTAGCATGTTATCTCACCAAAATAAACTTAAATTGGGATCTGGGATAATTATAGTAATTACCTGCCTGATAAAATGTAGAAAAGTCAAAACTGAGTAGCAAGAATAATCTCAGGCAAAACATATGAGACCCCAACAAGTGCATTATTTGATGAACCAAATTAGCAAAGTCTAAAGGAAAGGAGCTTTATTTATGTTCAAAGTTTGAAATGGGGAGGTGCCAGAAAGCACGGCTTATTTCTTTAAGTTATCTAACAACACAAAGTATCATCTTAGTGGCAATAACAATAGTTACCAATTAGATGAGCCAAATGCAAATTTCTTAAAGAAAAGCATCTGTTATACTGCAGCAAAATGCTGGAATGATTTACCATTGCATGTAAAGCATTAGGTGAATGAAGTTATGGTTGTATACTTAGGGAAAAGACTATTCTTACAAGTCAAGTGTAAATACCTTTTTAGGTAAATTAGATGCAACAATGTTTATATCAGTTTTAACATTTTTAATTAGTGTAGAATTTTATAGTGGCCCCTTGAAAAACAGACACCTACAAGTTCTGAAGGGCTACCATTATGATAGTAAAATATTTGTAAATAAATAAATAAAAAAATAATTATAAACAAATAAATAGGGAAATCAGATTGGAACTCTTCATTAAAATTCCATATGCTATAACATAGTAAACTTTTCATTCATGCAACTGAATAAAACTTTCAAGTTTAGTCAAACCTAAGAAACATGTTTGCAAACATGTATAGTATCTATCATTTCCATCTTGATCTAGATGCACTAACAAGAAAAAGTAAAAAATTGCAGTGCAGAGCACCTAAATTTTAAATGTTTCCTGCAGCTGAATTCCCTCGACCCTCAAGACCTAAAGAATCATGCATTTGACAACACATACTGTAAAACATGCCACCCACTACAACATTTTTGTCAGCTATTTACAAATTTTGTGACAACCCTGTGCCAGGGAATAATTCCCCTTACAGTGTAAACCTTCCGGTCCATGCACGAAGGACAAAGGTCACGTGTCAATTAAAGGTAACAATAATATATGCATGATTTTTAAAAGCACAAATTCAAGTATTCGATTAATCGGGCTCACTGACTGGACTTCTAAAGGGAAAACTTAACAAAAAATGAAGTGATTTTTTGATACTCTTAACTATAAAAATTAGCAATAAAAGGCCAAAAAAGTTCATTTTATTTACAGCTATAAAAAGCCGACGACTTTTTGACGTTGGCTGAACGTCATAATCAAATCAAAATTTTTGTAGCAAAGCAGAACTATAAATACGAAATTAAAAACAATGGATTATTAAAAGGAAGGTAAAAATATGGTCAAAATGTAACGTTAAACAGAGAGTTTCGCTCGAATAAAATCAGTCTACGTATTTAAATTGGGTTTCATTTGTTTCATAAACAGCATCTCGTAGATCGCAATTTAATCACATTTAAATAATACTTTTCCATATGGACTTACTAGCAGTTACAACACCAAGCTTCTAATGATCTAGCTATTTCCTACCTTCTTTTCTGTAGTACTCAAGCAAAATAGTTTTGGTTTGAAGCCGTGATTTTCGGACTGTTCATAAATTTCCTCGGCGATAGCTTTCGCTTGGCCAGTCTGCGAACCGTACAAGATTGTAAATGTTTCGCCTCTCATCTCTTCTACAAAGTTTTCGGCTGTTCTTCTGCATTCATAAGCTAGATTTCCCCAAAAGATAGACACAAATTTCCAAGCAAAGAATCGAAACATCCGCCATAATTGTATTATTTTGAGGATCTTTACTAGTCGTTACCAGACCCTGTCAACCCACATGTTGCAGTTTTCGCAAATATGGCGTCCGCAATGCAGGTAGAAGATTACAGTTTTTGGGACGAATCGGTAGAGGATTCAGACGAAGAGGTAAGGTATTTTACTTTTTTAAAAAATAACTTCAGAATTCATTCTTTTTTAAATAATAGAACCTGTTATGTTGCTTCATTTGTGACCTTACGGTAGATTCAAAGGGCGTTTTCTGCTGGCAAGGTGAAACCTGGTCTTAATCGCGTGGTAGAAAAGGAAAAGAAAATTTATGTCAACAAAGTGGTATGTTCTATGATATTTACATAATGCTCTACTATGCTGTGCTGCGCTGCGCTTGAGAGAAAATGAGCAAATGTCATGGGTTCTGGAAGCTTTCAAAGCTGAGGGTGTCTCGTGTCTCACTGTCAGTCAGGGATCAATTCAAGTATACAACCTCCCTATACCAATTACTTCGAAAACGTCAATAAAAAATCTGAAATCATAACAATGAAACCCAAATCCAAATCCTAACCCTAACCCTAACCTTCATTGTTATAATTTCAAATTTGTTATTGAAGTATATGAAGTAATTGGTATAGGGGGTTGTATACTTGAATTGATCCTCTGTCAGGTGCATTACATGTGAACCTCACACCAGAGATACCTATACACCGAGTGTCACTTTGTGTTTGCCAAGAAATTGTGCATGTCCTGTATTGTGGGTGTCCTGCTTATGTCAGACACTCAGTCTAAAAAGTGTGTGTGCCTGGATGTCCAGACACCTACTGCTTCTAGTGCCTCTGACAAAGCAGAAATGATGATTTATACAGTACTTGCATGGCCCACTCAAGAAGGTCCTAAATTGTGACTTGTTATGGGAAACATACTTTGACAGTTCAGGGAACAGCTGGGAAAAACTGTTTGGAAACCATTTGGTAAGTGTTGGAACAGGTTTCCATCATATAGCCAAGAATTTGAAAATGGGGGGTGGGGGCAGGGGAAATTTTAGACCAATGTACTGACAAGATGTTAGCAATGTACTGACAAATGTAATAGAGGAAAAATCAAGGTTAACCAAACTGAAAGCAGAAAAAACTTGAATTGCAGAGATGTATGAATTCAATAAATGCAAGCACAAAGTCTCTCTTCACTGATTCATCAATCAAACACTAAAAGTAATTAATAAGAGCAACTAGACATCAAGTATGATATACATTCTAAGTTTACAGTGTCATCTTACTGGAGCTTCCTTCTGCAAAAAAGGAATATATTATTTCTATTTTGCCAGCTCTAGCTGGTATAATGGTATTGAATTTTGAAAGTGATCTAACACAGAAGTGTGCACATCACACGAGCTATGATGTATACCAGCATATCTTCTTTTTCAGTTATCACTGCTATCACAACAACTTTGTCCTGAGGGTTGACTGGATCTATCATTTTTTTCTGTTAAAAAAGAACAGAATTCCTGACATTTTGTATTAAATGCCTTCTGTATAATATACTTAACCTTTGCCAGAGCTTTTAACATTTTTTTATTTTCTAATTCAAAATCAAATGGAATATGCAACAGGCAAGCTTGATATACTGACAAATGTACTGGATGTACTGACAGACCTAGTCAGGATAAAAAGTGGGTGGGGGGAAACTGCCACCCCCTGCCACCCCCTTGGCTACCCTTAATGATAGATATGGATGCCATTTGAATGACTAAGCAAAGCATTTGCATTCAATAACAATCTGTTTGAACATGTTGGTCTAGCCATTTGAAGGTTCTTTAAAAAGCATGAGAATGGTAGATCCAAACTGTTTAAACATCTTACCTGAAGCATTTGAATGATGAGCCCAAACTGTTTGAATGATTGGCCAACCCATTTGGGCACCTTACCTGAGCCATTCAAATGCCACAGGCAAAGTGTGTAAATGCTTTATACAAGCATTTTGAATGTTCACCTTGTTTCAGCTTCCTGACTGCTATATACTTTATGGACCAGTAATTTACTTATTTCCTTGTAGTAGCTGCTGGGGGCAGCAGTGTAGCCAGGATTTTCCTTTGGGGGTGGCCATCACCTAACCATGATAGGCCAACAACTGACCACAAAGAGCTGAAAGGCCAATTAATTACACACACTCCACCCACCCACTTGTAACTTGGTCTGGGTTAATTTTTGTGACCAATTTCAGAGGGAAGATCATTTCTAATAAGTAGACTATCCAGTGCCTAACCTAAGGATCTCACTAAATTGGGATTTTACTAGTAGGGTTCTGAAGACATTTACAGGTAGATTGAGAAAAAGTAAGTGAGTTGGGCACTTTACTTTTATTCTAAAAGTGTATGTGTCATTTACCACTGGATAGCTCTACAGACCAGAAAATATTTTCCCAACTTGGGTACAAGTGAATTTTTTCTTTACAGACCATCTGAAATGTTATTCCTTCCATTTCTTTCACAATAAAAGCACTAACATTTGGGGGTCAAAATAGCTTCCCAATATTTCTTAATGGAGGAAACACAAAAGACCAAAGAATCTCTTTTTATTTTGTTATTGTTTAGTGATAAGGTCTATTGCTAAATGGCTTGAGCTTTTTGAAATACGAAAACAAAACAGACAAACAAAAAACAAACAAACACTAAAATGCTGATGCTAACAGTTGATCAAAAGAAGCTTGGCAGGAATTCTGTTCACCGTGGTCAAACATCGTAAAAAGGCCACTCCCTGTTACAGCCACTCAAAGTGATACCCAGAATTCTGCCTTCACACGATTAGTATAACATAACACTCTATATTTATTCCATGTTCAGCCTGAAATGAATGAAAAACTGGGCCAGATCAAGCTGAAATTGGATTGGCTGGAGAGGCTTGATGTCACTTGTTCCATTGATGAAGATCATGAGAACAATGATAAAGTTGGAAGCATGCCAGCTGCAGATGATTTCAAAAGAGAAATGAAGTTGTAAGTTAATTGTGTAAAATATTTACAGGTGATTGTATAGTAGTATTAAATCATATTTGATGTCAAAGAAAATACAATTTTAACTGGCTGTGCAAGATAGAGGTACCTTGGCCTATATAAGGGCTATAAATGATTTTTGAAACTCCAAGCTACGTTCAAGATTGGATATCAATCCATGTCAAACAACCCATATTCATTGGTCTTTCGACTTGTTTCTATAATATCTGGTTCTTTTCTATCATATGCAGCTAAAGAAAATTGAAAACGGTTAGGAAAAGTTCTTTTCAGGGGTGTCAATCAAGAAAATGCTGGTTTTTGTAGAAGTTTCGGGGAGTCCAGCGTTATTATATGTGAAAACATATTAAGTTAGCCACAATGACCCAAATAGAATTAGTTTGTCTGCGTTGCGCGCTAAAACTGTCGCAAAACGCATAAAGTCTGTCAGGTAGCAACGTATACTTCCGTCTTGAAACTTGAAGCTATATTGAAAGGCGACGCATATAAAAGTAATAAAACGTGATTAACGCTTATATTAAAGAATAAGGATTACTGATGATCGATCTCTGAACCTTGTTACTCTAGATTTAGACTGCGAATCCGGCGTAATAAAATACTTCTTCACCTCCGAGATCGTTAGTCCTGATGGTTTCAACTGTTTTGACTCTACGATTATGTAGGGTTAATATGCTGTATAGTAGGATGAAGATAGAGAAGACAAAAAATTTCCGATAACCTCGTAATTTGCCAACGAAAATTGGTGTCAGAGAGGACAATTGCTTCTTCCCCCGGCCACTACACACTGACTCAAATAATTTGATAATGACCCGTTCGATATTCGCTCTTCACTTGTATAGGTCTTGGGTTTTGGGTACAGGTTAATTTCGAAAAGCGTTTTGAGCATTAGGATTAGTTTTAACATCAAATGGTACAAAAATCTGGTTTGCTAAAAGTATATGGTTTATTAATAGATGCTGTACATGTGATGTACAACGTGACGATATATTTGCTTTCGAACCAAAATACAGACTTGTTTTATCTACAAGTCCCCGTCATATGTTAACCCTTGCTTTACTGTTGTATACAACGTTGTGACATTACACATCGCAATTATGGCCTTTTTCATTGGATATTTACTGTACCATGTGGTACCAAAGTGCTGCACATAAGCTGCGGGAGATGCAATACGAGCGAGCTAGGGTGCTACCTGTAAGGGAGGACACGACTTGCAACATGCACATCTCCACACTTTCGTGTTAGTGTCAAGGCACGAGGCCAGCATTACATTTTTATGTATTCGCCATAAAAAAATAAGCCATTAATTCCTTTACTGGGATACATTTAGTTTAACAATAAAATATAATCCATTAATTCTTTTACTGGGATAAATTCATTGTAACAGTCTACAAACACTCATATTTTCATTGTTCATCTGTTATCTAGCTATAAGCAAGCGCAAATGGCTGTTTCGGAGGCATTGCCCAAACTTAAGAAGCTTGGTATCCCAATTGTTAGACCCGATGACTACTTTGCTGAGATGGTTAAGACAGATGATCACATGCAAAAGGTTGGTTTGGTCATTATTAAATATATTCCTTATATTCTGTCCTATTACTTGAATGACTAAACTGAGTTCAGTGAAACCTCATTCGTACCAATTAAACTCGTTTTATCTCTCGAAACTTGAGTGAGATTGTATTACGAATACCCCCTGCCAAACATTATATGGCCTATTCATAACCCTCACGAATGCATTAATTGAGGACACACTACGAAATGGCTTCTCAATTTGTTTACACTTAACTATTGAAAGCCAAACGAATACTCCAACGGTTGCTCCAACAATTGCTGAAGATGTCGCACAGAAACGATTGCAACATGCGGGGGTGGTGCCAGAGGAGGCGGGGGGCCAGAGAGAGCTACACTCGCCATCATGGAGCCTTAGCCCCCTGTTGGGGAAAATCATTTCGTCAAGGAATTATCACTGGTAACACATATTTTGTACGAACTATACTACATATTTTTGATTTAGCCAAGAAAAATAATAGATTCTTCTCCTCCAACTATAAATCTAAAAATAAATACTGTTTCTAGTCAGTTGTTTCGATTATTTTCGACCTTAAAATTAGGAAATTATCAAGGGGCGTGGTCTCGCCCCTCTCCTTCAGTCCCCCTGTCGGGGACCTCAACCCATGCGTCGGGGAATTTGTCGCGGCCTCCCTGGTCGTAATCTTGTCCATCTTGATACAACTTTGGTAGCCAGCTTTCTTTACCAACCAAAATTGCGAACTACAACGTTTTTACACTTTGTCTTTCACACATTACCATTTTTGTTAGGATGATTTTCATCGTGTTTGCATGAGTCTCTCCTCCATAAAATGAATCAACCAATAACTCACGCATGACGCTTTTCCATGAATACTACCAGACCTTCTTTATAAACGTCGGTGGAGAAAGAGTTAGAGAGAACTGAGCATAGAACGAATTTGTTTTGATTTTCAAAACTATCAGTAGCTTGACATTATGAAGTGTACGTTTCCTTAAGCTAAGCAAAGGAAACGAAAGTTAATCCCAAATCCCATACTATGCTTGGCTAAAACACGAGGAAATATAACACGAGGCTAAAACGCCAGGAAAGACGATTCTATTTAAAAAATATAGGTATGTAAGACAACTAAACAAAATTCATTAGGTGTGAGCTGTGTTTATTTTAAGTCTGAATTTAGTTAAACTAAATTTTAGAGTGTCAGAATCACACATTTCAAAGTTCAACGGGGATCCATCGCAAAAAATGGAACTCTTGAGTCTTTGAGTCGGAATCAGACCCGGAAGTGTTCTGCCAAATGAACCAGAGATTCCGCTGGCCCCTATAGTTAGCCCGGTACTCTGTACCGGTATGAATTTTCTTCTTCGGTACAGATTCATCTACAATCTGTGCACCTTATGAGCCATATTAGACGTAAAAAACTGATAGGGGATACCACTATCCTTTCATTGTTAGCACAATCGTAAAGCTTGTTAATAAACTTTAATTCGGATATTTTACCTCATAAAGATATGTATCGACTGTTATTAATATTGGTATTACAATCCCACTAAATTATTCTCAATTATATATTCAGTGTACGTTTTCGTTTGGCAGCTTCACATGTAGCCAACACTTACTTATTCAGTTTCAACTCCAGAGAATACGATTAACTAGGGCATTAAAATTGATTACAACTGTAGTCTGTATTGAAACACATTGTAGTCTATATTAAAGCACAGAGTAAAATTTTTACGCCAAAAACAAAATTTATCGGAATAAGAAGTTGGCAATTTAATTTTTTTTTCGGTACAAGACGATTTTTACTGGTGAAAATCAGGATGTGCCGGCCTAGCGGAATCCCTGTGAACGTTGCCAAGAGCATGGCTACAAATTTTGTATTTATATAGGTGGTAATGCCGATGAAATGCAGGATATATTGAAAGAATTCCTGACATATACTCTGTGTTTGTTTTGATATTTGTCTGCGCAACCGCATACTTTTATAGCATAGTGAAGAATACATCGCCCATCTTGTTTGCCATGCCCTTGTATATTTACTAGAGCCCCTGAATTTTTAAACTATAAGTCAAATTGAGTTAAATCTTGGCTAAACAGGCTTCCAGTGGTTGTATAGTTCATCGTTGTGAAATGATTAAGTGATCTGAGTCACCGTTTTGATTTTTCAAGAATCTATACTTTGAGCTTAAAGTCTCTTGATTTGTAGTGGATAACCCTATCAGCTAGCTAAGCTGTTCTCCCTGGAGGTCTAGTGAGGGCCACCCCTCATGGATCCAGTGTTACTACCGGAGGGAACCTGATGTTTGGTAGTGTCCAATTGGACAACACTCTTCTCGTATGTGACCAAGGTAACTTCAATCAGATAAATGCGTAAACCCGAACTCGAAGCCTAGTCCCAGAAGTGAGAGACACGTGCACTACCACTTCCCACTATTAGTATTACAGTTGTGTATTTATAGACAATTTAGTATATTTGATATAACTTAAGTAACAACTCTAGAGAAGTATTCTGTTCGAGCAAACGAGGATTTCTTTGTGAATGCTTTTCCAGGACTTCCATCATATCATTTTGGTCATTTTGTTAGGTGAGAGAAAAACTCCTAAGTAAGGAATTATCAATGGAGAGATCAGAAAAGGCCAAGAGACTTAGAGCAATGAAGAAATTTGGTAAAAAGGTTTGTACAAAATATTAAATACTTGGTTTGGACTTAGTGAAGGACTAAATGAAGAAAAGGGATGGGTGGGTTGATGATGAGTGAGTGAGGTAGTGAGTGGGTGATGAGTGAGCGAGTGAGTGAGTGAGTGAGCGAGTGAGTGAGTGAGTGAGTGAGTGGGTGGGTGGGTGGCTAAGGGAGGGAGGGAGGGAGGAAGGAATGGGCAACTATGCGAGTGAAGAGTACATAACGTTAAGTAATCGACCGGTCAACAATCGTTTTCTTTTAAATAACTATTTAGGTCCAGCAGGAAGTAATTCAGAAACGCCAACAGGAAAAGAAACAAATGTTGGAGGCAGTAAAGAAATTTAGAAAAGGTGTGCGATCCTTATTGTTGCTTATTGTTGATCTTCGTGATTTTTAAATTCAATTTCGAAACTGGATGGAATCAAGAGGCGTGCTGATATGAGACACTTTAGATATCACACTGAGGAAACGACGAATTACAGTCACATTCCTTCAGTAAAGAAGTCCAAGGATTCGCTCTTCGACAGCGATTCGTTGAATCGAATCGCAAATCTTCAGACTACAACAGTAGGAAATTCAACCTAGGTTTACTAAATACATTTCAAGTCCAGAATTAAACGCGAACAAGTCAGGACAACTTTTGAGTCGTTTGACATAATAATTTATTGTATGTTGGTTCGTTTGTCATTACTTTCTTTGTTCACGTTATTAATGAATAGAAAATACTCAACGGTCACTCAAATATGCAAACTTTGAATCGGCCCATCATCGTTCTTACCGATCTTTAGCCCTTTCTCAACTTGAAGCGCGCTGTACCAAAACTAAGTGGGGCGTATCGACGAACATCTGAACTTGCTTAAAATGAAGATACGTGTGTCGATGAGCATGTGCAGTTGTCAGAATCACTGCATCAGATGAGTAATACGCATGCTCGTCCTTACGTTCCGCTGCGTTTCAGTGCGCTACTACGACTAAAATGGAAAACGGCGTTAATCACACCCACTAGGCGTACACAGCCTGGGGGTTCCACGGGACCCATGTACTCGCAGTTGGTGGTCGGGATGGCATATTCGGTGTATTTCGAACTCACGGGCGTAGTTAATCCATTTTGACTGGGGAACTGTTCAGTTTAATTCACCCGAACATTGTATCCTGTCAAAAATTGCCCTGATTTAGTTCAACGCGCGTTCAGGCTACGTATCGTGTATTCTCGCTTCCTCAACCCAAATACGTAAATTAAATATAAACCAGTAATCAAAAGGGATTTTGACTTACCTTACGAAACCAAAGTTTGCTCGAAATTTAATGTTGTAACTATCTATTTTTGTCCGAATTCTCTCTCATTTTTTTCACAAAGTTTGGATCACACCCAACGCTCTTCCCATGAACCATTTCCCTGTCCAAACTAATGACATAAAAACAGAGTGCTTCGTAGATAGTGTTGAACGACATAAAACAAAGGCAAACGACTTAGGAAACTGCCAAAACATACGAGAGGTGTTACTGAGATTTCGAGTGAAAGCTTTCGTCGGAGGTAAACGTCATTTCATTCAATTCAAGTTTGATTCGGACGCAGACCAGCCTTCGGTCGAAACATCGGTATCCCGTCTCGTAAGCTTCGGCCGATACCTAAACGATTTAGCTTCATATTTGGTGCATCCTTCGTCCACTGATGTTAACTTTCGTGAACTGTAGGAGCGAGCTGAAATTACAGCGATTTCGTAAAATAATTTCATGCTGATTTACAAAGATATGCAGGTACATGATTTTCCAATCCGTGAAAATGTTGTTCAACAATGTGAAGTCATTGACACTCCAATTTACGAGTGAAACAAATGTGATTTTGCAAACAGAAGTCTTTATAACATTAAAAATCCTTTGAAATAAAGCACACTTAATTTTTTTAAACAACATATTGAAATTCTTAATTCAAATAGTTTGGCTGTTTCTGTTTTTAGGGCAGAAAGGTAAACCAGAGTTTATGCAAGACGATGATGAGTTTCAAGTTAGTACTGAAAAGGGTAAAAAAAGACCAGCGCAGAACAAGCCAACAGGGTAATCTTCACATTTATTCATTTATTGAGCGTAAATTCCAATTAAACTTTCGCGACTAGAGATCTCCCTTGACAAGTCAAATCGTCTGGTGTTATCCAGAGAAAGACAGCAGAGCACTCGCCGTCAGTCGGGAAGTGGTAAATACTTTCATGTTACAGATTTCCAAACTTTCGTTTATGCACATTAATTCAAATCTATTTACAAACATGGCGGTTTTTTTAGGATTGACGATACAATTTTGCCGTACAACGTCCTGTAAAAGTGCCGCAGTTTACCTCCTCCCGGTCAGCCTAGATTCTATTTTGAGTTCCGTGTAATTTTGCTGACTCAAATCGTACAAAGAGCATCACAACCAAGATAATTTGATGGAATTTAATGAAAGGAAGTCGGGACTTCATGGGCATGAGATGGGCTTACAGTAGGCTTTATTGGATCTGTAACTTTGGTTGAGTAGTATCGTGATGCGCGTGCGCATAAAACAAGGGTAGCGGGTAAAACTCGAATAAGTATACAGTCAAGAAAAAACGTCAAGTTGACTAAAGAACGTTGTCAAAAACACGTTGGGATCAACTTTATTTACAACCGTGCGCTTATTATTGTAAGTTTCGGTAATCTTTTCATTGACGTGTGCCCATCGAGATATTGCAGAGCCACAGGGAAATCTTCGATTAGGCTGATTAGGTTTTTCACCGTTTTTGAAATTAATAACTAATCTCCCTCAGGTTGCCCCCTCATCAGCTATATGCACACACAGGTATGATGTAAACGGAAGCAATTGAACAAGTTTTAAAGTTGTTTGCTTTAAAACGTAGTTCTCTAAACTTCGGAGTTGAAATTTTTGGAAATAGACCAACATATTTTGTTTTCCAGCAACATCTAATGAATCGGACCCTTTAAGACTTATGCATGTAGACTTTCAGAACACGATTAATTCGCCACGTAGATGCTATATGTGATCTTTTACTATTCCTCGGACATGAAGACTGTATTGGGAACTGGGAACCTGGCAGTATGTGACACATAGTTGATTAACATCACAGCAGGGAGTGCAGCTGTTGATACTTCTTGTCAGTCGAGAACTTGTAGTGTGATTTGAGGAGAGTGATATGACTAGGGACTTTTGAGTGGTTTGAGTTGTATTTTTTTTCTAAAGGAAAAGGAACTCATGACATTTGCTTCTTTCATATCTGTATAATTTTTTTCTCTACGCTAGTAAAGAGTCAACAATTTCAATTTGACATTTTTAGGAAATCTTTTAAAAGACAAAGAAAGGTAAGCAAAACCTATCCAGTATTGTGGGAGGAAATTTCTCTTTTGGAAGTTAGTATGAAGTGTCACCTATCTAAGGGAGGTTTAGTCGTAGAAATATTAGACGTAGAATTCGGGTTACGATCTTTTGCCTCTAACCTGGAGGGGTTCCCACAGAGGGCCCCATTTGACCTCATAATCCACCCGTTTTTTGTGAAAGAAACTCTCCCCAGGACGGTTTTTTTTACGAAAACGGTGTTAGTGGTAAAGCGAATAATATTTTACTTGTCTGGATGATAATGTAATGCATGGAAGAAATCAGATGAGTTAAACTGGATGTGCCAATACTTCTTGGCATTTCACATCAAAACAGTACAACAACTAAGCCTAATAATCCAACTACTTTATGATGGTCGGCCACCAATGATAAATATCGGACAGTTATAATTTATACGCGTGAAAAATTGTTAAATTTTTCCCCTTTCACGTGACCGATAGTGCGTTCTAATAATTCGATGGTTTTAGCGTCAAACATCACCTTTATTTTGAGGTTTTTACGGCTATTTGGAGCGGTTCTTTTTTGACGTTAGTGATTGCTGTCGGACTATTTGTCGGAGGCCAGGGATGGGGGAGAAACGTCACCTTGCTACGCCACTAAACGTATTTGCCACTTGAGTATTTCTTTCTCTGTTCTCTCTTCTGTTTAGCGAAATCTGTACTATGATCTACAAATCATAAATAGTCTATTACCAAGGTATGGTAAATCTTATAGAAAACTGATTTTTTTTCTTTCATTAAGGATGCTAAATACGGCTTTGGGGGCAGAAAACGGACGATGAAAAGAAACACGGCAGACAGTGCAGCAGACATGAGTATGTTTAGCTCGACAAAACACAGCAAGGTACCAAGAGCGAAGAGGCAAAAGGTAATTTGGTTTATGAATACCGACTCTTTCAACCATTGGAAATCTACGCGGCCGGTGACTGGAACCCCGTCCAGTTCTTGTCGTTTCTATGAGGGAAGCCCTTTGCTTGGAACGTTGGGATTTCTCTGCTTTCAGATTCAGCAGTTTTTCAACCTTCGGGCTTTTTACACATTGTTCACACTGCCTACGTAGCGTTCCATATTTTATCATATTTCACTTGTAGTGCTAACCTGCTACGTTAGCACATAAAACGGACTAACGTAGAAACGTCCCGAGAATAACAAGAATTATTTGAAGACCAGGACTCAAACTTATGAACTTTGGTACCCCCGGGCCGTTTATATATCAACAGGTCGATTTAGCTCACTGTTTAATGTCCCATCCCAGACCACATGGATCTTTCTAATTCATAATTTTCCTGTTCTCTTCCCTATAAATTGTTGAGCATACATGAATACAAATATGACACAAAAAAGTATTAACTTTTCAAGACCTGCCCCTGATACTCAAGGATTAGAGGCTGAGTAAATGAAACCGGTACGAAGTGAGACCGGCACGACCTGAGGTCACTTCCCATATAAATATTTGATTTATATTACATGAGACCGGTTTGAAAAATAAACTTGGACCGGTCTCACTCATTTCGGCTCTTGGACCGACACGAATTGCTTCAGACCGGTTCGAACTCGAAACAGTACGAAATTTTCTTCACGAAAACGCGAAATTTCTCCAGATCAACCAGATCACATTAATGTGACGAACAAGACAAGTATTGTTGCTGCGAATTAACGAAAACTCAGAATGCGGTCAGAAATATTTGCAAAAACATGGCTTTAGTTTCATTCCGGTCTCTTGTAAACACTTTAGAAAATTTTCACTTGGGTACCGGTCTGAATTCGTACCGGTATCATGTAATCACCTCGTTATTCGTTAACGGAAGCCGTCGTAATGACATGAGTCACATGATAAGACTCGAAGAGTTCGGATTCATGTTTAGGCTGTCAAGATTACTTTAATCGTGGATTCAAAATTTCAAAAGGCTGCCCGCTGCTACTACCAATCAGTGACGCAATGCCCGGTTTTTCCATACCTAGCGATAAATAACAAAATAAAATTGTTTATTCCAAATTAAGGGTTAGCGCCTCAGATTCAGTTTTGTCTGAGACTGAGAGTCTGCTTGCATGGAAGAATTTCAGCTCAAGTAACCAGGCTGAAATTCGCAAACTCCAGGCCCTGAAATTGTCATCATTCAATTGCAACAAATTTTTAAAGGAGTCCTTCATGAGTCAGGGCTGATGCATGTTTGTATGTTGTTGACCAAGCATGAGGTCTGGATAAAAAGATTTTGGTTGAGTTGTTTTGCAGGCTGAAGAAGAACGAGAGCAATCTCCTATCCGGGCCAAACAAGCTTAGTCAATAAGCTATACATCATAATGGCCCCTCAGTTTGAAGCACTTTGTATTTCACATGGTGATTAGAATAGTTTCTAACACAATGCAGTCAAAGATCTTCAAATTCTTTTATTCAAGAAAGTGTATTAGAAGAAGATGAATGCAACATATCCTGTCCTTCTTAGTTTTGACATATGAAATGTTGCCTTCGAGAAAGCAAAAACAATGCCAAAGTATCGGGGCAGAAGACTCGGCCATAGACAAGTATTTCTTCACTGGATTTTCTTTCATTGAACAATAAGCTAATGTAATTGTATAACTGTTGACTTACAGTGCAGTTGATTTACATCAGAAAAAACAGTCTTATTGAACATAAAGACGAACAATCTTCGCAACTGTTCTTCGGCAAGTAGCCAGAAAATCCGAAAGCGGTCCATACTGCGTGTTACCGACCACTAAGGGCTCAATCAGAATGCTTCATTTTTAAGATGGACCGGTCTACCATGTGATAACAGGACGTTATTGTTAAATACAAGCAAATGTTTTCTTTTTTGCATTTCAGACTAAGAAAAAGCGTTTGGGAAAGTCAAGGAGACAAAAAATGAAAGGAAAGGGAAAGTGATAAAACACTATAGATACCCAAAGGTGGTCATGATCATCCAAGGCTTCTTGCGTGTATTGGTTCGATAATAAACGGAACGGACCTTACCGTACAGAGCACTGAGCATCATTTGAAGACCGGTTGATGGATAAAGCGCGCGTCAGGAAGTTATGGTCAACACTCAACGGAAATAAACTTTCGTTTACTTAAGACGATGAACTACTCTGGGCAAACGAAGTAGCTACTTCCTCGGTGAAGCTTCGAGATGATATTTTTATAGCAAGAATAAGCCGTGACTCCTCGGTGTCATCAATATGCTATAGTTTCCGCGGAACGTCAATTTCTAAAATCAATTGATATTTCAAGAGGTCGAGGAAAATGTGAAGACTGGGGTTTTACGCATTAAATATTTCCCTTAGCGCTTAGCGATCTTGTCAGTTCAGGGATTGATTCAATATTATATTTGCGTTAGAACTGGTATTTAAAGTAGAGTTGTCAATTTAAAATCTGAAAATTCCCAAGGTTTCACAAAATCTCTTCAGGCACGTAAAGTAAGGATAGGGTTACGTTCTTGACAAGAATGTGTTGACATACTTTGAGCCCATTTTTTCTGTTACCCAGCTAGAGTGATTTAAATCATTGAAAAGTAGTGATGTTACTGTCGTCGATAGCTATAGAGTCCCATGTAGTAGGGGAACGAATCCATATGTCACGGGCGCCAGCAAGTCCAAAACGGACGGGAAGGCCTTTTATGTCGCGGAACAAAAGTTTTAGACCAAGCAGTGAAGTTCAATACGTATTCGACACGAATCTATATTCTCTTTCATTTTCTCACTCGTCAATTCGACAATTTAGTCTGGAAACTCATCGTTTTACAAACCTTGACAAATTTCTTGGAACAAAACGTAGATGCATATCGCTATACGCCAGTCCTTCTTATCCTTATCAATGTAGTGCTCCGAGAAAAGGGTGTTTGCAGCCTCTCTTCCGAACGGCTTACCATGCTCATCCATATGGAAATAACATTGCGAGGAGGGAGGGGATTAATTTCGTCATGCTCATCTTTCATGAGATTGCAAGGAAGCTTTTTAACCCGTTCCAACTAAATTTGTGAATAATTGTCCTAAAATGAACGAGCAGAGTCCAAAGCACCTTGCATTTTGCCAGTAAGCGTGGATTTCCGCTAATTTTTTCATCATTTCAGCTACTTACATTAATATAATTAATACAATAATAGTGAGACAGCTTTTCTTACAAACATGATGAAATGAATGTTTTCCCTTTGTCTATAAGGTAACTTGGCTAAGAAGCCAACTAAAGAATCCGTTTTAGATCGGGTTTCGGGCAGAAATGTAAAATAAACGTCACTGAAGTCACATTATGAAAACAAGTGGTGGGGTTTTGGTTCAACTATCACGGAGGGGTGATAGGTCAACGGTTACATTTAGGGTTGGCGTTAACTCTAAGATTCGGGATAATCCTGAATCTAAGACTATTGACATTTCAGTATTATCCTGAATCTTAGGCGAGAGGATATATTGTTGTTTATGGTAACTGGAATACTAACTCTCAGCCATTGGCAGGGCAAAAAGTGAAGCCAAGATGGCCGCCAATGAAGGGAATTTTTGTACGTCACTTTCGGTCCTCTTTGAGCTCTTGTACGTCAATTCCAGTCCTTTACATAAGGTTTATCTTCAGTTTTTGGCTTGGCTTCAAAACATTCTTTACCAAAAATGTTCAGGCCAAATATTACTGGACGAATTTTACCCAATAGTATTTGAAAGGATTCAAAATTGCTACGTCGCCTGAGAAGCGTGCTCAGTTGTACGAAAATGGTGAACTAATGGCAAAAAGAGGACTTGCAGCTACTAGTTTCCCAAAGAAATTTTTCCAGGCCTTTTTATCAGGTTTCTTGTGAACTAACCTGTAACTCGGTTTCATAATTTTTCAAAATGTACTTGAAATTCTTAAACTTCTTTTGAAGTGATATTGTGTGCGTATTTGCAAAGAAATCTCTACAAGAAAGTGTAAAATGTCGAATTGGGAGACTAGAACTGGCGTACAAGGCTATGTACGGGACTAACACTGATTGAGATATACAACTAGAGGGAGCATGAGGGCCGAAAATTGGGGTGAAATTGAAAGTTGCCATTTTGGGTAAATTGTGGGCAAATTGTTCTTCTCCAGACCCTTTTCCATCTGTTCGAGGGACTTGAGGTAAAACAACTGATCTTTAAGAAATTGTTTCGTGTTTGCCTTTATTAACTGTAGAGCAGAAAAACTGCTTTTCTGGGTATTAGTCGGGGTTTTTTCTGTTGCATTGTTTTTAATTTTTTATAAAAGAGACATAAGTGAAGTGGCCTTTGACCCTGACCCTTAACTTTTCATCCGGGCATGTTTGTTTTGCTCCGTATGCCAAAACTGACGTGCAAAATTGCCCTCATGGGTGGCCATCTTGGCTTCACGTCGTTGCCCAGTTAGCATTCCAGTAATAGAAATAGAGTTCACTGACTTTGTCCTCACTTTATCGCACTTCGCCACGCTTTAACGTACTTTGTCAGTGTTTCTGCACGAATATACAGATATGCATGTCTCATCGTCTATTGACCGCTGTCAAGACCATTCAACCAACATCTCCCCACTCGGTATGATCTTTTATCAGAGAACTTAAGCAACAGACGTTTTTGATTCACGGACGGCTTTTTCTTTCAATAGAATTTTTCATGCAAAACAAAGACCATGTATAATTTCGCATCCCAGAGGGCGTAGTCAAACCTGTAAGGGGCTTTTTATCTGGGAGGCGAGCCAGCCCGGTAAGCGGGATATTCCGGTACGTGAGACGGTTTTTGCCTCGCCTTTACATGGTCAGTTTGATCCCGGCTGCTAGGCTTATTTACGTTGAAATTTGGCGCGAAAATAATGAAACCGTAGCACATGCGCACTCCCAAAAAATCGTCCCAGTTAGCGGGCCTGCCCGGCTAGCGCGTGTTTACATGGGCAATTTTCATCCCGCCTACCGAGATCTCGCCACTTCACAAGTGAGATCTCGCTTACCGGGCTGGCCATTTTCTCCATGTAAACGGAATGAAAAATTAACAAAATGGTAATGAAGCGAGATCTCGCTTAACGGGCTATCCCGCTTACCGGGCTAGCTCGCCCCCATATAAACAGCCCCTAAAATGCCGTTTTCGTTCTAGACAGACGTCACTAACAGCGTTTCCACGGTCTGAGGACGTCGTCTACTCCCAAAACGTCATCTATCAGTTAATTTTGTCGCTGAATCGCTGGTTAGAGCTGCTATGATCTCTCCTGGGACTTTTAAGTTATTCATCATCTTTGTGTTGATGAAAAATTTGATTGAAAGAATATAGTGCCCAGAATTCAAAAACAGTTTATGAAATTTTCCGGTTGCCGTCCGTGACTCAAGGACGTCGAATGCTTAAGGTCTCAAATGTATGGCTGTGGCAGCGAGCGGTCCGAATACGAAAATGCAACATATTTGATTGGTTCATAAGCGGTCGGATATTTCCCCTAAAAACATTGGTCAGATATTTCACTCTTACAGACCTCAAGCTCGGTCAATAAGTATAAAACATTGCATTCCCAATGAGTTTATATAGAGAACGACAATTTACGTTTATTTTGTTTTCTCTTCTGACAATTCTTCGGCTTCGAGCTTCGACGTTGAGCAGGGGCAGCGAACGATTTTACAATGCGCGTAGGGAGAATACCAAGTTAGCAATGCTCTTGCCAGAAATTTTATGATAAAAGTTTTTATTCCTTAGATTACATGAGGGTACATGAAACAAGCAACAGAAATAAGGATTTAGTGACATAAGAAAGAAAGGTGGTCTATCAGTCAGTCAAGTAAGACTTAAAAGCCAGTTTTATGAACACCCAGTGTATTCAAAATTTCCAATTCTTCAGAAATTATTTTGCGCTCCAGCCATGCCCAACCCTTGGATCCGCCACTGCAAATTGCTCCATTTAGTCGAAAAGATCATCTGAATGTCTTTCTTTTAAAGATAGGGTTAGTGAAACAAGTAGTTATTGTTCACAAATAGAATGTTTGAATAAACGACGGTCAGAGGTTTAAAATAAGATAAAAAGAATATTAATACATGACCAGTTCCTAATGTCTTTCCAAAGTGAGCCCTCAATCCAATTATAAACAAGTGATTAGTAAGGTAAGTGTCAACGACCCGTTGGCCCTTCAATTCTTGAACGATAGTAGATCATTGAGGGCAGGAAAACATTGGAAATGGAACAATTATTTACAATGGAAACAAGGAAACAGTTAATTAACTTTACTATTTCAAAACAGCCAGTGCTTTAGTTTTTTGTTTCTATATACCAGCAAGGCCAAATAATTGGTTTATCGTTGACGTCAAAACAGTTAAAGCTAATAAATGGCGGAGAAAGAGCGCATGAAACCGATTGTCCACCCCTCAAAGTTTTAGGCCTTTGTCAGATTGCCGACTAAATTTCTATGAAGTCAACTGAAACAGGTATTGCACAATTGGACGCTGACAGTGTCTGATTTATCGGACGCCAAGAACAAACAGAACAAAGCGAAAACCTGCAACTGCAAAATCGGGTATGAAATCCGAGTCTTTTTCATTTTTTTTAATCCACATCCAAAATATTGGACACATTTCCTCTCGCTACAACGCCAGAAATACCCATATGGAGGATTTTAAATTTCAAAATTTCCTGGAAATACATGCCACCACACCCTTGAAAGAAATAGTAACTTGGGACCGACCATATCCGCAGAACGCTCAAAGTGTGTCGTTCCCATTGAAAAATCCCTGGTTACACCCCGCTGAACAACAGCACAAAAGTGTCCCGAAAGTAGTTTCCAAGATAGCGTCGAAAGCTGAAAACCCGCAATGCCTTCGCCTACTGAGGTATCAGTTGGCTAGCTACTTGAAATTCCTAAAGTTTAGTTGCACGATACAACCGAATTTATATCACCATTGGTTCGGTTTCTTTTGTTCCCAGGAAATTGATAAATAACTAATCAACCTCATAAACTTATTCGTGAGGTTGATATCTACTTATCAACAATACAGTACAATACAATAAACTTTATTTCATGAGGGTAACACCGATTACAAACGTATTCTCCCTAGTGGCCATTCAACTTCATAAAATTATTCATGAGGTCGATATCTAGTTATCAACCTCTAAATCTAATAGATCGCTCAACCTGGCACTTCCTTGCAAATATTAACAACGATCTTAAAACGTAAAGACATATGATCCATCCACACATGCAAACAAACCGACAACATTTACTCCACTAGTAAGCACTATCGCCATCAATATTTCTTTCGGAAACTTACAATATTCTCTAAAATGAAATCCAAACATTTAGTGGTATTATATCCTAGAAAATGGAAATATCTGGAACGAAAGTCTACAGACATTAGCCAAACGTTGCTAAATTAGTTTTAGAAAACCTCACCAAAGGTGATATAAGGCGGTTATATATCATAGACCTCGATGTTTAAGCAATATATCACCCTTCGGGCTTCGCCCTCACGTTTATATATCGCTTAAGCACCTCGGTCACGGTATATAACCTTTACTTACACTACAAACGAGCAAGCCCGATTTCGCCACAGGCTAGTGCTAACCTGGATTAGATTTTGGACGTGTAAGCACTACCAACTTGTTACAATAGATTTCTTGTCGGATCAATGTTCATAATTCTTCGAGTTTATCGTGTTTTGAACCAGATGAAGTCGGGTTTAGCAACGTTTCGGAAGTTACTTCCCTCATCGTCAGGTGAGGTGAAAAGGGGGAAGTGTCTCCCGAAATGTCGCGAAATCCGACTTCATCTGGTTCAAGACACGATAAAACTCATAGAACTACCAAGGAGAGTTCTACCTGCTGGTTATACTTATCTCGGCTATTGCTAACCTGGGGTGAATCCAAGTTTCTGTTTTGTTGTTGAGGAAATTTTCGAGAGTCAGAATCACATATTTCAAGACCCAATCGGCACCAGTTGGGAAAAATGCAAATCCCAAACTTCCGGCTAGGAGTCGAACTTGCCACCTTGCGTATCAAGGGCAGCGGTTAGACCAGGGGTTTTGCATATTTATGGCTATTATGCTGGTGAACAGAAGGGCACATTCAAGATTAGTCGAATATACCTTTCTCTTTGTAGTCTAACCAGGGCTTAAGCATCGGATAATCTGTGACTTGTAAATGATCGTACCAATGAACATGAGGAGTTCTACATTTAACAATGATCGTTTGTGCTCAGGACGCATACATTGTCAAAATGAAGGAAGATAATGGTGCACGAATTTTGATCGCTGGATAATATCACTTCTTTCATAGATGTTGGAACGTCCAATGTCAGTTCGATAACATGAAAAAAAATTGTCGCAGAAGTTGGCGAAAATAAAAAGCCAATAGTTTGCCAACACGTCCAAACGTTCACATTGCCAATTTGAATTTGCGAACCCTTCTTTGAAAACTTTTGTTTGGAAACACGAGTTAGCTGACTCCAAACAGCTGATTGACCAGTGTTGTCCCTCGACAAACATATCCTCAAACCAAAATTTTGTTGCGTAACCCTTTCCCGGTATATTTCAATCATTGACGAATAAAATCATCTGGTGTCCGTTGGAGGAAATTTGATAGAAAACTGATCCTCCGGGAAAAGAGTAGATAGATTGAGGTAGGTTATAACAGCAATGTAGTGTCTCGTCTGAGCACCTTTTTGTATAAGTCAGTAAAGATGATTGGAGTTGTCGGCCGGTTACTTTCGATCTTGGAATGGAGAAGACGTGACCGAAGGAGATAGAAAATCATGAACGTGGACAAAATCGTACCTATCACGAAATTGCCCTTTTGAGGGTGTCATACTATTATCCAAGAACAAAGAACTGAAGAAACTTTTCTGTTCATTTTTGAAGGCTTCGGTTCATCCTTTATAGCTGTATAAGGATTATTTTGAACTCTTTAGGCGTGCCAAAATGTCCTTCAACCGTTCTGCGCTCTTGACATACAAATCACATGATTAATAGACGCATTTTGGCTGCGGGTTTGCCAACAAGAATTTGTTCGTTCACCAGCAAAAAAACAACAAAAAACGTTGAAGTTTGCGAAAATAGTAACTAGTTGTATCGATCGTCTACTGTTGGTCAACTAGCTGGACAGCCGTTGTTGCGATGGTTACACGGCCAAGTTGGAGTTCGTGGCATCTTTCTCATAAGTCACATTTTTCAAGCAACTTGATTTTATTTCCTTTTCGCTTCTTTTCCTTTTTTCCCTTTTTACCCTGCAACGCAACGATGAAGATGGCTGCGTGTAACAAGTCTTAAACCATCTCGCCATTTTCACTAAATAATCCTCATGGTGAACATTACCCCAATAACTATAGGATACTAATTAATCTACTATGACGTATTACTGATCAATTTTCATGGTGTTCTACTGATTTTTGCTAGATAAATTGTGAAGTGTATCTGTATGGAAGTTCTTCATCGCGTGCATTACCTGGTTTACATAGAAATGTCAAAACAGCCTGCAAGTGCCAGTATTTGTTTCTAAGTTTACGGTTCCTTAGCATTGTTAACATGGTCGTCTCCTGCAATACACAAATATACAATGTCAATATCCAACCTATATTAACACACAACATCCCAGACATCTGTCCAAATGCCTTCTCGTAGTATGATCACCTGATCTTCGAAAACAGGTTCAGTTCAGACTTGCATTCCTAAATTCACAAAATGCAAACAATTATAAAGCAATATATTGTACGAATGAAAAACCAACTTTCAAAATTAATAGAAAGTATAAAATTAAAAAACGAAAATACCATAAATTTATGCACCATAAGAAGTCATCGCAGGTCAAAACTATGCAACAAGCACTAAAAAGCCAGTAATTGTTTATGTGACTGACATCGTAATGTCAAAAATCTTTGAATGCCAAACACATACTATTGGAACAGTTTGTAAAATTATAATATAAAGGCCTCCTTGAAGACAATTTTGGAGATTTTGTAACAGGGGTTAAATATTTACTTGAACGTAAATTTCAATGATCAGTTCAAATTGCCAACATAATAAGGCATACTTTCTAATGCGAGTTGGTTAATATTCACAAATTTCGCTTAGGGTCAAATGGTAAAATGAAGTTGGCTTATTATTAACTTAAGCTTAACTTTTCCGTCTTCATGACTGAACTTTATACAACAGAACAGACCCTGGAGCACAGTTGCTGCAGGGTAGACTCCATATCAGTCCTTCGTATAAAATGAGCGAAGGAGCTCAGATGAACAACGCTGATAAACGCCATAAGCATGTGTGGGGACGTGGCATAGCATAGAAAAAAGGCGAGGACTTAACTGTGTTTTGTTATGACCCACAGCTCAACGCACTTCCTCGGATTACCAGAAAATCACCACAGAGATAAACACTATTCTAAACTAGTAGTTTATTACAGTAATTGAAGGCTTGCGAGGCCAGAAAAACATACGACCAATTTAGAAGAAAACAAACCAATAAAAAATTATGGAGTAGATATGAAAGGTTATCCTTTCGAATAAATTGTGCCACAATGGGTCAACCACACTGCGTAGATCATTACGAGCATTCTCAATGGGCAGACCACTATGTTTCAACACAAATATCACGATTACAACGAAGAACCTAAGAACTAAAAAAACTTGGAGCAGGCAATTTGCGTATGTAACAAAAAAGGTCAGTTTACGAAAGCAAACAAAAGTTTCAGAAACTATGCGTGCGTAGAACGTTTGATAGCAACCTCTTCCTAGAGCGTGTATTTCATGTGGTCTGCACCACGACACAAAAGGCTTAAGGAATCTACAACGAGATTAGTTATTACTTTGGTTGATTCATGTGACAGTTACGTACATAAGCAGCTGGATTACTGGTGGCTTGAATCTACCTCCCAGCTTCCTGAGAAGCTTTGGCACACTTGCTTGGCACATTTCTTCTCAAGTTCCTTTCGTAAACCATTGAAAAGTTCTCACAATTTTAAACAAATCTTCAGTAAGAGTAGAACAGTCAATTAATATGTCAGTGATGTATCAGTTACAACGTGGACGGAACGATATACGAATGTTCACTACGGAACTGTTGTAGTCTGAAAGAAGTGAACGTATCAGACGGTACAAAGCACCACTTCCGACTGAAATTAGTCATATCAGCGTTGGTAAATTCTGTACCCATCATGTTGTGAGCAATTGGATTCTTACAGTCTTCTGAAAGAACCTGAAGCAGGGAGTGCATATATACAAATACACATCTGATTCCAAACATTAGAATCAACTGACCGAATATTTTGGACTTTTTCATCGAACTACCCAAAGCGTTTCGTTTCGTCGTGCAGACCACTAGGAACACGAGCTCTGGGTGCAAGATTGGTTTGACAGCGGTCTGACAGGTAAAATGAATATCGATGATAAAATCGCAAAATAACTGCTTGGATACCATATTTATACACTTTTCCAGAATGTGTTTTTTATTACCTTTTGAGACCGAGCTTTACTGAAGACGTTCCAGAACCGCAAAGTTTCGTCTCCTGCTCCCGTCACGATTGCTTCTCCATCTGGTGAAACGGCCTGAAAGAAATTAAATCAAGTCAGTACATAAAGACATCAAATATCAGGAATACCACAACGAGTGTTGAAATGGAGCTGCTGAATTACAAATTCCTAATGTTGGGTTAAAACATGTAATTTGCTTTAGGGTGGATAACGCAATTCATATCTTACAGTTAATAGGTCCGACAGAGGGATTTTAACATCCATTGGATACTAGTATTTAATTTTGGAAAAACTATGGTAGATTGGGAATTCCTGTACCGCGTCTTTAACTCGCAAATTTGTGAAAGCATATTACTCGTTTTGGAAGGAAAACTTGGGGTTAAATCTTCTCAAGTGATGAAGTCAACAAATAACCAATCATGGATCAAATTGACAAATACTGAATACTAGGAATCAATTAGTTGTGCAGCTGGCTTTTCAAACACGATAATCGTTTAGTTATATCTAACTTGCCCTCTCCTGTAAGCGGCAATTTGGTATCCCAGTTTTACTGAACACCAACAATGACTGTTTTAATGACGTCAGCGGTCAACGTATATTTTGCAATTTTGCAAAATGCTGAAGTACGTTGTAAAAAGATATACATCGATTTTGCAAAATGCTGAAGTACGTTGTAAAAGGATTTAAATCTGTAATCTGTGAAAAGATTACCACTGGTGGCACAGTGGTAGTGCACGTGTCTCTCGCCACTGTGATTAGGGTTCGATTCCGGCTCCGTGGGATTATCTGATTAAAATTACCTTGGTCACACGTGAGAAGAGTATTGTCCAGTTTGTCTCTACCAAGCATCACCGGTTTTCTCCGGTTTCCTCTGTTTTCCTCCTGCAATAACACTGGACCCATGAGGGGTGGCCTTTACTGGACTTCTAGGGAGAACAGCTTATGTAGTTGATCGGGTTATCCAGCAAAAATATAGGCACTTTACCTTTACCTATCGACCAGTTAAGTCATTGAAGCAATCACTGTCGGTGTTCAACAAAGCTGGGATATCAAATTTTTATGAGGGATGGCAAGTTTTAAGACACTGGTATCCACAGAGGACACATAAAAAAAATACAATCAAAATTATTCCCTCGAATGTTACCGAAGATTCTTCGAAATTAAACGCAAATATCTCCAGGTAAAATTCCCCGAAACAAGGCAAGTCACTGAGGTTATCCAAACAATTATATCGTATCATTCTACCTTACATGAATATATGGTTTACCCGCCTGTGAGCACGATAGTTCGCGATGTTAATCTCAGGGATTTTGTACATTTTATTGATACTTACAAGATAGAGAACTCGGTACGAGTGACCAGTTAGTTTTGCCACCTGTGAAAGTGCTGGGTACTTCCAAACCAATATCTGGTTCTGCGAATAACCATGAGTGCTGACCTGTAATGCGAAGAAAGACGAGAAACGGCCATGATACTTTCTCGGTCAAGTGTGTGACATTGAACAAAAACCTTCATTACAGTGCACACTCGTAACTTGAAGGTTTTGCATGAAAGAACACCGTGAGTAAAACAGCGGTAGGCAAGTATTGAGGAGGATAACAAGAATTAATATCAAAAATCGTGCTTCACTCAGACGAAGGGCTTGCTTGACGTGTCACTTTCCCTTTTCGCTTGGCAATTCACGCGTACTACTTTAATCTCACTTCTTAAACTGACAATTGTACTGAACCATGTATTAGACATGAATCAGCCACTGACAAAAATCCAATTTACCGATCTGCTAAATTCCGGTCCGATACACGGTTTAATCGACTGATATATTGGCCTTTAACGATTACTAGTCGCTCACCATTCTTGAAATTAAAATATACAGCAAAACATCTGAAAAATTTCCGCAGTTATTACTAATCGGTCACGTTACAGCAGCCTAATTTTGAAAAATCATTGTTTTAATTAATTAATCAAGTTATTATTTTCAAAACAGTGACTCGAGTCGAAAATGATGTCCTATCCAAACCTGCGTAAAATGCCACACAGAAACAAGAAAGCAATCAAATGCACCGAATTAAGTAAGACTAGGTACAGTAAGTTCGTCTTATAAATAACCTTATGTTGTTATCTATAAACAAAACCTAAGAAGCAAGAAGAAAAGCCAACATGCTATTTAAGGTAACTTCGATAATTGCTGTCTAGATTGGCCAATGATCGATAAGCCGAAAAGTTGCCGATTATCGGCTGTTACCTATTAATTTCCCTTCATCGGGTAATCACGACAGTCCCCACGAGAGCTTTAAATTTTATCCATCTTCAAATACAAGTAAAAAAATAAAACTTGAAGTTTGTGAAAGTTGATTTATTTGAATACTTACAAGTTCATTTGAATGTTTCGACCACGCCAAATTACAAACCTAAACAAAAGTAATATTTAACTGAATGCTAGTGAACCTGTGGATCACAGGACGCTGACTTTACTGTAGCTCAACTTAAAGTTAGCTCTTATAGCCGATCAGAAAGTCATCGCATTCAAATAACGGCTGTTCACAAAAAAATTAGCCAGTCAGCAATTGAAGTGCTGAGAAGTACGGTGACCGATACAAGCAAAACTTGCACTTTGTATTAAAAGGCATGCGACCATGAATAACTCTTAAAAGAACGTAAAATCAGTTATATTACAATGGCACTAATTCTCACCTGTGATCCCGTGTCAACACATTGTAACGGCTGTGCAGCAAGAGTGTTCCAAAATCGAATACATCTGTCTGCTGTCCCTCCCCCAGATGCCAGTAACCCATGCTGAAAACAAGGGAAAACAAGCGTTTAGCCCCATCCTCTGGCTCGCTAACACACAAATACGTTTGTTTTATATGGTACAACCCCCATACCTGATGTGGAGACCAAGATATAGCCTTGACGGCAGCGGTATGTTCGTTGTACTGTTGCACTGGTGTCAGACTACTGTTATTCCACACAAGCAGCTGTAGAGCGGTACAAAAAATATCAGAGCTTCTTAATATAGAAAAGTTCAAAGTCTTGAGTCAACAGGTCTATGCCATTACATCTGTTATAAGCAGCGGCTGACACTAGTAAGTTTTGTAAAGAGGTTTTATCATTCCCAGAGCAATGTTAGCAATTAGCAAAGTAGCACGTTCCATTAATTTTACTTTAATTGTAACAAACAGAATTAGCCGTTTTCGAATATTCGGGAAAACATAGTGACCACTGACTGGGTGGCCAGTTCAGGTTGTGGTGGATGTTTGGATGTGGAAACCATCTGCCAAGTCCACTTCACGTCGGTGACCAAGCATCCAGTTTTTTCGGGGTTTCTGTCACGACCAATTTTAGAATGTTTTTTGTAAGACTCGTACTGCACCCCTGCTTCATGTCGTTCTGGTTTCAATTGCAATGTTCACACGTGGTATATTCCATGAGTCAGTCGATTAAGCTTTAATGATCGTACAATGTTGATGAAATCGAAGAAAATTCACCAATGAGATGTTTGTGATGAACAGCTTTCAACTCCTGGTGGAAACTTTCCATATTACAGGTTAATGGTTCCTAAACTTGTTGCTGCTATTTCTGTTGTAGAACCCCTGTCAAGCTGTCATTTTCTCTTTACTTACAACGATAGAAGTTTAATAAAACATAACAATCAACCTCCAATACCAAAACGACTTTCTAAGTGGTACTGAAAGAAATGTTTCCCCACAATATATGAATACATCTTCGACATACTTCGCAGTCACAAGAATCCAGGGCTGTAATTGACTGAGATAGGAAGAAGACAAACCTTATTATCATTTCCTCCAGATGCCAAGTGTTGGTGATCTGGTGACCACTTCAGACCACAGACCTGAGGGAAGAAAAGCATTAAACATATGTTAATTTCAATTCTGGTCAAACGATCTATTTCAGAAGAAGACCATTGATAAAATTTTGTTGGATGCAACGATGACGAACCCTTGGTCATCTCAAATCGGTGGAAAAATTAGCGTTGAAAAGACGCTGGATAAAGTACGTTTCTATTCAGAAGTTGTGCCAGTGTAACAAAAAAATTGTTACCTTGAGGTTAATCGTTGGTAACCAGAAAAAAATAACAAAGAAAAAATTGTTAGGTAACCGACTTGAATCAAGTACTTATTTTCAATTTCGTCCTGATTACCCATGATTAACTCTTTTCGATCCTAATCCAATTTACATTATTTTACTCCAACAAACGCCGGATGATTTGAGTGTGCAAGAAGAAAGGTCTCGGATCAGAAAGGGTTAAGGTGGGCAGGTGGTGTCAAAATCAAAAATTTTGAGCCGAACGGTATAGAACCGTGAAGAATGGATGACAGTATTGAATCAGTAATTCAAATGAACAGAGCACCGTTAACTAAATTTCGAGCTGAGTGGATGACTTCAAATTCAAAGGCTTACTTCGAACTGAACGCATTCGTTCGTATTGAATGGTATAGTTCCACATTGAATGAGTCACTTCAAATTAAATCGGCCATTTCGAATGGATTGGGAGGCTTTCAGTTTGAATGAATAACGTTGAAGTGAATTCGGAGATAGATATCACAAAAGGTTGGTCCAGTTCCCGCTGTCTCCCGCTAAGTTTTTATTTTCTTATTTTGGCGGAATCAACACGACGGCGTAAGCCGATTAAAATCTTCTGCTGTTAGTCAGAAAATTCTTGCGTTCGCCCTTGATGGTATATACTACATCATCCAAATCGCGGTTCGAACTGAATGAGAGTGACTGTTCATTTCAGCAGTGTACATGACCAACATATTGAACGGCACTGGTGATTTATCTGTGATGGTATATTGTATGTGGAATTGTCAAGTGGAATTGTCACATCAGTGAAATTGTCAAAAAGGCCGCCACCCGATTGTATTTCCTCGGGCAGCTTAAAAGGACAGAAATTGCTGAGAAAGACCTCGTAACTTTTTACATCACCTGTATTCGCCCGATTACAGAGTACGTTTGTCCCGTATTTCATAATGGATTACCTAGGTATCTATCTGATGACTTAAAAGAATCCAAAAACGCGCTTT